>CM029374.1:8961091-9289043 GCA_017165825.1 Hepsetus odoe | reverse complement strand
TTATTATTATTATTATTATTATTATTATTATTATTATTACCGTTGTTGTTGTTGTTTTAATCACTAAATCTTCTGAACAAAATGGCAATATTTGATGCGTTCTTTGCGGCCTTTGACTTTTTAGTTTTAGTTTTTTTCTTTTATTATTACTGAATAAATTAAACCAAAAATAGATTGCGAACGTTAATAATGTCAATATTCTATTTGTTATTGGTAGTATTAATCATAATCTGTTTAATCATCTCAGTTATTATTATTAATATTATTTTTATTATTTGTATTATTATGTAAAATAATATATGTCAGTGGGTGAAGCAGGCCGACGCCTCCGGTTTGCTTGTGTTTTCTTGCGGTGACGGGGTGGAGTTTCAAACGGAGAATTTCAATGAAGGCAGAAAAAAGGTTCATCCTCATAGCGTGGGTAACTCGACAGACAGTCCATCTGTAGAAGATCCCTCCGTTTCTCTCAGACTGAATCCTGCTCCTCGTCATCTGCTCGGGTTTGTCGCGGCTGATGGCGCGGTTCAGGCCGGTGTGCTCGGAGCTGCAGGCTTGAATGAGTGCAAATCAAATGGTGTAAAAAGATTTCGCTCAAGGCCCAGTTTCTCCCCTTTCATCAGGCCCAGTGTCAAGATGTGTCCCCGGGCACTGCACTCTCAAGTTTGTGTTGTTTTGACAGGTGTGTGAGTGTGTATGTGTGTATGCGTGCGTGCGTGCGAGCGCGTGAGTGTGTGTGTGGGCATGTGTGTTGAGACAATGCAGTCCGACTCATAAACGCGACATGGATTTTTTTTCGTTCAGGGTTTAAGTCTAACAGGTCATCTGCGCGTAAAAATCGCTAACTCTCGCTACAAATTCGGTCATGGATCCTGTTTCTACAGTGAAAAACCGAGAACAAAAAAGGTGGCAACGTGTTTTTCCTCAGCGTTAAAGAAAGCCCTCAAGTGTATCTGAGTAGTTACGCTGTTTAGCAATCCTGTGTGCGCGACCTCATCATTTTTTGTCATTTTTTAAGACATTTTTCTTTTTCAGGACCGCACACCGTTTGCTTCTTTGTGGAATAACACCTCCGTCCCACGCGCTTCTGTTGACCGCGCGGAGTCTGCTCCGTCCAGGCCGCTCTGTGCTTCTTGAGAGTGGAGCGCCATCTGCCGGCCGACTGGATCACACCCCCCATTCATTATACCGCAAACAGCGAGCTGCACGTTCCTACACCAGGTTTCATCCTCTTGAAGTCCAGCCAGAGAGAGAGCTGGCTAAAGACTTGTGGTCCGTAGGAATGCAGATGAGCACTTCTGCTGAACACACATCATTTTTTCAAGACTCAAGACGCCTCATGACATCTAAACCTTTCTTGTCTTAAGTAAACTTTCAACAAATATATATCCTTCATGTAAAATGTTGATTTGAATCAAATTAATTTTAAAGCAGTTCAAATTAAATGCTTTATAAACTATAGTATAAAAGCCAGATTTGAAAAGTAAATGCATTGCTTTAAAATCTTAAGATTTCTTTTGTTTGTTTTTTTTTGTTTGTTTTTTTTTATTTTACAGTTTAATAATTAAATCATGGACACCTTTAAATTATTTTTTATTCCAATCCATTACAAGGAGGCAAAAAGAAAAAGGCGGTGTTACTTTTCAAACTGGTTGATTAGCACAGAGTGTAGTAGGGAACTCAGTTTGCCCCAAACACACACACACACACACACACACACACACACACACACACACACACACACACACACACACACACACACACACACACACACACGCTCATATTCATGATGACCACATAAAACCACAAAAGCTACAAAGACTGTCTGCTTTTACATTTTCTCTAATAATTATTTTTCCACTAAGGCAAAGGCAGAGTAATGTGATTTTTTCTGCAAGGATCAGTCATAAACATTGAAATTCACTGAAGCCATACAGTCATCCTGATACTGCTGCTGCTACAGTCTTTCTTACAGCCATTGTAAAAATACACAAATAACACAAAAAAAATCTCAAAATTTTCCCCTGAATAAGATCTTTATCTTTATTTAAATTATTATTAATGTGCCTTATTCATTGTAGTGGCTGCACAGAATTATGAGTTTTAGGAAATGTAGTGTTAAGCGTAATGATGTTTAGTAAAGCTGTTTTACGGTGGCTATGGAGCGTAATTTTGTTTATGCTTGCTTTGTCCTGCCTGTATGTTTTGTCTGGCAGCTCCGGGAGTGTGCAGTTGGCTTTAGTCTTGTTGCACTGTAAACGGACAGGCAGCAATTTATAGCACACTGACTCGATCACTGAGCGTGCTCATTATGGTCTCTTCAGACTCCACCTCCTCGCGGATGTCAGCATGGGGGTTGATGAGGTGGGCGGGGTACTGCAGACCATTCTGCTCTGCAAAATGCTCCCAACGCATGTCGTCACTTTCATGTGTGATGTATCGCTCCTGCATCTTACACTCCAGATTCCGCAGGTCCAGCCACATCTGGTAGTCCTGTCATAAAACAGCACCAAAGCTCATCATTGGTTCACCCAAAAATCCCAAAAATATCATGTTACAATCCTACATGCATTCCTTTGAACAGCAAAAGTTAAAATATCATCTGCTGACCAACACCAATCTGTCAAGTAAAATGGTTTTCCACAGCGTGTTAGTAAGAACTATTGATCAAGAAGGGTATGCAGGCAACAGTGTTTGTTTTTGAGTATATCAAAAGAATGGTACTATCATGAAACTGTTACCCACTATTAATTGTCATCACAATTAATAGCTAATGTTCATTTTTAGGGATACAAAATGTTGGGTGTATGCAACCACAGTGAAAATGTATACAACATCTACAAAATAATTAGCAAAGTCAAAGTCAAGCTTTGATTTCCTTATTTATTTTTCTTCACTGTGAAAACATGATTGAAATACACTCTGCAAGGAAACACTAATAACATCAAGCTACATCTAACCAACAAATGAACAAACATCTAAATGTGTTACAGCACCAGTCAGAACAGTATCTTGCACGTTGCAAGTATCTTGTACTTTCATTTACTTTTATTTGCTTCCACCTAAACACTCAATTTCTGTTTGTTGTTAAAACATTATTATGGAAGCTAAAACAGGTGAAAAAATAATTGGGATTAGCTCAAATAATTGTGAATTTGAAATGATATAAAAATAGAATGGTCCATATTTTTAATAAATTCCCTTTTAGAAATATCAGAAGGTTAGGTTCCCCTGAAGCCATCAGTACACTTTCATACATTCATTAATAATCATTAATAATAAACATAAATAACCTCATTCATCCAATTGAAGCCTATTATTATACGAATAGTCTTGTTTACAGTACTATGTTTTAGAAAGTCACTATAAAAAAACTTGGTGAATCTGCAAAAGTAAACTTCATTATTTAGACACGAGATTTTTTTAGGCACTTGTCAGAATATTGACCCAATGTCCCATTTTGAACAAGGGAAACATGGGGTTAATTTTCCAAAATTTTAGAACTGTCCATTAACTTGTCTTACACATACACCTTACACCTTACACATACACCTACAACCTTTTTACTGTTTGCATAACTTTTTAAAGGGGCCACATGACCTCAAAACATCCAAAAATGTTTTTCTTTACTCATATGACAACCACTCTCAGTTTTTATTCAACACAATAAAAGCCAAAAACTGTAGTACATCCTGATCTTTGGGATGAATGTAGAGTGGAAGTAGGAGCTGACCTGTAGCCAAGGATGACTGAGGGACTTGTCCACGCTGTAGCGCTTCCTCATTTTGACTTGCAGCAGGTTATTAATGAGGTCAATTGCTGGAACAACAAAGCAGGCTGTCAGTGGCCTGGCCATGGTGGGAAGGCTGAAGGATTTGGGGCTCAGAGGGATAATGAGCAAAACCAACATCATGTTAACATTATTTCAGGGGTCACAGAGCTCTGAGAGCTGCCAAGGGATCTTAACCTCAAGTCCCCCTGAGCTTTAGTCTAAGTGATCGGCGGGCGTTACTCACATGAATGGGCCATGACAAAAATGGAGCGCACTCTTGCGGATGTCTTTTTTAAACCTTTACCCTTTCCTCCCACGCTCCTTTTCTTCCACCCCCACCTCACCCCTTTGCTTTCCCTCTTCCCACTCTCCTACCCCCTCTTTTGACAAGGGGCAAGTATGGGCTCAAATAAAAGCAAAAGTTTAACAAGCTCTACAACAATTCCTAATTTAGAATGAAAACACTTCAAAATAAACAAATAATAAAAATATTACTTCTGGAATGCATTGTGTAGTTAATAAAATGCCCAATATCTAAATACTAGAATATGAATTAATATATGGATCTATAGTATAGACAATATGATCTCATATTTTGCTTATACTTGCTAATATTTTCAAACATTGCATTGAGGCATGCTCAGCCTTATTATTACAAACTGAAAACAATAACCAAATCAATTACCACAGCCCTAGAAACAAAATCCTTTCGCAATGAAAAATGATTTGATATAAACTAGCATATAAATAGAAAATAACTGGTATGCAATTAATTAGTGCTGTTTAAAAAAGTGAGCATTTTTAATGAAACAGAAAAGTTGAGGTAACATTGTGCAAAACCCATTTACACACTGCATGTTAAAGTAAGAGCTTTGGATTTACTCAAGGCCCTTCAAGATTCAGCTTTGACTCACATCACTTCTGGAATCCAAACACCAAGAGGTAACTAAAAATGTCTCAAATAGTTGATTAAATTTTCAGCTAAATTAATCAGTGTTTAGAGGCCGTTTCCTGAGAACTTTAGCGCAACTCTGCTACAGCTTACTGTCAGCGTGATCCACGAGGGTCTTGGCATGCCACATCAAAAACGAATGATTTATGACTATTTATGAATAATCAGCTCTGTCACGTTCAAGTTTGCAGCAGAATGCCCTACTACTACGCAGCTTCTCTGTTGTTGGTTTATATAAGATTTTATTCACAAAGGTATTGTAAAGGTCTTGTAATCACATTTTTGATGCTCTTTTGTCATATTACACTTAAAAAGCAGAACCGTAAAGCAGACAGAGACTACCCCACCATAACACTTTGATATGATTACTTAAAAATTGTTATAATTATATAAAAGTATAATTTTAAGGGATAAGGGTATGTTAAGTTTAAAAACATAATCTAAACTGTTGTAAAGTAAATAAAATGTTAGATTTGTTAACTTACATAATATTAGCATAATTGTTATATCTTAGTGCTTCTGTCACCTTTGAATAACAGTACCTAACGCTGAAGTTCAAGTCATTAACCTTCAGTAGTGGGAGCCTCTGAAGAATGTCATATGAAATGTTCTTGCTAGTGAGGAAAAAAGTGAATTTTTTTTTCTAGTCTCTACCGATACTTAGAAATAACGAGCTAATTTAGGACTTTGAAAAGATTTTGTAGCAAGCTTTATAAGTCTTTGAATGAGGTGCAAGTGGGGTATGGGGGAAAACCTTGGTTAATCTGGCCACTTTTTATTTCACAATTTCTAGCCATGTGAAGCTAAAGGTAACTCTTACATACTCTACCTTGCATGCTAAGATTTATAAGGGCCAAAAATTCAGCCTGTGTCTTGTGTAATTTAGTTCTCAGAGGCTTTAAAGAGCACTTCTGCTTCCTGTGTGTCATAGTGATCTTTTTAATCTAGATAATTGCACTGACCCTTTTTTTAATCACCTTACCGGTATGTAGGGGGATGTGGGTCACACATTTAGCATTTAGTTATTTATGTATCAAGCACTGTTCTGAATATATGCAAATTTCTCTTTTTCCCTTAAGTAAAACTGGTCATGTTGATTTAGCATTGTTTTCTGTAGGACACAGGCATCTTGGAAATTTCAATCCTCTACAAGCAAGGCTTACCACTTCTTACTTGTAATTTATGATTACACTTCTGATCACTAATCAGATAAATCAATCTTGGGTACATAGCTGTAAAAACAAATTAACTGATAAAATTTCTACATGTTAACACTTCAAATAATGTTTGAATTTATTTTTTAAGATTGTATTTTAGAGATTTTTTTTCTCTCGCAACCTCACATACAAAAAACATCCAATCTAGGTTTGACTGGACACCTACCTTCTGAGGTCACCTTCTTCCATGGATTGGGTGGGTACATAAAGGCAGCATTCTGGATCTGGTCATGGATGTCCTCATCCTCATTGAATGGAAAGGTCCCACTGAGACTGACATAGATGATGACCCCCACCGACCACATGTCAAGCGAACGGTTGTAGCCCTTATTTCTCAGAACCTCTGGGGCCAGGTAGGCTGGGGTGCCAACTACTGAGCGTCTGAACGACTTCTCCCCGATAATCCGTGCAAAGCCAAAATCGCACAGCTTCACCTGCGGAAGACAATGAGTGATCAGTGAGGGTTAAGTCAGAGCCTGACACTAAAAGTAGACAATTCGTTTACTTGACTGGGGAGCAACAAATAGCATCCATTATTTCTTCTCCAAACCCCTCCTCACAGACACCATAATGAGTAGTTGCCAGAGATTGCAGTGAACTCGAATGAAATTATCACACAGTTAAAAGCGGTTACAGTGTGCTCTCCCGCTGATCTCCCCTCTTTACTATTAAAACATTTACTCGCACAGAGAAAAGAACAGCATTTGAGGAGTTGGCATCACAGCACCCTCCATGCCATGCAGCAATCTCTGCCATTCAAGTGAGGGCAAGTGTTCATTCTTGAAAAATATTTGTGGTGAATAAGACAAATGCAATTTGGTAAGTATTTGATTGGTATTCCACTGAGAATAATAATAATAATAATAATTTTTATTTATATAGTGCCTTTCTCAAACCCAAGGTCACTTTACAGAGCAGTAGATATAAATTTAAAAAACAATATAAATTAAAACAGTTAACACAAAACACAAAGACAGAGAAGCTTGCTGGTGCTCAAACAAAGTGAATCATCTTTCTGGTCTAGTGCATCTAGGTAAGCTTTGCATAAATGGCTGAAAATATAATTTAGATAATTTAGCAGTCTTTCATTGCAGACACACACACACACAAACAAACATACAAACACACACATAAACTGTGTGCTAACCACATAATAAAATGTAATTACCATCCTCCTATTGTTATTCTTTTGCTTTTGTAAAAGCAAATTAATACATTTTTATTTTGCTGTTTCTCCCCTTTTAGCCATACTTTATTAAAGGCCATGTGTTTCAGTGTACACCTGTCCAGGGTGTGTCCCCCGTCCTTCGCGCTGGGATGGACTCCAGCACCCCCCAGCGACCCCGCTTGGGACAAGCGGCAGAAAATGACTGACTGACTGACTGTTTCAGTGTACTACTCACTTGAGGGAAGGAGTCAGCAGATGCCAGTAAGACGTTCTCAGGTTTGAGGTCACAGTGTACAATGTTTTTGAAGTGAAGATGGCGAAGAGCAACCAGGATCTGAGTGAACAGAAGAAAATATTATTTAGAACATTGCATGTTACATTATCAGATTTATTTTTACATTTTGCATTTTTACTAGGCCCTTAGAGCCTAGACAACACATTGATGTTGTTATTGTAACGCCATTATGTTTTTGGAGAATGAAAAGCACATGCTGCCCTTGCATTGTGTGAACATTTCATAAAGATTGGGCCAAAAAATGCTAAAAACTATTTGGCATATAGTGTCATACGAAGACTGTACATAAAAATATTTTTAGTGAAAGCTTATATAATATGTATTAATAGTTTAACTGTTTCTTCTCTTATCATGTGATTTTTTTCATATCTGCTTATTCATGGTGTCTTTAAAGTACAAGGCAGAAAAAATTAAAAGTGTTGAAAACACAAAAGAGATACACTTATCAAGAAATGCCCTCACACCACAGAACAAGTGGCTGTTCATTTGTGTATATGAAGACTGACAGAGTCAAATATAATAGTGTGTCTGAGAGGCTTACCTGTGTGACAAGAAATTTTGTGATGCGCTCCGGCAGCCTCCCTTTCTCACTAGACAATATCATTTCTAGCATGTCACCATGGAGCTTCTCCATGACGACAAACACACGCTCTGGCGTCTCGAACATGCACTCAAGGTTGACAACCCCAGGGTGGTGAAGGTTCTAGGAATGATAGAATAAAATGTACAAAATACTATCTGTGAAGCAGAAATTCACAGTCCAGATCTTATCATAACACCACAGACTTCTACATTTGTTATATATATATATATATTTGTTATAACTGAGAAAACTGTGTGTTTATTCACCTGAAGGATGGCAACCTCATTACGCAGCTGGCTCTCCTGTTTGGTAGGGAAGCGTAGCTTGTCTATAATCTTGATTGCTACATCTCTGCCTGTTTTCCTGTGCTTGCCTACATTGTACATAGAAAGAAGGTTATTTTTCATACACCAGGCAGTTATACTTAATTTTTTTTTACTTCCAGTCACTGTACCCAAAATGTATGCATTGCATTAAACTGATCAACACACATTTGCAACTTTTTAAATACATCCTGGAACATGCAGCACACTAGCTATGAGTTACCTATTTGTAAAAAAAATTTATGAAACACCCAAATATTATTATTACCTCCATAGACAATGCCAAACTGCCCAGATCCAAGAACTTCATCAGGGAATATCTGATACACAGTGCTAATGTCCTTTAAGAGAAATGAGCAGTGAGATGAATGTGAGGAATAAAAAAGTTTAAAATTTTCCCAAGCTTCTGAACTGTTGAACTACTGTCGAACTATATTCATATTGTTGATATATTCAGCTGTGTTTAATCTGTTGATTTTGCACAGCTACAGTGACCGATTTAAGATCAGTCACACAGAAAGATATTACTGCACCCTGCTAGGATTCTGTCAAAGAAGCTCAGGTAACTATGGCAACCTCATGGCATTGAGTGTTTATATCACACTGAAACTCAAGGCTACATTTATGAACAAGCCAACAGATTTCTTCAATACAGAAATACAGCTGCAAACTGAGCACAAATCTGCCATATTAAATGCTAATCGTTCCACCATTTTACATTCTGCATTAAATATATATTAAAGGTTCAATACCTGTTGCCATGTCTTTACACATCTTAAATGTATCACATATTGTGAAGATATGTCTTGAAACAATAAATAATGATCAATATGACAAACAGAAAAAAGAAACAATAAATGTGTATATTTACCACATTCTCTTGAATCTGGCAGTTGGACACAGAAATGCTCACAGAAACATCTTCTGTTTGTGAAAGAAATAAATTATGATTATCTTATGTGTTATCAGATAATCTGTTGACAGATGCTCTGGAGAACTTTGGGAGATTATGTCTACATTTTACAGTTTGCAAAATAGTTTGTAGTAATGTAACGGTGGCGGGGTGCAGGGAGGACGCCAATGCTGAGCCAGGGGTTCGAAACGTAACTTTATTAGCTATATTTACAAAACAAAACAAAGGACTGCAGTTCTTAACTAAAATCAAGGAACTGCAGCCTAAACCAAGATACCAGATACCAAACCACCACCGAGTGTAGGCAAAGCTCTGTTCTGACTCATCGGGGCTTAAATAGTCAGCCCCAATGAAACACACCTGTGCCTTCATTAGCTCAGGTGTGTTCAGTCAGAACAGAGCGCCCTCTATCTTGCACAAAACACCTCATCCGTGACAGAACCCCCCCCCCAAAAGGCGCAGCTCCGAAAGTGCCAAACATAGCCGAACCTCTGGGGGGAGGCCAAGAACACCAAAACTTTACAAAAACAAAAGCCCCTTTTTGGGACGTACGGTCAGGTCCACAAAATACACGAAAAGGACCTCCGACCAGCCATGTAAGGCAGCTGGTGGCGGTGAGGGGAATCCCAGCAGTTCAGTCCACCCTTTCGACTGATGTCTGAACCCGACCCTAGAGTCACTGGAGGAATCGCCTAATTCAGTGGAACGCTTCGCCTTGGCGGAACCTGAAAGAGAGCTAAACACAGATCTTAAAGGGTTCAAAGAGGAAGTCTTTTTCGCATAGTCCGAACCCTGTTTCCAACCCTTGCCATCCTTGCTCTTCACGTCTCTCATCACAGAATCCACAGTACAGAAGCTGTCGTTCACTTCCCTAAACTGAGACAGGTCATTGCTGATGTCTTTTGGCTCCTTCCTCTTCTCGGTCATACTTCCCTGCTGCTTGGAGCTCAGTGAGGCAGCATCCCAGCTCCTGGTTCCACTACGAGGAGTTCCACTTGGACTCCTCCACGAACCACCTTGTTCCGAGTCTGCTGAACTCTGAGGGTGAACTAAAGGTAGGGAATCATCATGCAGCTGTTCAACCTCTGGAATCTTTCCCGGCTTCTCCATCAGACTGTTCTTCAGCTGCTGCCGTTAACCACCAGGGTCCCAGCATGCACTGGTGTCTGTGGAGTCTGTGGAGTGAGTCGAGATTCGAAGATCGCCAATCTTGCTTCCATACCTCTAACCTGCTTCTCCAGCTCGCTGAGCTTACTGGCCTCACTTTTTGGCTTCTCTCAGTTCAGCCTGCAGAGCAATGTTGTGGTCCTGCACCCATCTCAGCTCTGCTGTGGTCTGATTCAGTTGTTCTTCCATAGTGGCTATTTTAGCTTCCAACTCTCCTCGTTGTCTGGCATACAGTTTGGTCCCTCTGTTCATCCGTTCTCTCCAGCCTTTCTCTTTGGACAGCCGTCACAGCTTGCAGCTGTATTCTAGAGACCTCATTCTCCTCTCTGAATTTCGCGCTCTTTCCTTGAAGCTCACCTTTGTCTTGAGCCAGAGCTTTTCTTTCTGTTTCCATGGCTTCGATCTCCCTTTGGCAACTGGACAAGAGTCCTTTGGTCCTCTCCAGCTGAGGAAGCAGATAGGTGATCCTTTCCTTGCGTTTCAACCCTTCATTCCTGACCAAGGCATTCACCTGTAGCATCGAGGCTTCTTTCGCCATCAGCTGCTGGTAGAGCTCTGTCACCAACTCCTCCTGTTCAGTGATCTGAACATTCATGTAGCTGATTTGTTCATCTCTGAGGTGAGATTGGATTGTCCTTGCAGCTCTGATCCGTTTGGCCAGATCCCTTGCCTGCTTTCCTCTGACTGACTTTTGCAAGCAAATTGCAGCATGCTGCCCAGCACTGCTTCTTGAAAACCAATCTTTGCTGGTGCATTCTTACTACAGCCTGAATCATGGTGGCAGCTTTGTGCATTGTAGCAACATTCTTTCGAACAGAATAACCCCTAAAAGCTGCCTGGATGCATATCGCAGACCTTTTTACACCTGGAATTTCTCATGTTGAAATTTACCCTTAACGTAGGACCTAAAATGTCTTTGAATGATGATGGCTGACACCCTTAATGCCTGGTACCTAACTACCTCCCGGTGTCCTCTGAACGCAGCCTGAATCAGGGAAGCTGCCTGATGTTGCAGGATCACCTCCCTTCTGACCCTCTGACCTCTGAAGCAGGCTTGCAGGAACATTGCAGCAGAGCGCAGTTTCAAGAATTCCTCCCTCTGCTTTCTGGCATCAAGTGTGGAGCGATACCTAAGCTGGATGGCAATAGCAGCATACTTGATGCATAAATATTGCGTCCGAGCACAGTGAGCCCTGTAAGCACATTGTATCACAGTTGCAGCCTGGTGCTTCTGTTTCAGAGTCTGTCTGGTCTTCATCCCTCGGAATGCGGCTTGCAGAACAACAGCAGCCATCTTTTTCTCCTTCAAAGACTTAATTTCTTGCTTCATCGTCTTATTAGCTCGGTAATATCGCTGAACAGTCCTGGCTGCCCACAGTAGCTTCAGGTAGTATTTTCTGCTCAATTGCTTCCTCACCTGTGCCTGAATGGTTACTGCAGCCTCATGTTCAATTTTCATCTGCACCCGAACTTTCATTCTAAACTTCCCACTAACCTGGAGCTGCTCCTTCTCGGCTTTCTGTGCAGGACTTAGTGGTGCTGGGTTTGGGGGTCGACTCCTTGATGCTGCTTTCCTTGCTGTGAAGGGCTTCCTTGGTTGACCTCCCCGGTTGCACGATGCAGGAAGTGGTCTCCACCGTCCTCCTGCTCTCTATGTCAGGAACAGCCTTCTTTGCCACTGCCTCGCTTCTCTTGTTGCGGGCGGCCTTCTTTGCATTCCTCTCGGTGGACGCCATGCAGTCGCGTTGCGGCGCAGTGGGCGCCGTGCAGTCGCGTTGCGGCGCGGTGGGCGCCGTGCTGTCGCGTTGCGGCGCGGTGGGCGCCGTGCTGTCGCGTTGAACAAGGCAAGGCGCGTTTGCTACCAACCTCTTGTTGTGATTCGCGCTGGCCGTGTTCCCGCTATCAGCTGCGCCCGCCGCTTTCTCCGCTGGCGGATCGCGGTTACTGGCGCGCGGCGCTCTCGGCTGAATCGCCGCGTTGAACCGCGTGCGGCGCAGTTGGCTTCGTGCTTCCACGTTGAGCCGCTTGCGGCGTGGTTGGCGCCGTGCTTCCGCGTTGAGCCGCTTGAGGCGTGGTTGGCGACGTGCTTCCGCGTTGCGTAACGCCAGCCGTCAACGAAGCCCCGCCTTCCATGTCGCATGCGGAAAAAAACACGCGGTCCAGCGTGTTGAGATAGCGCTGCGCCCTTGCATCCGCATCAGCATCCGGAGACAAAGCGCGAACCGATCCTTGCGAAGCTCGGGATCTGGGATGATATCGAGTGGGAGCAGCGACGTCGTATTCTTCAGACGGCACTCAAGCTCCCTTGCCGTGGCCGTCGGCGTCCATTGCACCCACTCCTCACCGTCCAGATGCTCGCGGAGGTCCAGAGAAGTCGCCTCTGTTTCCCAGGTCTTCATCAGCTGCAGCGTCTGCTCGACAGCGCTCGCTGCCGCCCACAACACGCGCTCCTGCTCGCCCTCGTGGCTCGCGACGTCCAGGTACTGGCGGCTCATTCTGTAACGGTGGCGGGGTGCAGGGAGGACGCCAATGCTGAGCCAGGGGTTCGAAACGTAACTTTATTAGCTATATTTACAAAACAAAACAAAGGACTGCAGTTCTTAACTAAAATCAAGGAACTGCAGCCTAAACCAAGATACCAAGATACCAGATACCAGATACCAAACCACCACCGAGTGTAGGCAAAGCCTAACAAATGAGCCGCGCTCTGTTCTGACTCATCGGGGCTTAAATAGTCAGCCCCAATGAAACACACCTGTGCCTTCATTAGCTCAGGTGTGTTCAGTCAGAACAGAACGCCCTCTATCGTGCACAAAACACCTCATCCGTGACAAGTAAGTTCCTGTAAAAATGAAACATCTCAGAATCTCCAGGTATCTCTACAAATAAAGTAAAAGTGAAAATGAAGGGTATTAAGTTTAAATGTAATATTTAAACAACATATATAAAACTTAGTATGATCTATGCACATGGTGCATAGTAACTGTGTCTGTACAGCACAGCCCCAAAAAATGTCAATTTTCAAATAGGCTCATTGACTATCACCCTGTTCCTGCCATGTTCCAAAGATAGTTCATGCTAGTTAATAAATATTACAGCTATTACTGTATTTTGTTGTTTTTCATTATAAATCTAATCGAGCTTGAATTTAATTTAACACTTTTTTTACACGTTACCTAAAAAGCACATTATTGTAGATACCTAGGAGTGTACAGTGTATTTAAAAAAGATAGTGCTATTTGAATGCTTTAAGCTTACAGTACAATTACAGCCCAATCACGTTTATTTCAGGTACTTTATTGGCATCTAAAACTGTATTTTTTTACAGTGTGCAGTTTTGAAATCAAGTGGCAATATATTCCATAGGATGGGTTTCATGGAAATTCATTGGGTGGCTTTTATGGCTCGCAGCTTGCACTCTATTGTGAAGTGTTGTAAGTATATATGGTGTAAGGAGAATATTGAGAAATATATTGTTTTAAATATTGAGACTTCTTCTGCCCCCTTCTGCTTAGCTTCTTTAACGACTCATCTTAACTGCTTATCTTGACTAGAGTCATGTGTGGTCCTGGAGCCTATCGCAGCACTCATAGAGGGTCGGAGGTGGAGAAACACCCCGGACAGGCCACCAGACCACCACAGGGCAGACACACAGATAAACACACTCACACCTAGGGGGCAATTTAGCATCTCCAATGCAACTAACATGCATATCTTTGGACTGTGGGAGGAAATCAAACATGTATTGTGGCCAGACTAATTAGTATTCCAGAAGAAAAGAAGCATCCGGATTTATGCAGAAAAGAGGAATATACGCTGTCTTCAAAACGACACCTTTTCAAGGGATGTCCATGCACTGTTCAACAAGATCACGTACAAAACCACATTTTGCAGATATTACAAAGGCATGGTTGCTGAAGAATAGAATGCGAATACTAGACTGGCATACATTCAGTCCTCACTTGTCCCCAGTTGATATACTTGCAGGATGGGTGGGCCAAAATAAGACCTTGAATGCCTTCTCGTACAAAAACGTCTTTTAGAATTGTAAGAAAGATCAGCAACATTACAAAGTGGTAAATGCATAACCATCCTAATTTTGTGATGCAGGCCTAAAATGCCCTAATGGATGTATATTAACAAATTAAATTAAGAAGAGTATGGTTTCATACTGTCTGCAATAAAAGTCAGATTAAATTTAGCAGTCCCAGCCTTTTCTGATTTGGTGTTTTTCATTACATAGATACAATAACAGTTCCATTCTTCTATTCCTGATTTTTATAACTTATGCCTGACTGCACTGTTTTCCATTTGTGTAGTTAGGTTTACAGTGCAATAAGCCTGGCAATGTGTAACATTCCCAAAGCATTTCAATATAAAGATCATACTGTGTTGGCTGTGCCGGCTGCTGTGGGCCATGCCCTTGGAAATGACAGGCATGAGGGCATGCTGCATGGCCATCTCCCACATGCGGGCAACGTCCTGCCCGGCTCCACTGACCAGCAAACTACTGCCATGGCAGTCCTCCATCCGTGATAGGTTTTCTCCTACATAGTACACCAGTGATGTGGTAGCAATCTCAAAGCAGTGTGGATTGGCACTTTCAGGAAGCAAGTTGAAGGTCTTAGCTGGCTCTAAAGACAGAACTTCAGATAAGGGAATTTCCTGCAGAACAAAAAGAACCAATAATGGGTCAGTGTCTAGAGAAACTGAGAAAAGTTAAAGCATTGAACATGGAGGCAAGATCTGAACATAGTTCTCTTAAACCTGTCCATACAGGATATTAATCCAACACATTATATATTACACAATAATTATGAAATAAAAACACTAAATCAAAAAAGGTCATTTCAATACTGATTGGTCAAGCTAAAATATATATATATAAAAATGTAAAAATGTTAGGGAAAATCACTTCTGTAATTATGTAATTGATATTTTTCCTTTCAGAACCTTGCATTTACAAAATGGTACCTAAAAAGAACAAGAAAAAAGAAAAATGCATAATGGAATTTGATGTAATGAATTTTATTTGTATTAAATTATTTTTATTTTACTATATTATTTTCTTATTCATCTGTTCATCAAGAACGTATCACAATGTCTCATGAGCAACAAAAATAAAAATATATGTGCAAGGATTGCCCAAACAATATTTTATCTTACCTTATAATATTTGCTCCCAGTATCATTCTGGAACAAAGTAATACATTTGCTGTCCAACCTCCAATAATGCCTCTTACGCTGGTATAAAATGGGAGAATGGTATATTTATCCATTATTTCAATTGTGTTATCTTTAATGAACTGTAATGAATGAGAAAATGTACCACAATTTTCTCATTCAGCTCAAAAACAGATTGCATCATTTTAAACTCTTTTTAAAGTGATTACAATGACAGTTGAATCAGTTATCGGTTGACTTTCGGTGCATGGGATTTAACCATTGTAAGCCAGATTTCTCACCAGTGTGTCTTTATTGGTGAAATGCACAAGCCAGCCCTCCTTCATGACACTGCTGCTTTTCCTCTTGGTGTGCTTGACAGACTGTACTACGCGCATAAGTGGGATGTTGTTGCTGGTGCATGGGCTTTCAAATAAATTAATTAGTGAGAAGTCACTAATTAAATACAAAGTCACAATCAAGGCTTTGAAAATGGCATTTACATAAAACACTCACTCACTTTAAATCATTACAACCATTCAATTATTTATCAAAGATGACCTCACATCAGCCATGATTGGTGAGCTATTGGTATAATGTTGCCAAATGCAAATTCCCGTACTGGTCTTTGTTTCCATAAAACATAGTGGATTAATGAACCCATTTATATGCCTTTGAAAACTATTTTTAAATTAACCCATCAACTTTTCTATTTGCACTTTTTAAATATTTACAATATCCCCCCAAGGTCCAGAAAAAAATCGTTCTCTTCACTTCACTCTTAAAATATTTGGTGTGGGCTGTAATGAACATTAAAAAACAGGTCCAGTTAAATACAAACAAAAGTTGTGTCCCTGCCGAATAAGTCAGTGGAAGAATTGGAATGTCATATAAGGATGCCCCAATGGGGGATGTATTTTGAGAAAACAATAAAGGCATAAAGGAAGTTTGCCTCTTGGACCTGAACTGAGCATTCTGTTTTCATTACATAACATTTTTAGTTAATTATTATTTTTTGCATACTTTCTGTATATAATTTGGGTCTTGGCCCAGATGGATGCCAGTAGATGACAACCAGTCTCACTTGATCTTGCTTAGTCTAACTCCTCCTGCTCTACTCTGTAAAAAACCTCATTATCAGAGCTCTATAAAGCATCAGCTCATCCTCAACCATCCTAAGTAAAGGATTATCAGCATTCAAATATTAAGAGACAAAACTAAAGTGATAAATACCTATGTATTAGAAAATATAACTATCTTATACTTAAAACTTATTGTATGAGTATAAAATTATCTAAACTGATCCTGAGATGTTCACATACACAATAGCAAAATGACATGGTAAAATTGCATAATTAATATAGCTGGGCTCTTTCTATTGTTGCTTGCATCCTTGTGATTATGATTTTCTTTCAGAAAAAAATTTTTTTGGACTCCTATTGAAAACCATGACGTTAACTCAGGAGTAAGTCTGGTGTGGATGATACATCTATTTACAAATGTACATGATGGATGAAAAATAAATATGGATACATTGCTGTAACTCTGAAGTATATATAATACTGTTTGGCTTTTTTATTATCATTGTTCATGAAATAATACATGATTAATAGTTGATTAACGCTATTACTAGGATATTACCTGATGATTCTGTTGGACTCATCAGGATCAGGATCGTGGAAGTCTACCAGTTCACCATGACCTGCATCTAGCAGTGCAGCATGGTCAGACACAAGTGACTCCTCCATGTCATCTATCAGAGGACTGTTTCTTTCTCCATCATGATCATCACAGCCTTCTTCCATCACTACATCTGATTCAGCACCAGGACTCAATAGGTCTAGGACGGCAGAGAAGAGAAGAGAGATTTATAATCTTACAAAATACACATGAAATGAAAGACAACTTCCACACTGCCCAAAGGGTATTTTGCACCATAATTAATTTACTACTAAGTTTAAGTGGGAATGAAGATTTTGAGCTGAGCTGAGTGTGTACAGACCAAGGCAGTATTTTAAATGCTCTGTGGGATAAATATTGTTGTTTTTGGTGAGAAAATGCAGTGTTGTTGATCATGACATTAAAAAAGCACGTAAAGACACTAAAGTTAGACTTGCCTCCATTCTTTGACACCTCTCCCAGGCAGTTGTTTGGCACTTTGGGTGCACATCGTTTGTGGCAGTTGAATTTGCAATCTGAAATGGTGTGAGAAAGCGAGATGAGAAAATCATGGCAAGCGAAAGAGGGTGAGAGAGAGAGAGAGAGAGAGAGAGAGAGAGAGAGAGAGAGAGAGAGAGAGAGAGACCTGGCACACTGACATGAGGGTATGTTGTGCTATTGGCTGACAGGCTGAGACCTCGCACTTTGCAGAAGCACATTTAAGCTGTTTCTACCACCCAGCTGACAGCACTATAAAGCCTGACACACTGCATACCTTATATCACAGCAGCATAGCTACACTGCTGCCTGCACTGTGCATACATACAGAGAAACCATATCACTGCTCAGGACTATCCCCTATCTCCATTGACCAATGGATCACTGTACATTTTTATGATGGCATAAGATTATGATATTATCAGAAAGCACTTGAAGCAGTAAATTTAATATCCGTACACTGATCATTCACAACATTTAAACTACCTACCTTTAAAAACATAATTTTTCAGAAACTGTAGCTGATATAATATGAACATAGATATAAATCACAGTTCTGATATGAACTGTGGGTTCATATCAAAAGAGATGAATTTCACTCCCCAAACGAATTAATGACACTATTGCCGGTTCAAAAATTGTCCTTCCATAGGCCACTTTTTGTAGGTATTCACCACTTACTTACTTACCTGTATAATATACCCCACCCCTTGAAAGGTGACACTGTAATGAGATAATCAGTGCCATTCACTCTTCTGTCAGTAGTTTTAATGTTGTGGCCGATTAGTTTATTTCAGTTTATTTCAAATTTTTCAAATCTCACATTACCTTAAGTCTGTTGCTGAAAATGAAAGGTGAAAGTGACAACCCTTGTCATTGTGAGGTCACAGCACAGCATACAGTGAACCACAACAAAATTGGACCTCTGCATTTAACCCATGCACACTCAAACACCATGCAGCAATGGGCAGCTATTGAAAGTGCCTGGGGAGCAGTGATGGGGACAGCACCTTGCTCAAGGGTACCTCAGGGCAACCTATTGGGAAGGGGCTTGAACCCCCAATCCTCCGATCATGCAGCTAACGCCCTAACCACTAGTCCACCGCTGCCCACCCCTTGAAATCTCTTCAAGGAAAAGATGACATGAAAAGTTGCTTTAATTTCTGAATGTACTCCCATTTAAATTGTACAGGGTTTCTTTTAGTAGTGAGATTTGTAAAAAGAAATTTGTGTCTACAGGTTTTTTAACTTGCTGGCATTTGTCTTGGATTTATACTAATTTAAACAAGCTACAAAATGTGTTGCCCTTGCATTGAGCTATAACAAGACCTTAGAAGAGCACATGAAGTGAACAAATGTTCACTCTATCTTTTTTAAAACGGGAAGCATGATCTCATACCTTTGCATTGCAGGCCCTGACGGAACAAACCCTTGAGGAGCTTCTTGCAATGTTGGCAGACAGTGGGGCGTGTGTAGGAGTGGATGACGAACGTATGTGGCACCTTGACTTTGGACAGCAGTATCTTGTCAAGCTCAATAGGACGCCCGATGTAGGATTGTGAGTTAGAGCGTCCTCTTCCGGGGAAAATGTCTGCCTGGCTCTTCTGTTGAGAAGAAGCCAAACAGAGGCTGGGGAGAAACAGATTCTGAGAACTAAGAACACCTAATGCTTTCAGGTAAACTCTGTACTGACTCCATGGCATAAAGATCAGCAAGGGTATTGCTGGCATTACTGTTTCAATTACTCTGCCTAACTTATGTGGTCATTCAGCTTTGTGCTTGCTGTTCTTTCCAGGCTACAGGACTCACTGCTTCTTTAAATGTAGGCTTCACACCCTAATTTATGTGAACGTGACAACATTCTTCAAGAAGCAAACAAAGAAGGTTTGCTTGGGAAAAATCAGGTTGTGGGAGAGCAGTGGCAGATTTGCATTAAACTCAGAACAACGAGTTTTGCATCAAGCTGTTTTTTAATGTGCTGCTGATTGGCAGATGTGCAGATGTCTTACCACCTGTTGTGAATAGACCTGACATCATGCAGGTGTGCCAAATCAACTGCACACTGCACTCTAAAGAAAACAACCGATCAATACCCTTCTTGTCTTCGTGTTGTACACAGGGCCGGTGGTCTTAAGTAGGTTAATGTAGATAGGGAGATGCTTAAAAAGTGCTCAATCTGCTTGCAAGACTTATCTTTACTCTTATAGACTTGCTCTACCTCACATCTTCCTATGAACACCTATGTTAAACACAGGTTGTGCACCTATCTATGCTATACTCTGTGTCGGGTCTTTTAAAACTAATGTGATAACACTATTAGGCAGCTTTATAGCTGTAGGATAAAAGCTCAGCTGCAGCAACCATACACCTCCTCCACTTATATACACACACACACACACACACACACACACACACACACACACACACTGAGGGGTTGAGGAGGTGGCTTACACGGTCTTGCATTCCCTTTGCTGAGCTTTTGCCTTCTGCCAGTCACTTTTCTGGCTTGTCTGATAGTTACAGTTTATTCTGGTCCATGGTGCTATCTACACAGAATGATGCATACATCTTACATCATGGATATGTAAAGGGGTGACCCAGGTATGGTCAACAAATCTAGCAGAAATCCTGCTGAATATTCTCACATTTAAAAGTCACTTGCAATGAAAGGTACTGCTAGTCTCAGAATTTTTTTAGATTTTAATTTCTGTAAATGAGATGTTAAATCTATCCTGTCTAAATTTTCTTAGTATACTTAGACCTCATAGTCTTTAGCAGTTTAATTATATTACATATGAGTAGCATAGCATTTCTGAGTCTATATAATATGATATAGACAAAACTGTACTAGCCAAGGCTTTGCACTACTGAAGCACCTGTATTGTTGCAGTTTGTTTAGACAAATTAAAAAATAAAAAAACAGGTTCTTCTTTAAAATTAACTTAATATGTTGCACATGGATGAGATATTATCCACCAGAACAAATACTGAAATGTAGTAACTGTGTTGCTTTACAAGCAAAAAAATAAATAAATTTAAATACATTTTTCAGTGTAGCTCCTGGATGAATGAATGTATGAATGAATGAATGAATGAATTAATTAATTCAATATATTTTTCCCCAGGTAAGCAGAAGTTCAGTCATGTCTCATTTGCTCTAAACTGTCTCATGTGAGATAAACTGGGTGCAGTCAGCAGATGCTGTTTTTTTGCAATCAACAGGTGATTAACAGTTTCCTTTAAACAAACTCAAAGTGTGTATCACAGTATTTCTGGTGTCAGAAGAAAATGTCTCAACCTTTGGGATAGAGGAATTTTGGGCTTGTTCTGGGCTTGCAGCAATAAAGAACTTGAGAATACCTTAGAATCCTTCCCAATTCCCAATGTACATTCACTTTTAAGCTGTGCAGTTCACCACTGATTTCCATCATCCTCATTGTCGTAATATTAGCAGCATCATGAAACATCAAATTAGGCACTCACGATGGTAATGAATGCTTGTCACCTCCTTCACATAAGAACATACAGATTATATACACTATTTGCACAGTTATTAGGCATATGAGTATTTTGAGCATATCATCATTTTTATGCATATATTTAAACTCCAAGCTATATGAACTTCAGTGTAAAATGGATTTAAGCATATAAGGTGATGTGTATTTGTGGAATGAGGGAGGGTGCTGCCTAAGGAGATCAACATCTAATATCAAGGTGTTCATAATTATTAGACAGCTTCTTTTCCTCCAGCAAAATGGGCCAAAAAAAATGTGTAAAAAGTCTTTCAGACAGATGTCGCACTCTTGTAATCAGTAAGATATTGGGGTATGATCACAGAAACATCAAACAGTTTGTTTTAAATAGTCAACAGCATTGCAAGAAACATGAGAAAAAAAGACACAAATGAACTGACAAAGATTTGAAAAGAATCAAACATGAAGCTTCCAGGAACCCATTATTCTCCAATGCTGTGATATTCCAGAACTACAACCTATCTGGAGTGTCCAGAAGCACAAGGTGTTCAGTGCTCAGAGACATGGCCAAGGTAGGGAGGGCTGAAACCTGACCACCACTGAACAAGAGACATGACCTGAAATGTCAAGACTGGGCCAAGAAATAGCTCAAGACAGATTTTTCAAAGGGTTTATGGACTGATGAGATGAGAGTGACTCTTGATGGACCAGATGGATGGACCTATGACTGGATCAGTAACAGGCACAAAGCTCCACTTTGATTCAGATGCCAACAAGGTAGAGGTACTTTAATTGGCTGCTATTATTAAAAGATGAGCTAAATGGACATTTTCAGGTTGAAGAAGGACTCAAAACCATCTCCCAAACCTACTGCCAGTTTTAGAAGACACTTTATTCAAGCAGTGGTACAGGAAAAAGTAGAAGATAATGATTTTTATGTAGGACGATGCACCAGCTCTCTGAACAGTGTCTGGGAGACTGTGGTTGCTGTTGCACAAAAAGTTGATCATCAACAGATTAGGAAACTGACAAACTCCATGAAGGCTTATGACTGTTATTGAAGAGAAGGGTGGCTATATTGGTCACTGTTTTTTTTTATGTCAGAAATGTTTATTTGTAAATGTTGAGTTTAAAGTGAGATGGAAATTAATTTTTTTGTATAGTTTCTAATAATTCTGCACACAAATGTGCATACATATGTATTTCCCTGAGAATGTTCACGCTCACAAGTAAAACATTCAGGTTTCAGGTTTATTAACATTTTGGACAAACTGATAGCACTGTGTTTGTTCCATATTAAAAGTAATCCTCAAAATACCCATTTGCCTAATGGTTGTGCACACAGTGTACATGTTTGAATATTAAATAGATAGGCTGTTAACAATTATGCACATTCGGCTCTGTAAGAAATCGTGACTTTTTTATAACAGAAAGGCAGTACTCACCTCCATATTAGGACTGACAGGAGACTGGACAGACATAGGAAATGAAGGAAAGATAAAGCACAATTATTGAAGAACTACTGACAAAACTGAATATTTTAAACAACCAATTTAGAGAAAAAGTCATTGGTCTTTTGGCCATCAGGAGGTGTATGCTCTTAGCAGTGTGGAAAAATTCACCCAGTGAAATATTAAGACAAGGCAGGAGAATCTTTTACAGAATATTGCAACAAATGGATCATACTGCAATTTGTTGATATTTTAAATAGATTTTTTAATTAGTTTCACATTTGACTAAATACTTTTCTATTGGTTATGCACATTTATAAAAACATGGAAATGTGTGTGCACCCTTCTGTGACACAGCTGAACACACAAAAGACTTTAAACAGTTGTGTCAATTCACAGAATACACACAAAAAAGATAAAAGCAACTCTGAAGTATGGTGTCTTGCACAGCAGCATTTAAAACTCACCAGTAAGGCTTCATCAGAGGTGCTGGGTGAGGGTTCAGCAGACATAGAACGTGTGTTGGTCAGGCCAGTGAGGGACACATTAGACAACCGGCGTTTCCGCACACCACTGCAATTGTTTGGGATCTTAAAGGCACAGCGCTTGTGGTAGTTTAGCCCACATCCTTATGCCATGACACAATATCAAAAAAACAGAACAAGGGCGTGGTCTAGTTTAAAAGTGCAAAATTATTATAATTATGCATAATATAAAACACATAGCAGAAATAAAAAGTATTGTTTATATGGGTTCCTTACCTTCACACTTGAGTCCCTGCCTAACTAGGCCCCACAGCATCTCTCCACAGTGGTCACAGAATGCTGGTGCACGGTATGAGTGAACGAATAAAGTGTGAGGTCTGATTTGAAAGTCCTCAACTGTGGCTGAAGCTATAGGTTAGTAAAAAAAAAAAAAAAATACTATCAGATATTATTTGAAGGCAAATTATGGCTTAATTAAGGGAATCTCCTAACATTTTTTTGGATCTCTTTTTCTGTTACCATGCCATTTGAAAACTAAGGCTGAAACTACATCAGATTATTACAACAACATAGTTAAATCAACAACTTAGTTTTAATAGCACACAGACATTTAAAGGAAACAGTTTTTAAAGAAGTAACCTATCATGATAATATGCTTCTGCTTTAATTGTCCCTAGATTCCCACAACCAGAATCTCACTTAATTTGTTTTGCTCACCCCTCTGATCACAAAATTTGGACTTTCAACTTCACGAGGGAATTCAGCTCCTTAAAATCTCTGCCATTATTAACAAACATGCCATGAGTGCTTGAGAGGAAAAGGCAAACAAGTGGTGCAGAGGGAGATATATTTTTATTTGATAGATTCTCCTTTCACGCAGTCCCCACTGGGGAAGTGTGTCTTTAGAGGGGCAGATGGACTGGAGTCCTGGCCAAAGCCGATCTGTCAGAGGCCAGACTGGCGCTGCTGCTGCCGCTGCCTGCACCGAACCCTGGGCGGCCAGCTCTCTGCGGCCTAAGCCCCCTCTCCCAACAGGAGCAAGGCCATGTCTGTTGGGGTTAAACAGGCTGGAGATTAGTGGCTCCCCAAGAGGGGCTGATGGTCAGTCACAAATTAATTAAGGGTTTTCATTTGGGCCATCTGAATGCAGTGAAAGTCTCAAGATGTCTTTGAATGGGTTTCTCTGTGTCTCTTTAAAGTGGTACAGTGTTTGGCTCAAAATACTGAACTGCATTTTTAATTGTTTAATATAATTTTTTTTTATTATTATTTTATTATTTTTACCAGATTTTCCAGATTCTTAGAAATCAAGCACAGAAATATGTGCACAATTATTAATTACAAGTTAGTATTTTTAAGATTAATTTTCAAAAGGAACAAATACTGTTTTATCAGTCAATCCAAAATATGAATAACCCTGAAACCTGAATAAACCTGAATATTTTACAAAGTAAATGTGAGTGTGAATATTCTCAGGGGACTACATATGTATACAAAGTTATTAGGCAACTATTAGTGTGCAGAATTATTACACAACTAAATTAAAAATGAAAATTTTCCATCTCACTTGTTTATTTTCATCTGTTAAAGTGAGAAAAAAAAGTGAAAGTGACAACCCTTGTCATTGCAAGGTCACAGCACAGCACAGCACAGCACACAGTGAACCACAAAAAATTTGGACCTCTGCATTTAACCCATGCACACAAACACTGTGCAGCTATTGAATGCGCCCAGGGAGCAGTGACGGGGATGGTACCTTGCTCAAGGGTACCTCAGGGCAACCTACTGGTAAGGGGAATCAAACCCACAATCTTCCGATGCAGGGGACCACTAGGCCACCGCTGCCCACAAACACAGTCCCCCACTACCAGAAATTATGCAGTCAAGATTCCCACATGTCCCACATGAGAATTCACAGGGGTCAGCATAACCAGAGTGCAATTGCTGAGCCTTACCCTGGGTGAACCACCTTCCTGATCATGGTATCTCCCATGCCAGGTAAGTATATATAAACAATAATAAACAACGCAAAATTTACAAATAAACATTTCTGACCTTTAAAAAAAAAATTGGGCACACCTGGCACCTCATTAGGACGTCAGGTGTGCCTCATTGGCTTAAGGATATAAAGATCCCTATGATTTGTTTAAGGGACAGTGTCAGAATGGCTGAGGAAAGGAGCAGACCTGCCGGAGGGCTGGGGAATTCTCGACTGGCTCAAGCCAATGCTCCAGCTGTCTGATGATTGGAGGTTAGCTGACATGGCCTAGTTTGACTCAAGAGGAAAAATGCTGCCGAGGTCAGACAGTTCTCTGACAGCCCCCATGTCCCCAACACCCCAGGCTATCCACTGTGCCACTTTGTCAAGCCAGGAGCTCTATGAGCAACTGGCAGAGCAGGATCGGGCCATCTGTAAACTAATGGCCACAACCATACAAGTGGCCACAACCATACACTCCTACAAGTTAATTTTGTCCATCTTCAACCCAAAAGGGTCAAACTAGCTCATCTTTAATAACAGCAGCCCAAACAAGTACTCTATCTCCACCTTGCTGATGTCTGAGATCAAGTGGAGCTCTGTGCCCCTTACTGATCCAGCCGCGGGCCCTTCCATCTGGTCCGTCAAGAGTCGTCAACTCTCATATCAGTCCATAAAACCTTTGAAAAATCAGTCTTGAGATATTTCTTGGCCCAGTCTTGACATTTCAACTCAATGTGTCTTGTTCATTGGTGGTGATGTTTGCTGATGTTTGCTGATGTTTCAGCCTGTTCCTTATGTTAGTCTTTAATATATGCATGTAAAACAATGCTGATATAGTATAAAAAAGAAAACTGCAACTGTAAAAAGGCCTGAAACAGAACCTTTTTGAACTCCATCAAAACAAACCCAGATTTAATTATATTTGTAAATTGTGCTATGAGAGAGTGGCTTTTGGAGAGACAGATGTAGTGTTTTGATTTGCTCTTGTTGGCTACATGTCGGTGGGACCAAAAGCGGTTGAGTGGCGAACCCAGCAGGAGGACTGCTTGCTTCAGCATGCGCCCATCGCCTCCTCTCCAACATGGCTTCCCCACAGCCTGCTCAAGTAGAATACATTCTGATTAGCCATTCTCCAACTAAATTGCCTCAATTCATTCAAATTATTGTTTTGCCTTTTGTTTAAAGGCCAAGATATGTTTGCAAGTTTGAACTACCTGTAAACTGTCATTAAATGCTTCAGGGAAATGAGGGTTGCACAGAAAATGCTCCCTGAGCTGACTTAACGTAAATACTGTGTGTGTGTGTGTGTGTGTGTGTGTGTGTGTGTGTGTGTGTGTGTGTGTGTGTGTGTGTGTGTGGGTGTGTGGGTGGGTGTGTGTGTGGATGTGTGTGTGTAAACACACATGCCTTCCATTTCTCAAGTTTATGACATTGCTTGTGGAAATTATAATGCATGAGTCTTACTAAGATTGTTTGTGATAAAATAAAAACATAAACAAGGAAAATGTTGGCACATTATGTGTTTGCATGATGCAAGAAAGCTGGAGTAAAAAAAATGGATGTTCCACTTAATGTCAGGGTTAATGGTGCAGTGACTCAACCAGCAATAGCACTACCATTATAATCTTCCATTCTTGAAACGGTGTGAGGTCACTCTCTTGCCATCTATAGCATTTACATCATTATGTCAATCTAGATGTACAAAAGGTGTCATCAACTGGTCACTTCTGTGAACCTGCATTAAATACGCATTGTTTTGCCAAATTAGAGTCCAGTCTATTTGTAATTCCAAAGTTAAATCTGTCAAAGCATACTGTCTGCACTAATTATTCTGAGAAATATAATAAAGGAGCTGACATGTATTGATGTGCTCACTGAAGCAAAACTCTTTCGGTCCACCTGTGATTAAACAGAAGCTAGTAAACCAGCTTCTGAATTAAGATACCTTTTGCCAACTATTTTTAGTGCTTAAAGGCCCAAAGCTGAATATTACTGGAACAGCAAGTCCAATTAATTTGTTTTTGCTCTGTACTGAAGACATTTGTGTTTGAGATTAAAAAATATTAGAAAAGAGATTTTATCCTGGTTTGTCCTGGTATCTGTACATATTAAATAATATAGAATAAAACTATAATAATAAAAAATTTAAAAATAAAAAAATAAAAAAATTTGTTTGTCCACCCAGTTTTCAAGTGAGCAAAAGTAAACCTGAGAGTCTGGCAGGTGTTTGTTGTTTGATAAACTCTGTTAGATTATTGTTTAAACCTGAAATAGTCATTTTAATCAACTTTTAACCTACTTTTTGGTGAAACAAGTGCAGATGCACTCACACCTGCCTCCTGCCATTCCAGAGCAAGCTCTGCACTGGTGGTGCCCCAATCCTGCAGCTGAATTAACTTTAGGAGGCAGTCCTGACACTTGCTGGATTTTTTTGGGCGTCCTGAAGCCTTCTTCACATCAATCGAACCTCTCTCCTTCAAGTTCTTGATAATCTGATAAATGGTTGATTTAAAAGCAATCTTACTAGCAGCAATATCCTTGACTGTGAAGCCATTTTGTGCACAGCAATGATGGCTGCACATGTTTCCTTGCAGGCAGCCATGATTAACAGAGGAAGAGCAATGATTTCAAGCACCACAAAAGGATTTAAAGCATTTAGTCTGCTATTTCAACTCAATCAGTCTCTCCAGACTTGATCTCCTCAACACTCTCACCTGTGTTAACAAGAGGATAACTGAAATGATGTCGGCAGGTCCTTTGGTAGCAGGACTGAAATGCAGTGAAAATGGTGGTTTTTTAGAATTAAGTTCATTTTCATGGCAAAAAGGGACAATGAATTGCAATTCATCTGATCACTCTTCATTATGTTATTTTGGAGTTTATGCAAATTGCCATCAAAAAAACTGAGACAGCAAAATTTGGGAAAATTAATAAATATTTGTTTCATTCTCAAAACTTTTGGCCAGCGCTGTACATAGTGATAGGCAAAATAATGATGTGCAGTCCTTTCTTCACACAGGAAACAAAGGGCTATGTCTTCTAGTGGACCTCTGTTCAAACTGCCAATTATACTACATGGTTTCAAACCACTGCGATGGGCTGGCGACCTGTCCAGGGTGCGTCCCCCGTCCTCGCCCTGTGTGCGCTGGGTTGGACGCCAGCACTCCCCCGCGACCCCGTTTGGGACAAGCGGCAGATAATGGATGGATGGATGGTTTCAAACCAGCATTTCCTTTATTTCCTTTGATGTCTTTTAATTTGTATCATCAATCTTTTTTCATGACGTAACTAAAGAGGTACCATTCATAGACATTGTTTTTCAAAGTAATATTTCCTATTATGGAAGAAACATAAGAAAGATTCTATATTAAAAGAATATACTCTGTGTGTGTGTGTGTGTGTAACTGCGAGCAGTGAAGGTACTTCATGTTAAATCCATTTCAAGGAAGGATCAAAGCATTTGCCCTCCTGCCCTAGGATGTGTATTTCTTGATATTTTAGGCATTTGACCCACTTATTATGAAAATAACTTTGCACAGAAAAAAACACTGTAAGGCAATAATTGTAGGATAATGTTCCTGATTAGGAAGGATGTATTTCTTTTTAATTTGGTACACACAATCTTTTAAGATATAGCATTGTGAGTTAATAAAGTTCATCAGTAAAGAACAGTGAGTCTGTTTCAGAAGCACCTCTACTGTGCTTCACCTATAAGTTATGTGTTTTAGACAATAAGCATTTCCTTTCTTTAATCACACTTTGGCCTTTCCATCACTTTGGTAGAGATTCATCGTTGTCTCAGCAGTCCATTAACCTCTGTTCCCAAAACTCTGTGGCTCATCTTTTTTTTTTTTTTTTGAGTGGTTTTTGCTTTGGGTGGTATGTTAGCCAGCTGTCTCCTGTTTAGTATACCTCCAGTTTGCTTCCTAGTTCTCTGCTCCTCATTTTGGTTTTGCCTTTTTAACAAGAAATGCAATCTTCACAGGGGAAGTGTGATTAAAGGAAGGACATGTTCGTGATCCAAAACACATAATCTAATTGACTCAGTATTCTTTACTAATGATGTAACTCACATGGTATATTTTTTTATGTTTTGTGTGCCTATTGTGCCAAATTAAATTAAATTGCGCCAAATTAAATAGAAATACATCCTTTCTAATCAGGAACATTATCCTGCAGTAATTACCTCCATTAATAATTCTTCGTACAATACAGTGTTCTTTTGTGTGCAAAGTTATTTTCATAAAAAGTGGGCCAAATGCCTAAAATATCAAGATATACATATCCAGTAGGAGGGCAAATGCTTTGTTCTTTCTTTGAAATGAATTTAACATTAAGTACCTTCACTGCTCTTGGTTACACGCAGTATTTTAACAGAATTCTTCTTAAACTTCTTTGGAATTCAATGGGTAAGTTGAGAAGTGTGGTTCTTAGATAAACAATGCTTCATTAATAGGATAAAATATTATTTTTAAAAACAATGTCTGTGAATGGTACCCCTTTAAATCATGCAAAAATATTGAAGCTACAGACTAGAAGATATCACATATGCAATGGAAATGCTGTTTTAAAACCATGTGGTATCATTGACAGTTTGAGCAGAAGTCCACTAGAAGATATAACCCTGTGTTTCCTGTGTCAAGAAAAGACTTCACATCACATCATTATATTCAACGGTGGCCGAAAGTTTTGAGAATGACACAAATATTAATTTTCACAAATGACGCCTCAGTTTTTATGATGGCAATTTACATATACTCCAGACTGTCATGAAGAGTGATCTGATGAATTGTAATTATTTGCAAAGTCCCTCTCTGCCATGAAAATGAACTTAATCCAAAAAACCCATTTCCACTGCATTTCAGTCTTGCCACAAAAGGACCTGCTAATATAATTTCAGTGATCATCTCGTTAACACAGGTAAGAGTGTTGAGGAAGACAAGGTTAGAGATCACTCTGTCATGCTGATTGAGTTAAAATAGCAGACTGGATGTTTTAAAAGGAGGGTGGTGCTTGAAATAATTGCTCTTCCTCAGTTAATCATGGAAACAAGGAAAGGAAGGAAACACGTGCAGTCATCAATGCTTTGCACAAAAAGGGCTTCACAGGCAAGAATGTTGCTGCTAGTAAGATTGCTTCTTGTAATGGTGGCGGGGTGTGGGAAGGACGTCAACGCTGAGCCAGTAATCTATAACGTAACTTTATTAAACATAAACCAAAATACAAAACCAAAAATGCCACCATTAACTATAAGGCTTCGTCTCGTTAATGAACTGCGCTCTGTTCTGACTCATTGGGGCTTAAAAAGCAGCCCCAATGAAGCACACCTGTGCCTCCATGAGCCCAGGAGTGCTCAGTCAGAACAGAGCACCATCTGTCGTGCCCAACCAGAACAACAGGCACGACAGACTGTGACAGTAGCCCCCCCCCAAAAAGCGCAACTCCCGAGGCTACAAAACACAGCCACACCCTGAGCTGGGCCTCTGGGGGAGGCCAAACACAAAAACCCAAACCTTAACGATACCCGCCCCCTTACTGGGGCACATGGCCAGGTCCATAAAGCAAACAAAATTCAAACCCAAAAGGACCCCAGACCCAGCACAGCCATGACTAGGGCTACCGGCGGGGGTGAGGGGTATCCCAGAGCTTCAGTCCAATCTCTTTTCGGGTCACTCTTCCTTTCTGCCTTTAGAGCTTTATCCTTGGGTTTTTCTTTGTCTTTCATGCCTTTCTCGATATCAATTTCCAAAGGTTTGTTCTTCCTCCGCTCTGTCTGGGAAGACTCGCGGAGGGGGGCTGTGTGTTTACGTAAACACACAATGGTGTACAAACGCTGTGCTGGTCTCAGTACACTCCACAACACTGCTGGAGGTGATAACAGTCAGGTGCAGACCGTTTTATTTGCCCAGGGAGTTCTCTACAGTGTTTATTACGGTGGTCTACATTCCACCCAGCGCTAGCGCTAACAGTGCTAATGCTAACAGCGCACTGGCTGAACTTTATGGAATTATCAGCGGACTCCAAAACTATCACCCAGATGGATTGTTTATTGTTGCCGGAGATTTCAACCATGCAAATCTCAAGTCAGTTCTCCCCAAATTCCATCAACATGTGAACTTTGCAACGAGGGGGGGAAACACGCTGGACTGTGCTTACACAAACATGGCCAGCGCGTACAGAGCGGAGCCCCGCCCCCACCTCGGACACTCAGACCACATCTCTGTGCTGCTGATCCCAGCGTACAGACCCATCGTCAGGCGCGTGAGGCCCACCCTGAAGCAAGTAAAGACCTGGCCCACAGGAGCCATCTCTGCTCTTCAGGACTGCTTCGAACGCACCGACTGGGACATGTTCAGGGAGGCTGCAACCTACGGTGACTCCATCAACCTGGAGGAGTACACAGCTTCAGTGACTGGCTACATCAGCAAGTGCATTGAGGATGTTACTGTCTCCAAGTTCATCATATCACGACCCAACCAGAAGCCATGGATGACCGCAGAGCTGCGCAGACTCCTGAGAACCCGGGACAAGGCCTTCAAGTCAGGGGACGAGGCCACCCTAAGAAAAGCGAGGACAAACCTGTCTCGAGCCATCAGAGCAGCAAAGCGTGCTCACACAGAGAGAATCCATGGTCACTTCAAGAACACTGGTGACACGTGGCGCATGTGGCAGGGCATCCAGGCCCTCACCAACTACAGGACATCTCCACCTGCCTGTGACGGTGACCCCACCCTTCCAGATGCGCTGAACCACTTCTACGCACGGTTTGATGCAGTGAACGACACGCGTATGAGGAAGACCACCCCTCCTCCGAACGACCAGATTCTCTGTCTGACCACAGCCGAGGTGAGGAGATCTCTTCTCAGAGTCAACCCACGGAAAGCTGCCGGTCCAGACAATATTCGAGGTCGTGTGCTCAGAGGATGTGCAGAACAGCTGGCAGATGTTCTCACCAACATCTTCAACACCTCTCTGAGCACCACTGTTGTTCCAAGGTGCTTCAAGACCACCAGCATCATTCCAGTGCCAAAGAAACCATCCATCTCCTGCCTCAACGACTATCGTCCCGTCGCACTCACACCCATCATCATGAAGTGCTTCGAGAGGCTGGTCATGAGGCACATCAAGTCCCAGATCCCCTCCTCACTAGACCCCCTGCAGTTTGCGTATCGTCCCAACTGCTCAACGGACGATGCAATCCCCACCACCCTCCACCTGGCCCTTTCTCATCTTGACAGAAAGGACAGTTACGTCAGAATGCTGTTCATCGACTACAGTTCAGCATTCAACACCATCATCCCTCAGCACCTGAGTGAGAAGCTGAGGCTGCTGGGCCTGAACACCTCCCTCTGTAACTGGATCCTGGACTTCCTGACTGGGAGACCCCAGTCAGTCAGGATCAGTAGCAGCACCTCCGGCACCATCACACTGAGCACAGGAGCCCCCCAGGGCTGTGTGCTCAGCCCACTGCTGTTCACACTGATGACCCACGACTGTGCAGCCAAGCACAGCTCGAACCACATCATCAAATTCGCTGATGATACAACCGTGGTGGGTCTGATCAGAGGGGGAGACGAGGCAGCCTACAGAGAGGAGATACAAGAGCTGACGGACTGGTGCAGAACCAACAACCTGTCTCTGAACGTCGACAAGACTAAAGAGATGGTTGTTGACTTCAGGAGATCACGTCGGGACCACACTCCACTTATCATCAACACCTCACCTGTGGAGATGGTCCAGAGCACCAAGTTTCTTGGTGTTCACATCACTGACAACGTCACGTGGTCCCTCAACACCTGCTCCATCACAAAGAAAGCCCAGCAGTGCCTCTACTTCCTGTGCAGACTGAGGAAAGCCCATTTCCCACCTTCCATCCTCACCATCTTCTACAGAGGAACCATTGAGAGCATCCTGAGCGGCTGCATTACTGCCTGGTACGGGAACTGCAACGTCCTAGACCGCAAGTCCCTACAACGGGTAGTGAGAACAGCTGAGAAGACATCGGGTCTTCTGCCTCTGGGTACAAGACATTTTCACTCACTCGCTGCATCCGCAAAGCAACCGCCAGCATTGTGGATGATCCCTCCCACCTGTCCCACACTCTTCTCCTCCTGCCGCCCGGGGGAAAGGTTCCCAGACATACGTGGCCTCCACTCCCAGGATGGGAAATAGTTTCTTCCCCTGGGCTACTGGGGACTCTTGAACTCTGAATCCACCAATAGTTTGAACTCTTAAACCCAGTCCACTTTTTGGATAGGAGAAGTCTGAAGGAGTCTGAACAGAGCGAACACAGAAGATTTTACAAGGTTCAAAGGGTCTTTCACACAGCCCGAACTCTGCATCAAACCCCTGCCATCCTTGTTCTCCACGTCTCTCATCGCAACATCTACAGTGCAGAAGTTGTCTTTTACTTTCTTGAACTGAGTCATTGCTGATGTTATTTTTGGCTCCGGCCTCTTTCTTAACTTTTGCTTTCAGTTGCTTGAGCTCAGTAAGGCAGCACCCAGCTCTTGGTCTCCACTCAAGTAGAATTTCCACATTGACTCCTCCACCTGCCACCCTGTCTGAGTCTGCTGAATTGTGAGAGTAAACTGAAGGTAGGTCGTCTCTGATTGTGCTCTGAACACCATTCTCAGAGTTCTCACATGGCTGCTCAACCTCTGGAATCTTTACCTGCTTCTCTATCAGACTGTTCCTCAGCTGCTCTGCTTTGGCATTAACCACCAGGGTGTCAGCATGCACTGCTGTTTGTGGAGTGAGCTGAGATTCCAAGATCGCCACCTACTTCCATAATTTGACCTGCTTCAGCTTGGTGAGCTTACTGGCCTCACTGGCTTTTCTCAAGTTCAGCCTGCAGAGCGACGCGGTCTTGCACCTGCTCAGCCTGCCCTGGTCTGATTCAGCTGTTCTTCCATAACTGGGCTACTTTAGCCTCCAGTTTCTCCTCTGAATGGCTGGAATTCTACTCCTCGCTGCCTGGCATGCAGTTTGTCCCTCCGTTCATCCGGATCTCCAGCCTCTCTTTGACAACCATCACAGCTTGCAGCTTTATTCTAAGACTCTCTCTCTTTCTGAATTTACTGTCTCTTTCCTTGAAGGTCACCCTTGTCTTGAGCCAGATCCCTTGTCTGCTTTCCTCTGAATGACTTTTGCAAGCAAATTGCAGCATGTTTGAACAGCTGATACCTCTGCCTTTGTTGATGTCCAAGCTTCCACCTTCTGAACCTCCTCTGAAGAAGCTTTGCTGCCCAGCACTGCTTCTTGAAAACAGATCTTTGCTTGTGCATTCTTACTGCAAAGCACCTGAATAATGGTGGAGTAGTTTTGAGGCATTGCAGCAAATATTCTTTCTGAACAAAATAACTCTCTAAAAGCTGATACGTATCGTAGACCTTTTCAACACCTGAATTTCAAGGTCAAATTTACTCCTAATGTAGACCTATAATGTTCTTGAATGATGATGGCTGGGAAACTGCTATGATAATCACCCTTCTAACCCTCTGGCCTCTGAAGCAGGCTTTCAGGAATATTGCAGCAAAGCGGAATTTCAAGAATTCCTCCCTCTGCTTTCTGGCATCAAGTGTGGAACGATACCTAAGCTGGATGACAACAGCAGCATATTTCACGCATAACTATTGTGTCCGAGCACAGTGAGCCCTGTAAGCACATTGTATTACAGTGGCAGCCTGGTGCTTTTGTTTCAGAGTCTGTCTGGTCTTCATCCCTCGGAATGCGTTTGCAGAACAACAGCAGCGATTTTTTCTCCTTTCAAAGACTTAATTTTTGCTTCATCATCTTATTAGCTGCAATAATCGCTGAACAAACCTGGCTGCGCACAGTAGCTTCCAGGTAGCATTTGCCATGTGCTTCCTTTACCCGCGACTGGAACTATCATTGCAGCCCCATGTCCAATTCGCATCTGAACCGAACCTCATTCCAAACGCCCCACCAATGTGGAGCTCCTCCTTCTGCTTTCACCCGGCAGATCGGTTAGTGGTGCTGGGTCAGGGTCGACCTTGATGCCGCTTTCTGCCGTAAAGGGTCTTCTGGTCGACTTCATTGCACCGCGCAGGGGCAATTTCTGCCTACATCTCGTGTGGAATGGTACAGGCATTCACTATAGTGTCTCTTTGGCGTGTCGTAGCGATTTTCCACTGGCAGTTCCACGTCAGAGCAGCGAGTGCGATTTTCCGCCGCTCCGCGCTGGCGCGATGCCAGCGCATCACTGGAAGCCCCGCTTTCCATAAAGGCGGTGAAAGACACGGGTTCAGCATCATAGTTTCTGCCCTGCAGCCATGGAGACCAGCATCCGGAGAAAAAGCAATCAATCCATATGCCGCTCGGGATCCGGGATCCGCGGAGCTGGCGGCGTCACATGCCCTCATGTCACATGCCGTGGCCGCTGGTGTCTGTCGCACTCACTCCTCACCCTCCAAATGCTCGCGGAGGTCCGGAGAAGCAATCCAGTCGCTGCCTCCATCTCTCCCCAGGGTTCTCATCAGCTGCAGCTGCCTCTATTGGGTCGCCTACAACACGTGCCCTGCTCGCTCATGGTTTGGTAACGGCCCAGGTACTGGCGTTCATCTGGTAATGGTGGGGCGTGGGCTGACGTCAACGCTGAGCCAGTAACTTTATTAAACATAAACCAAAACATACAAACCAAAATGCTACCATTAGCTATAAGGCTTCGCCTCGTTACTGAACCGCGCCTGTTCTGACTCACCGGGGCTTAAATAGCAGCCCCAATGAAGCACACCTGTGCCTCCATAAGCCCAGGTGTGCTCAGTCAGAACAGAGCGGCATCTGTCATGCCCAACCGAACCAGGCACGCATAAGATCGACACTTTAAATCAACCATTTATCAGATTATCAAGAACTTCAAGGAGAGAGGTTCAATTGTTGTAGTGATACTAGACGTCCAAGAAAGTCCAGCAAATGCCAGGACCATATTTCAACATTGTTTCAGGTGCAAACAAAAACCCACAAATTTATTGCAAACTCCAAGCATTGATTATGTAAATATGGGCTGCCATCAGAGATTTGGTTTGACAGCATGTCATGGGAATGATGAGATCTTGAAAAGAAGGGCTAACACTGCACATATTGACTCTAATGTAATATAAATTTGAATGTAATTACAATAAACCTTTGAAACTTAAACTTATGAAATGCTTGTAATTATACTTCAGTTGACCATAGAAACATCTGACACAAAAAAAATGCTGAAGCAGCAAACTTTTGTTATACCAATACTTGTCATTCTAAAACTTTGGCTATGGCTGTACATACCAACTGTGCATCTGGATAGCAGTATGGCAAAGCAAAACGATCGCCAAAGTTAAGGTCTCTTCATCAGAGGATGTTGTGTTATTCAACATTTTTTCATCCCAAAAGATTAACTTTTCACAGTGTCACGGGTGAGGTTCGTTTTGGGTATGGTAGAGGGCACTCTGTTCTCTGGCGGAAAATGCCCCCTGCGCAGTCCAACGAGGGAGGTCGACCAAGAAGGCCCTTTCGCAGCATGGAAAGCGGCATCAAGGAGTCGACCCCCAAACCCAGTCTCCACTAACCCATCTGTCAGGAAGGAGGCAATGAAGGAGCAGCTCCAGGTTAGTGGAATGATGAAGAATTCGTGAACTGACGTTGTGTTCAAAGATTGGAACAACGCTTCAGAATCTGAGAATGTGTGGCTGTCTGTTCTGTGTGTGGAAAGACAGGCCAAAATTGTTTTTGCTGAGCAGCTCCAGGAAATGGAGGCTGAGCTCACCGCCAAGGATCAAGAAATTTGTGAACGGAACCAGGATCTTGATGTCATTGAATGCAAAGTTAAGAGATTGGAAATGACAACGTCTCCCTCCATGTCATGAATCACCAGCTGCAGGAGAGCAACCAGTCTGAGGTACGTTCCCTTCAGGAAGAACTGGCTAAAGCAAATAGGGAACTTGAAGAAAGGCAGGCTGCGTACCTAGAATGTGAGAAAGTGTCTGTAAGGACTCCAGGGGTGAACAGGGGCAGTTTGGTTTACTGACAGCTTGGGCAGTACCCAGAGAACCTAAGGGCTGAATCAGAAAAACTCAGACAGGCCAATATGAAGCACAGTGCACTTCTCACGGATATTCACCAAAGAGATGAATAGACAGCTACATGAACATGCAGATCACTCAACAGAAGGAGTTGCTGACAAGGCTCAACCAACACCTGACAGAGAGCAAGGCTTTTCTTTGCAAGGACCACCTCAGCAACAAACGAAAGACTGAAACACGAGGAAAAGATCACCAATCTGCTTTCTCAACTTGAGGAGACCAAAGGACTCTTGTTTCTTTGCCAGAGTGAAATTGAAACCATGGAAATGGAAAGAGAGGCTCTAGCTCAAGACAATGCTGAGCTTCAAGGAGAGGTCAGTAAACTCCAGCAAGAGAGAGAGGTCCTGAGGTAGGAACTGCAAGCTGCTGAAATGCCATTCAGAGGGGAATGGCTGAAGAGAACAGAGAAAAAGGAGATGCTTGGGAGACTAAAGCTGCCACTATGGAAAAAACAGCTAACAGGGACCAGAACAGAGCTGAAGCAGGTGTGCAAGGTAAACAGCGCCGCCTGCAGGCTGAACTGGTGGGCCAAAAACATCAGCAAGGGAAGTGTGCTTGAGAAAGTGGGAATAACAAATTTGCACCTCAGTTTCTGGGAGAGACAGGAGAGCATGGAGAGCGGTGGGATGACAGGGGGTTTGATGTCGAAGCTCAACTGTGTGAAAGGCTCTTCCTCTTTGATCCTTAAGGAATCCTCTGTGCTTAGCTCTCTGTCTGCGTCCTCTTCGCACGGGAGCCTGGGCTCACAAAAGCTCACGCAGACTTTGGCAGAGCAGCACCCAAGAAGAAGTGGAAGAACAGTCTGACGGACGAGGAGAGCAAAGAGAAAATGATCAACATTGAACTTGAGCTGCCTCCACCCCATCAATACCTCACTCTATCTCCACAATAACTACACCGGTGTCTTTACAGCAGTGTTGTCTTTAACAGCAAGTTTGGCTTCACCGCATTCATGATAGCGTGTACGATATGGGACCTCACAGGGCAAATACTAGAGAAGTGCTACAAGATTGCAGCCAAGAACTATCAGAAATTTGCTGCCCTCTGGAGATCATCGACAAAAGTGGGAGAGTCCACCCTCATGACCATGGGGTCCTACTATGGACTGAGACTTTGGGATACCCCTCACCACCGCCAGCAGCCCTGGACGGGCAGCTGGTCAGCCCCTTTTTGGTTGAAGTTGGTTTTGTTTTATGGACCTGGCCATGTGTCCCATAAAGGGGCTGTTTTTGAAAGTTTTTCATTCTTGGCCTCCCCTTAGAGGCTCAGCTTGAAGTAGGCTATGCTGGGTGCCTGGAGTTGTGCCTTTGGGGGTTCTACGCGGGTGAGGTCTGCTTTGGGCATGCAGAGGGTGCCCTGTTCTGACTGAGTTACCACCTGGAGTTCATGAAGGCATTAGTGTGCTTCATTGGGGTTGGCATATAAGCCCCAATGAGTCAGAATAGAGTGCGGTTTCATTCACTAAAGTAAAACCACTTAATGGTGGTTTTGGTAATTTGGTATAGCACTGCAGTTCCTTGGATCTTGGTTTTAGTTAGAACTTCAGTCCTTGGATCTTTTTTGGTTAATATAAATGAAGAATAAAGCTATGTTCCGGACTCTGGCTCTGCATTGACGTCTTTCCCACACCCCGCCACTGTTACACACAATAAAAGATTTGTAAATGTGTAAGTTTCTCTTACATGTAGTAGGAGGCATGTACAGCTTACACTTGCTTTAAGTCACTGATATGTGATGGAAAAAGGATAATTGCACCAGGAATTCAACAGTGTTTTCTTTCATGGTTTTAACCATGTATCATGGTCTCATGTATATATTTCTGTCTTTCAAAGTTCTCTTTCAATAATGTAATGTAATATTTACATTTATGGCATTTAGCAGACGCTCTTGTCCAGAGCGACTTCCAGGTCCTAACTACAGGGACAGTACCCCCTGGAGCAAGGGTTAAGGGTCTTGCTCAGGGACCCAGTGGTGGTAGTGCAGAGGTGGATTCGAACCTGGGACCTGAGCAATTGGTCCATAGGCAAGTACCCACCATTAGACCACCAACACCCACCATGTAGAGAATATGAATAAGACGAGATAATACAAGAATAACAAGAAATATTATTCTTATTCTTAAATAAAGATCCTCATCTACCTAAACCACAACAACACACATTTATTTTTATTTTATTATTTTATATGTCTTTGAGCAAGAAAGCTCTAGTTCAACATATTGATGCTTTTTTACTTTGCAAGTGTAGATAAACACATGTTCACACTACTCTGGTAACAGGTTAAAGTCTGGCCATAATAAATAAAATATTTCACAATTTCTTTCTGAAATTGCCAGAAATTAAAACCCAATAATTAAAAGTAAGGTATACACAATAGTTTGAAATGCCTAAGCATAATCAGTGAAGCAATAAATGTGTTCAACATTTTTTTTTAGATCAACAGAATCCATTTTGCATTGCTTTTTTAGTAAAATTATACTCTCAGAGAAAAGTGAAGAGACAATCAATATAAATGCTTCTTGGCTGACTAAGTCTTCAGGCGGAGTCATAATTAATAACCATTGATCTAACTTTAGGATGGCCATGACATTCTATTATGTTATTTTACAGTGAGATCGGCTGCCAGGTGTGCTGTTCGAAGAGTGTCACTCCCAGAGGCTTGTCCTTCAGGCTATGTGCATCTGGGCATGTTAATCACCTGATTTTCCTTACCTCCCTAACAATTGCAGGCACACATACACATACACACACACACACATACACACACAGCCTGGCAGGAAGGTGCAGGGGTGTAGCAGAGGTGTCTAGTCCCTCTTTATCTCCTAAGAAGATACTCTACTCAATTACCTGTCATACTACAGTGGTGAGGAGGATCAGGTAAAAAAGGGGAAAAGACATTCCAAGCGTTTGTAGAAACACTTTAGCAGTGTCAAACGCAATACCTCCATCGTTTCCTCCTCCTGGGTGAAACAGCTCGCCAGACCTGTTAACGGGAAGCAACCTGACTGGCGCCAAATTTCCCACTACCAGAAAAGGGGTTGGGGAGTGGGTAAAAAGCTAAAAATGGTGGTGCTGTTAGTGCTCACTGATTGTAACATGAAAAGCACAGATTACAAATTATATATATGTGTATTTTTTGCATTTTTTCACACTCTACTAAAATTTTTCCACAGTAATTTCTCTTTATATATATATATATATATATATATATATATATATATATATATATATATATATATATATATATATATATATACACACACACACACATATATATATATATATATATATATATATATATATAAAGAGAGCAAGAGCCATATATATATATATATATATATAGAGTTAAAGTATTGTGAAAGTTGCAAGTGTGAAAAATGTTGTAATAAAGAATGCTTTCAGAAATTTAACATTAGTTTATTTTTATCAATTTACAGAATGCGTAACAAAGAGGGTCTAAATCAATATTTGGTGCTACTTTACTTTGCCTTCAAACCAGCATCAATTCTTTATAGATACACTCTGCACAAAGTCAGGATTTTGTAGGACTACAGCCAGGTATGATCAACCAATTTTACCCCACAGAGCCCTGATCTCAACATCATCAAGTGTGTCTGGGATTACATGAAGAGACAGAAGGATGTGAGGAAGCCTACATCCACAGAAGATCTGTGGTTAGTTCTCCAAGATGATTGGAACAACCTACCAGCCAAGTTCCTTCAAAAAATATTGATTTGATTTAGATTTCTCTTTTGTTCATTCACTGCATTTTGTTGATTGATGAAAATAAATGATTAACACTTCCATTTCTGAAAGCATTCTCTGTTTACAGCATTTTTTCCACACCTGCCTAAAATTTTTGCACAGTGCTGTATATATATATATATATATATATATATATATATATATATATAATTGTAATCCCCTTGTAAAAAAGCACTTAGAAGTATATTAGAAGAATATAATTGTCATTTATTGTAGGTCATTTTTCAGTGAAAGTAATTAACCAATAGGTAGCTAAAAAACTTCCTTTGGGCAATCTATTAGCAAATGTGCAAATGTAACAAAATGCATTACCTGAGAGAACTACCTCCACTAGGTCTCCTTCCATAATGTCGGATGCACATTTGACCAGCTGCAGGATGTTTTCGGAAGTTGGATCATGACGGAAAAGCAGGATTTTGTCATACATTCCATAGAATCCACACTCTGGGAACTGTAAGGTAAATAAAAAATAAACTCCACTAATCAGTTGTTGAGTGAAGCATTTGTCCTTTTAGACTACACTTTGGTTCACATTCTGTCTACCACCACCCAAACATTTTTGTTTGATTAAAATAACAATTTTACCAGTGACAATGTACCTAAAATCTATTATTAGACCCACACTTCCCAGAGAGGCCTGATGGTTGCTATTAAGGCTGTCACAATTATAATTTTAGTACACACAATTTCAATAAAGCTTCTACTGAACTGAATCAAATTTCTTTTTCATGAATTTAATTTAGGCAGCATGTGGGTATAGTGCGTACTACTGCAATCGTTCTACATGGGGTTTGCATGTTCTCCCCATTTGTGGGGGAGAACCTCTGGGTTCTCCAGTTTCCTCCCATAGTCCAAAGACATAAGGTGGACTGAAGACGCTAAATTCCCCAAAAATAGTCAAGTCAAGTCAACTTTATTTAAATAGTGCTTGTCGTCACAAAGCAGCTTTACAGAATCCAGGTCCGAGCCCCAGTTGGGTAAGCTGAGGGCGACAGAGGCAAGGAAAAACTCCCAAAAACATGAGGACAAAACCTTGGGAGAGACAAAGACCCAAAAGGGGAACTCATCCTCCTTTGGTCGACACCGGAAATAAAAAGGAAAGAAAGAAAGAGAAAAACCCTGTATAGTGATAATTTCCAGTAAGCATGAGTTACAATAAAAGTAAAAGTAAAAAAGTCCATTGGTGACTGTAATTGGAGGTTCATGAGCTAATGGTGGTAGCTCTGTTTGAGTGGGGGAAGCTTTAATGTTCGTGGCAGCATCTCCTGCACAAGAGCCAGTTTGATGTAACTGATCTGAAGTTCAGGTCGGGAGAAAAATAAGATGATAGTAGCTTCGCCGACTCGGTGTAGCAGCTGGAATGGAGCTCAGGGGACCCCCACGGAGATCGATGGACTTGCCCAAACCGTCCACCACACAGGTGGTGGACATCCACCCATCTCAAACAAAGAGAAAGGAATTAGATCTGTGATCTCTTAGATGGGACTGTGTATATTATATCTGTGAGCATGGGACAGAAGGGAGGTAGAAGGAGTACATCCGCCACCCTAGTCCGGATAAGTTAATGAATGGATGGATTTAATTCACTTTATAATGTTGTAGATAAAGACCTCTAATATATGTCACTCTAAAAGTTATGTTCAGCTTTTTTCTTTGATAAATATTCTCAGTGCTTAATGAGTTATGGTGAAAGGGTTGTCCCGTTAAGCCTTGCTTCCTCTCAAGATTTCATTCTCATGCTGTTTTTAACTTGCACCATGCTTCACAGCTTGCTGTCATGGGCTTTTTGATGCCTTTTGAAAAAAAAAGCATTATTTTGACAATAATAATAGTTTTTAGAAAAGATCAAACAAAACAATAATGGAAAATGAGCAATAACAAAAACTGTGTAAAATTTTAAATATACTTTACTATTTAAACATAATAAAAATACATTACTATTGCTGATTAATCGATTCATAAAGCATGTTTTTATTCAAATAACTTAATTTAACTGATGAATATATAATGCCCTAGGACCCCAGTCTGTTGTGGTCTATGCTAACATCCAAAATATCTGCATTTATTTTGAAACTTCATACATAAATTAACACATTAAAAATGTTCAGCTCTTCAGCTAAAACATACCAGTTGCTGAACTGTTCATTCCCTCCATCATAGAACTACTATGGTCATTTTAGTAGATGAAAAATATGGCTCCAGACGTTCTTTACTTATTTGTTTTTTTTCTCCACACTTCCTAAACAGTTTTACGAACAACAGTCTCACAATCAATCCAATGTCAAAGAAGAGAGCAACATATTGACTGACCCATGTAAGCTGCTGGGGAAACGGCCTGCTATCTTCATTCCCTATTGATTGCTGCTGGGCTGAGTTACAGTGGCACTGCACAGAAGCCCTGCATGCATGCAATGGCTATTCAAACTTGCACCATTCAGAAAAGGCACACACACCGGGCCTGTTATTGGGTCTATTTACATACTGCAAACCAAGGCAACTCACATTATCACAATAATTACTCCACAGGGTCATTTAAACACCATGTACCAATGAATAACAGTTCGCTGCAGTCATCTAAATACTGCAGTAATACACAAGTTATACTGTTATTCATTTATGGCGCTAACCGCAAATCAAGTTTACACATACATGACAAGACATATATAAAAGTGTGCTGTATAATAACTGAATGTCATAAATTATAGACCCTGGTAATTGTTTTGAAAATAATTATGTATACTGTAATAAATTCATACTGTATAAAAACTGCATGTCATAAATCATAAAACCTGGTGATGGTTTTGAAAGTAATGATTCATTGCTGTTGCATATGCTGTTATATTCTGCTGTCCAAGTTGTAAAGGCTTTATACTTACACATCTTACATCTTTTTTACACATCTTATTTAATATTGAACTAAAGGATTATTTAGGAAACCAAAAGTTATTTTTATAGAAGCATTCTAAAAAACTATTTTTGGACCCTTTATTTGTGTAATTGCTGTGTTTATGTTTGTGTTTATTTTATTAATCCAGTAGGGTTGTAGCACAAATAACACTACATCCCCCTTGTAGAGCACACAGACATTTACGGTTATGCTCAGTATAATCCATCAAGCAAATTATGTTTGCACATTGGAGGTCCTGTGGGAATCCTGGCTATGCTTGCATGAAAAAAGGCTAACAAATGATGTAAAGACATAAACAGGCTACAGTTAGTAACAGTGTGACAATTGACATCATTCCGTATTTTGATTATATTTCTCTCAATACTCCTTCAAGAAACCTGAGACTTTGGTACCAGCACTTTGCCACGGTATAAACCTCCCTGAAGAGATCTGCTGCTTTCATAGCAAACCACTGCAAGTGCACCAGCTCTGTTGCCATCCCAACAGGCTCCAGATGACTTCAGATGATGTGTATGCTATGTCGTGACAAGGCAAGAAGGCCATTTCAAATGACCAATTCAAATGCAGAATGTTCTGTTGCTGATCAAACATTATGAGCGATCTTCAACTATTAACATATCAAATGTTTAAAATCTACACTACTGAGCATTTGCAATTATTTTTCTTCTTTCAAAGTAATAGCATGTCCTCCCACCACCCCCACCCCCATCCAATGAGTCCTACACAATGAAGATACACAGAAGCAAGTGTGCTTTCGGAGGTCACCATGACAGCAGCCTCACTGTAACAGTGTGGGTTGTCATGGCAGCAGAAACCCAAGGCTCTTTCCTGATTGAGCACTATTCATTTATTTGAGACAAATGGATGCGGGTGTATCTGCTGCATAGTGAAGTCGTCAGAGCCAGGACTGACACACACCAATCCTTGTCATTAACCCCTTGGGAGATGCCTGGCTCCGAGCTCAGGATTCTTCTAACAATAACTTTCATGCTACTACCCCTGAGTACCCATACTGTGCTGCTCTTTCAGGACTGTCATTTTCCACCCTCTTTATCTCCCTCTTTTCTACACCAGTGTTTTTGTGGATGACAGACTAGCCCTGTACGTGGAACATCAATTTAGAAGTTGTCTTCCTTTTAAACAACAGAGGTAACAGAGGGAGAGGGAAAGAGAGAGACAGAGAGCATTCTGAAAGCTCCTGAGGAAAGAGGAGTGAATCGTCCATTCCGCTTTTACTGCAGACCCTCACTCGCCCACGCTACTCTCTCTTCTTGTGCTGCTCTCCACTGCTCAACCACAATCCTTAAATGCTACCAGCCTTCTCACACCATTCATGGATGGTCTGAGACATTTACTTAAGCTAAATGTTTTTTTAAATCAGCTCTACTGACTGAGCTAGCCAGGCATTCTCTTGCCAGTATAAAGGAAGGACATGCAAATTCCTTATTACAAACACCATATTACAATGTTTTTGTCTACTCTGGAAATATATATTCTAGCTGATACAAATAAGTTAGAGACACAAAATATTGAGACAATTTATAAAAAATGCCAAAAACAAGATAATGCTGATACCTAGACACAAAAACTATGTAATGAAATATATACATTAAGAAAGTGTTGGAACATGAAGAATACCTTTGGAAGACATCTTCAATAAAGCAGGTGTGTCAGCAGGTTTTTGTTCCAGCAGAGCAGGAGCTCACATAATCAGTTACTGAAGACTGATTAATATTCAGAGCTTAATCCCGTAAACCTATTGTTATCAAGAACAACAAATAATCATTTGCTTTAACAGCATTTTCAGTCATAGCCTGGGCATTTGTAATACTTAGATACTTAGAACTCCTGGCTAAAGTTATGTCATGTCATTTTTTGCCGCTTGTCCCAAGCGGGGTCGCGGGGGAGTGCTGGAGTCCAACCCAGCTCACACAGGGCGAAGGACAGGGGACACACCCTGGACAGGTCGCAAGCCCATCGCAGGGAGTCCTGGCTAAAGTAATGCAAAAAAAAAAAATTAAAAAGACAATCAGAACACTCTCTGCAAATTTGCTGTCAATGGATGATGACAATCTATCTCTTGCCATTGTTAGAAGCCTGGTGCTCAGTGTATCCTATGGCAGGATGTGCAGAGCTTTTGGCAGAGCTCCCATTTTTTTCTACAGCTGCAAACACACATTGCCATTATGCCTGGAAGAATCGCCACTCAGCTCCTTGTCAATCTGAACACACAGCTCTGGCATGCCAGAGGCGTGAAATCTGAGTTTTAATCAGATAAAGTAAATGCATTTACATTTACGGCATTTAGCAGACGCTCTTATCCAGAGCGACTTACATGTCCTAATTACAGGGACAGTCCCCTTGGAGACACTCAGGGTTCAGGGGCTTGCTCAGGGACCCAGTGGTGGTAGTGCTAGAGGTGGGATTCAAACCTGGGACCTCTTGAGCCATAGGTCCATAGGCAAGTACCTTACCACTAGACCACTACCACCCCGCATTTCACACATTACTGCAGGTACCATTCCATTGAAACATGGTCTAATGAAGTTTTCACTGTAGTGCACCAATGAAGAATTCTACAGACCAGTAACAATACTGTCCTTAGTACTAAGCTATCTTATGGCAAAGTACTCAACCAATATTGTCTGAAAAGCAATGAATTTCATTCTTGCCTCCATGGACAGAAGTAGAACTCTAGGTCTTCAGTAGATTGTGACGTTTACTGCATCTGCATTTATGAACCAGTTACATTAAGATAAGATATGATAAAGGTTCACTCAAACAACAAACCCATTTTCCTAACACAAACATGTCACTCTAAGGGGAATCTTTGTACACAATGAAAACAGTACAAAGACGCTTCAGTAATCAGTTCAGCAGGGCCCACTCCTACCTCCTCTGCTGTCGTCAATCTCCTCTCTGATCATACAGCACAGCTCCATCACTGAAGTTTTTTTAAAGGAAAACCAACAGAGGGGACAAGTAGAGCTGTCTGGCACACTACATGTAAATTGCTTTCTAATTCACACAAAACCACTTTGACATTTACATCCACAGGCAGCCCACAAATAACGACGCAATTTGTGTTGTTTTGCTTAAGTATTTCAGTATTTTTCAGTAAGTATTACATTTGATCAGAAAAGTGTCTTGAAAGTGCAGAAGCTCTGCTTTAGTTGGTATTGATTTTTTGTCAAAAAAAAAGCTTTAAACTAAAAAAACGTTTCTCCCTCTCACACATCTTAATTAAAAATATATTATTTAATGGCTCATTTCCCGCATTCTTTGGGGGAAAAAAGTGGCTATTTTTTGTTATCACTCCAAAGAATCCTTTTTGACACTTTTTTTTTAAGAGTGTATAATAAATAATAATACATTAAACAGATGGGAACCCTCAGGAATGTACAGATCTTTAAGGATAGCCTGATGATTTCTTGGAACTAGAGATATATAATTGTATTTCATTTTTATTCATTAGAAACGTATTCAAATTATTCAAACTTGTCCAGTGGTATTGTTCATTATTGAGTTTGGTTGGAAGGGTTAGTATATTTTTTAGACCTTTTTTGTTTTTTCTGGACATTCTAAATACCTCACTGACTCTGAAAATGACATGCAAGCGCTCAACTTGTTTCTTTTCAGTTTGGTAAATAGCAGCAGTAGCTCTTTGCTTAGGGTTACATGTCAAAATAATTTTTACAAGATTCAGATGTTTAATCTAAGACAGCCAAAGAACATTTATGTTCAATGCCACTAGCTTTATTGCTAACAATAACAATCCCCTAGTGCCAGCAATAACCATTAATGTAGAGATGTCTCGTTTTTGACTGTGTTTTAATATTTATGGCCCATAATGAAGGCCAAGCTCTTATCACTGCAATGACAGACCACAAATGAATCCCAACCAAAACATTTATTACTATTAAGGTGACAAATTAATATAAACTTAAATATAGTTTTCACATTTTTACTTTGTTGAGAACCCTCTGCAGTTGATGACTAGCTATTAGCATTTAGAATAGCCTTTAGCAGCTTTTAGTAGCTTTAATTGCTTTTAGTTTTAGAAGACATTGGGCCTTTACCTTGCCACAAGAATAATATTTTTAATCGTGTTCTCTATGATCAACATCTCACACATGATTCACCAACAGGAATACAGTGAAAAACCACAAGCAGCAGCCTTAGCAAATTATTTCTGGGGTCTGAGAGTTATGCAAATTGCATGTTGCAATGGGTCTTTTTATGAATCGTGTACTGCAATATACATTGTTCATTTGGATATGTCACTCTCTAAAGCTGGTAGTTTTCTTTACGAGTCTAGAGAATTCTCAAAATCTGTGAGAAGTCTTTTCTCTCAGCATGCCTCCCATATCAGGCCATGTCCCTGTACAAAATCGCCCATGCACACACACACCATCAGCCAATCAGAGCCATTCCTAGCAATGTGTAGTCTGCAGGCTAGCAGGTGCTAGCTGTGCTGTGACAACCACTGGTCAATACTGTTGGAGCATTGTGCTTTTGTTTTTCTGCCCCCCTCTGTGCCTATGAGGCCAAAAAAGTCTGAACGTTTTGCCAATGGTAGGCATGGTGCCACATTCAAGGCCTAACAGAAAAAGCAAACACATATACTCTAAGGCATGTGCATGGCTAAGCCATTTTATGTTCAGGAACTTCAATGATTTTAAAATAAACAAAAAGCTATGGTATCTGATTGATCAGCAGGGACTTTAAACTACTACAGCAGAAGATGAAGCTGCAGCAGGTTGAAAAAAATTAGCTGTTCTGCACATGTGCAAATGTGACTCGATATTTCAAGCTCCCATATTCTGCTTTTCACTAGTTTGTCCTAGTGGCTAAAACTTCAATGTAAAACTTTTCACTCTAGTGCATAAAGTTTCAAATCAAATTTATACTGAATAACAATGCTAGTCTTATATAAATTGAAATCCAATGAAATTCAAATGCGTATTTTTTGAAAATACATACATAGTTTACTTATTTTTCTAGATATATGTGATCAGGTGAGTAAAAATAGTGACACACCATCATGGTATAGGTAATGGTGAGTGACTGGTATCCGTGGCCACGACCCAAACAATTGTGATATTTTTTCTGTCTGTTTCTTTTCTGTCTGTTTCTGTCCCTGTTACCATCCTTCCAGCTGTCTATGCTTAAAGACCCTAAGGTTACATTAACAACATAAACATAACTAAACATAACTCTGATGTATTATAAGTCTTGCTAACGAAACATGGCTGCATTTGGATAAACACGTTTCCAACGTTCATATGGTTCAGAGATTACTGCGCAACAAATAACCCCATTCCCCAACAAATCTATGTTAATCATCCAATGTAAGCATTTCCATTGGGTCATTCAGCCTTAAAAGAGTCAAACTCAAACTCTACAGAGAGATGTGACTTGTACACATTAACATGTTGTTAATACTGAGGGGGACAACCTGGATGAAGAGAGTGCTTCTTATTTAAGGCAAGACTACACACTGTATCTCATTAAAGCACTCTTTTAGGCCTGCTAAGATTCTCATTGTCACCTTAATAGCTGTATGTTCACACTTTATTAGTGAGTGTTTTGCAGCTCTCCTCCTCAGTGCCAGCATGCCCACTAACTAACCCCTGGCACAGAGCGCTTGTGTTAGAGTGTGGCGCAGGTTCTACTGGGCTTTGAGGTGCTATTGCAGATCATTAAAAATTACATGACAGGCTTAGCAGGTGGCATGCCTCTAAATTGACTGTAATTCTGATATTTTGCTGATTATATGCTTTATTGGACTCCTCTGCACAGTATGTGGTGTAACAATTGCTAAAATGAATGAAGGGATTAGTGTGCATGCTTACTGGAAAAAGTTGTTTGACTTTGTTTCAGTGTGATGGAACAAAAAAATTATAAATTATGAATAGAATGTCCACACATTTATACTTTAATTTGTAGAATGTGGGCAGGCTACCCCACTGCTCAAGTATGTTTGAATGATGGACATTCATTGCCACTTCAGAAAACCAAAATATTTTGGCACAGTCCAGTAGGCACTATGTTCATGGTTGTTTTTCCTGATGCAGTTTAAACATTCTATGACCTTTAACAGGTTTACAAAGGTATTTGTGAAATGAAAGCTCTATGTCTGTGCCACAGGGCAATGATGTTCTATGATGAAAGCACATGAGCACACAAGCAACAAATACACACACACTACAATTGTCACATGCTTTTGAAGATTCTATGAATGTTCTCCAAAACAGCTGCTCAATGAGGCCCTAAGCACAGTTTTAATCTTCTGCATATGTGTTTGTGCATGTATATGTGTGCAGATTCATGTGTTAGTGTGTGACCCCACTGCACATGGCTCTCGTCACCATAATGGCACTCAGATGAGTACTTCACAGGCAATCATAATCAGTTGCCAAGCAACTAGAGAGACCACTCTCCAACCCACATAGAAAGACCAATGTTGTAAAGATGACCATATAAGCTAATATTGCTAATTCACATCTAATATCGCTGCCAAGGTGAATTTATAATTTGCTCTAATATCTATTTAAAGATGAGGCCAATGTGTTATGCAAAATGTAGGCCATTTAAGCTGTGCACAATGGTTAATGGTGGTGGAATATCACTTTGTTTTATGTGAATGAATGAAGAGACACTTTTCATGCAAAATATGTCACTGAAGCATGGTCTTCGGGTAAAGGTGACAGAATTTAAATTCATGTCAGATGCACTGGAGGGACATGAAAAGACCTGTCAAAGGAGCACGACTGAACCACAGAGCCATCAAGCACTTCACTCATCTGCACGTGTGTGTGGACTGAGCAATGGGAGTGGTTAGCACTTAGCATGAGAAGCACAGCAGTCCCACTGATTAATAAGGACACTTGCACGAGTGGTAATGCAAAAAGGTGCAAACCTGAAACAAAGGCGACATCACTTTAATTAAACCTGATAATCCCATGTACTAATGGATTCACAGTCTATTAGGCAGCCTCTTGATAGCACTAAGGACTTTTGTCAATGTGAGAAAGAAGATGGCTGAGATAGTTTACATTTACAGAGCCACCACCACAGGCAAAATCAAACTGTGATCTGCACAAACTTATGACAAGTTATGACAAGAGGTGGTAAAAAATTAAGGTAAGCTTTTGTAAAACTACATGAGTGCTATGAAAACCTTTCATGAGTGACATAAACCTTCAGAAACATTTAGAAAGGTATTTAAAAAATTCTGTGTAGGTATCCTGAAATCTAACAATCCTGAAATCTACCAGAATAAAAACACAGTGATGCTTTAAATGCAACCACTAAAATGCGGAAAAGTGAGCAAAAAATGTCACACTACTGTAATACTAATAGTCTTATGTAAATCAAGTAGCAGGTGAAATGCAAGGGAAATAATATGTGAGTCAGGAAACCCTTTAATACTTGCCGTTACCATTCAAAATTCAAACCTGTGCTGCCTCAGTGCTCCCATTAGGCCTAGAGACATTTCTGTGGTCCCTTTACCCAAAATTCCTCATCCCTTCTTTGAAAGAATGCAGCACTCTCATTTGTACTCATCTGGATTTGTTTGATTAAGTTCAGTGGAGGTTTCCACAGTATTTTTGTGCATTATTGCTTGAGAACTCAAGAGACAAAGCAAAATGTTCTGACGCACTTCACCTAGCCGCCTACTCATGTATTGCATTGTGCTACGCTAAAGAAGCTTCTCATCAGGTTGTAACTAAGCGAGGCTCCATTCTGGTTTCAGTAAAAAGCAAAAGAGTGTTGAAGGCCATTTATCTTTGTCTCTGATCTTCGCCTACTGCACTCTGCAAAGCTGCATATATATTTGATACTAGGCCATTGCAAAGACATTGGGAGCTGAGATGAACAGTGTAATAGTTTTGTATTCACCTCTCATCGTGCATCAGTTTGGCAATATACCAGTACAGTAAAGCTGAAGATAGATGTAACCAAACATGTGTGGATGGTGAGCTGCTACAACAGTGAAGTCTTGATCAGATTCACCAGACTGGTGTGAGCATGTCCTTACATGGTAAGTACACATATATTTGAGGTCTTTGTAGCTTGGGAAATAACTTGGTAAAGCACACAAGAAAAACAATTAATGCAAGCACACACACACACACACACACACACACACACAGAATGACAATGAAACACTATTTTCTAAGTCTGTCGGTACAGCACTGTCAGCATCATTTTCATACACACATATCAACATCTCACATCTTACTATTTAAAGTGATAAGAGCTTTGAGCTCTTATACTCCCAAGACCCTCCAAATCTGAGAAAGCGTCTACAAGGTGTTAAAGGAGTTAAGGTTAAATCTGTTGTTCTTACCCTCTCTCCTTTTCCTTTAATATATTAAACACATCCTTCTATTTTTCCAAAACACAAGTTGACAGCCTCACGCCTGTAAAAAAAAAAAGAAGAAGAAAGAAAAAAAGAAGTGTTCCTTGTTCAGCTTCAGATGCTTGTGCGGATCAAAATACTGTCACATTCTAACACCTATGATTCCAAAAGCAGACTTCAAACTTCAGTAAAACTGTTAGACAAAACAATAAGAAATGAGCATATCGCAGGAAAGAGAACAAAACTGGAAATAACTTCACTGGCAAAACGTAAGTATTAAGTTGCTAATTTCCTGTGGGGGGAAAGCAGAAATATCAATTAATAGCAACCAGTAAACATGCCAAGGTTGATCCATAGCAAAATAATACCATATTAGTTCCAACAGTGATTGTCAGAAATCATTTGTGAAGGCATTAAAGCAGCTAGCATTTTGTTCAGCTAGTCTTTTTTTGAAGTTATTCCTCTATTCTTCCTTTTCCTCCAAAAAAATGGTAACCTTGGTGAATAACTTTTTTCCTAAAGGAGGCATCCAACCTAATGAGTTAGTGAGTGAGTGAGTGAGTGAGTGAGTGAGTGAGTGAGTGAGTGAGTGAGTGAGTGAGTGAGTTTTTTTCTACTAAATCATTTTAGGGCCTACTGTCCTCTAAAGGCTGTGAATGGTACCAAGCCCATAATCTAGTTCTGATCTTTTTGGGATCATATACTACCATTTATATTACTCTGACAGTCTACTATTACCCATATTTCTGATGTTTTCAGAAACTACAAATCAGTGCCATCAGTCTACACGGTGAATGTGGACCAACTGATTTTGTCAGAGCACTTTGCTGTGGCATTGCAGTGAAGAGCTGGACCAAAGAAAAAGAGGGTGACTAGTTCCTTTTCCAAAGAGTAGTTGTGCAGTATGAGTAATTCTACTCCAGGCTCATTTTCAGCCCATCTGACAGGCCTGATTTCACCCCTTAAAGTTAAAAATGCACAGTCTCCTACCTAACTAGCAAAGTGATTCAGAGAATTTAAAAACAGAATCATGAACGAAAGGTGGACTTACTGAGTCATAGGAGAACACTGTGGTGCCTTTGTGTGTCTATATATAAAGACAGTGCGTGTGTGTGTGTGTGTGTGTGTGGCTGCAGGCCATCCTCTTTTACAACAGTGAAACGTAACGAGCTGTCGTCACCGACGACTTGGAGAGCCGCAGTGTAGCCTCGTAATTCATTTATTTTGTCATTTACACAGAGTAAAACAAGCTGCTTTCCACATGTCGCCCAAGAGCAAATACACTTGCTATTACTAAAACCTCGAATATGTTGTTTGATAGCTTTTAATCAATAGTACAACACTGTTTCAGTTCATTCAAGTTTGCCAACAGTCGTTCAGAAAAAGTCGCTGCCACTTTAAGTTACTGTTCACGTAGATCATCTCAGTCACATCCCTTTCTGACAAACTTCGGACTAACACACACGCGCACATACGACAAGTTTTGCATTCGTAAGCGCATTCTCTTTCCAGTTGGCATCTTAAGGGAATATTAATACATGCTAGGTTTTGAAAAGCAGAGATCCGTCCCTCGGTTGCGAATGGCGGTCCGTTGCTACACGACGGGCAGTCCGTCCACACCTGAGGGCACTTTATTTTACAAAAAGTTCACGCAGCACTTCGTATCACAACTTATTTTTCAGTTCGGTTTTCACTTTACTTCATTTTATGTGCACGAGACTTGTATGGTGAGCAGCGACGTTTTTTACCTTCTGGTCCACGATGGAGCACGCCATCTCTCGGACCTGCGCGAGGCTGAAGTCGCCCGAGTCGAGCAGCACCGGCTCGCGGCTCAAGCCGATCTGGATGTGGAAGGAGACGCCCTGTGAGCCCGGGACGGGGCTTGGCGCCCGAATCACCGGAGCGACACTCATGTGAATCCTCGAGGGCTCGCGGGTGGACAGCGGTCAGTCTGGTCTGGTTTCGAAAAAAAAAAAAAAACTTCAACTCGCACAAAAATGCAAAGAGATGCCCTTAGAAATATAACGGCGTGGGGGAAATATATCTTATAAATCGGGCTGCATTTAGAGGCGCTGAAGGCAGAGTTTTTTTGGTCATTGAGAAGCGATGATGATGGAGCCATAGACGTCAGATATGTTTAATGTTGGGTTTCTCATAGACACCGCCTCCTGCCTGCTCCGGCGATCAGAGCGAGGAGCCTAACTTCTTTCCACGAAGAACATTTCAAAATATATTTCTTATGTAGAGTTCAGATCACCACATATTTACAGTTAGACCACATCTCCACATATTTAGATTTAGAATAGATCTCCACATATCTAGGGTTAGACCGGATCTCCAGATATTTAGGGTTAGACCAGATCTCCACATATTTAGGGTTAGACCAGATCTCCAGATATTTAAGGTTAGACCAGATCTCCTGATATTAAGGGCTAGACCAGATCTCCAGATATTTAGAGCTAAACCAGCTATTCAGATATATAGGGTTAGACCAGATCTCCAGATATTTAAGCCTCGACCAACTATTCAGAAATGTAGGGCTCAGCCAGATCTCCAGATATTAATGGTTAGACCAGATCTCCATCAGTTTTAGTTGTCTAGCTTGCTCAAATACTTAGCCTTCGTGTAACCATTCGTTTCTTAGTTGAAAGATCATTGTCGGGAGTTGATATAGCCTATATGGAAGTCATATTCACCTATTGCCTCTAGATTAGTCTGAGTATTATTGACATCTGCATTAATACTCCAAGGCTCAACAAATTGCTTATTGGAGTTGCTAGGTGATCAAAAGGTGGCTCATAGAGTGAGAAAAGTAGCTGTAATGGAATATAGTGGCAGATTGTGCTTTCAGGTATGTCTATATTACCATAAAAGACACCCACATGACTCCAGACACACACCCTGTCCCACTGTGATGGGCTATGTTTAGCCCACGCTTATCAGGCTTCGGTAGAGGAACGAGGGGAAACCTCAGCGTGGGTCTGCCAGCTAAAGTTGGGCTATTTTTTCCCACCGCTAGCTGAACTCGGTGGCCTATTAGAGCAAGTGCTGTTTATCTGAATTGCAACTTTACACATTATGATGTAAATATCTCGCTTTGACCAGGATCGAGTGGGCCAACTGTGCTCGGGCATCAGCATGTGTGCCCCGCGTGTTGTCAACAGGAGGGCTGGAGGACTCGCGGTTGCTAAGGGAGACGAGCCAACTGATGCCGCTCCTCCCACGCTCGCCGCAACCTGGGGTGCTTTTCAAAATGCGTGTTGTGCCCTCGCCTACCAAGTGCATGAAACTTACATCCGGGGATTTCAACGTGTTTGTATATGGAGGTTTAGAAGCAACCGTTGATATGGCAACCCTTAAGCGTACATTATCGCTGGGACGTACATGTGGGGTTTGACTTGACCCTGTGTTTTATCATTGATTCCTGTGCAGTAGAGCTGTACAGGGCTGAAATTGAAGGTTACACTCATTTTCAGAAGGGTTCAGTTATTTAAAATTGTAAGTACGTGTGGGCAGCTTCTGAATGGCAAACTGAGAGAATATGTTTTGAGGTGCTAACTTAGGAAAATGGTTTATGTGAGCACTAATCATGAAAGCCACGTGCAGCTGAAGTAGGTAGGTTGGCTTACTCATCAATCACTTGTAACACACAGCTTGAGCTACAGGCTCATTTCAGACTGAGGTCTGAAAATAATGGATGTGGCTACAAAAGATGTACTTGTGGGCTACACATTTTTGAGCTATTATTTAACAAAAACAATAACAATGGAAATGTGCTGTAGAAGGATGTTAAGTACCAAAATCAATGCACATGAAAGGCAACAATTCAACATTTACATTTAAAATGTACATTTAATTCAATAACATCATTTGTTGTTCGTAGATTTCAGATTTAGACCTGTAGACAAGGCAACAATTTATTCTAATTGCTTCTGGGGCAGCGATGGCCTAATGGTTAGGGACTAGGCCCCCTGATTAGTAGGTCATGTGACAAAGTCCCAGACCAGTAAACTGCCCTTGAGCAAGGTACCATCCCCATCATTGCTCCGTGGGCACTGGATATAGCTGCTCCCTGCTTCTCGTTGTGTATGGGTAAAATGCAGAGAATGCATTTCATTGTGTTTCACAATGACAAATGTAGTCACTTCACTTGTTAATGTTTTGGTGATGAATACTTATTTGGAATGTGCATTCTAATTACCTCTGATATTCAGTAAAACTCAGAGGAAACAGAAAAAAAATTACCACTTTCATTGAAATTCACTCAGTGGATTTAATCTCTTTCCTATTTGGTGACTCAACTGTGGAAGAGAGGGATTTTTTATTAAATATAAATAATCAAAGATATCTTTAGGTTTTCGAACTTATAGTTAAGTGAATGTTTATTATCCGGAGTGCAGTCAGTCAGTGTCTTTTCCTCTCAGTTCAAATATAAAATCTGCATTTTGCAGAACTGTTGGTCTATTTATTTTCTTTACATTCCCATGAAGAATATCAAAAAGAAATTTCAGAACTAAAATCTTGGCACATGGTTAACTAAACGCACAGATTCCTAATATTTACAGGATTATACTACAATTTGACAACCACTTTTACCATCTTCCATCCATACAATCAGATTTTAAAAATTTTCCCACCTCAAATTGACTTCAAATTTCTAGATTGTGGTACACTGAAATAAGTAAATTGATTACAGCCTTTCCAGTCCAAATGCTGTAGGTCTAACAACAAATATAATAGGAGATTTTTTTTCTAAGGGGAAGGGGAAAAAACAAAAAAAATTTATTCAAAGCAAAGAAAGGCTCAGTTTAAAGTCAGAAAGCTGTAGTAGCTGCAGCAGTATGCACCTTCCTTTAACTTGGTTGCATGATGCTTTAAAAGAAAAAAGAAAAAATGTTTGTTGATTTTTTCACATAAGGGGATGGTCGTTCCTTATTCTTTCTTACTTCTGAGATCTGTGCCTTTTTGTTTGTGGCATACAAACATCGACAGTACTCCTGCATTATCCTGCAGCAGCACTGTTTACCTGCAATAGCATATGACTAACCTTGTGTGATGATGGAACTTCATTTTGCACTTTAATGCCCAAAAGTCTTCTTAATGACATGCAATTTCTGGTCTGACAAAAGTGTCTAGAATTATTCCACTCATAAACCCGTAAAAATAACCCTTTTTTTAAATCAATCCAAATTACAGAAGACGAGAAGTCAAAGATTATCTGTGCATGTCATTCAAGAAAAAAAATGCAGTCAGGCACTGGCATGTGCCAAAGCACCCCTTTGATGGATAATAAGGTTTCCCTATGTTAGGAGTTATTACAGGTCAGGACCCCCTGGTGCATGTCATGATGACTTCTAATTGCAATTTACGTAATAAGTAGGAGAGAGTTTGGGTAACTGGTTGAAATAGAGAAGAAAAGATTAGGGGCTTGTCAGAAATGACAGTTTTCAGTTAAGCAGTCCTCTCCCCTCTCTCTCTCTCTCTCTCTCCCTCGCTCTCTTTCTCTCTCTCTCTCTCTCTCTCTCTCTCTCACTCTCTCCCTCTCTCTTTCTCCCTCTCTTTTTCTCCCTCTCTTTTCTCTCATCTCTTTAGTTTAAATGGTTTAAGGGCCTCTCTCACAGCAATTAACTCAGCCTCTTCTGCATTCTCACCATTTTTCTGACTGACATCAAGTCAAACATCTACATTTATTAGATGGAAAGCAGAAGTAACTTTTTATGAGACATAGTTCTAGAACCTTGCACTATGCAATGTTTGTATTGGGGAACTTTACAAATTCCTTTACCCCTTAATCATGAATTATTTATTTACACCCATTATTTAATTTAATTATTTCAAGTAGAGCTTAAGCCCTTTTGCAAAGACATTTTATGGTACAAATGCATTTCACAATTATAAGATCTCTACAAGGCCATAAATACAATAAAAATGTATGGAGGTCTGTTTTGTAAAAATGTGACACCTTCTACAAAGTTAACGTATCAGCTGCTGAAAACGTGTAATACACTAATCTCCTTTTTTAAGTCACTTAATTTCTCCTTCAAAGCTAACATTTAAATTATGTGATTTTTACATATACAGAGTTTGTCACATAACCAGCTAATGCAACTGGCTATAGTTTGGTAATCTTTGCTAACTGCAGACATCTATGTGTGGCAGCATCTTGTGCAAAGCTAAATACTGGGCAAGTAAGTGAATCTGAGGTCAATTGTGTCTGTTGATAGCATACTCTTGGGATGCAAGCTCTTCTGCATAGCACTATAGAAACTGCCGTATTATCATTATAGGAAAAGATCTTCCAAAACTGATCTCCAGTGATTTTTGCCCTCGCAGTTCATAGCTAGTAAAAGCTATTTGTAAGTGGTATGTTTATACAGGATAAATACACATTTATTTCTGGTTGTGGAATTTCTTAGAACTACATATCCCATGATGGTCTAGAATGGTAGACATCTGGAAGCCCCAGGTGGCCAGACTGAAATGAGATGAGGTGTGGCAACTCATTAGGCAGCCTTAAAATTATGCTGATTAACACAAAAAAATTAAGCACAGAGCTTGGATTTTTACTGTAACAATGCCAACAGTTTAGCATAAGCTCCAGAGGATGATTGGGGTAGTTGCATTTCATTTTACTCTTTTGAAAGGATTCACATATAATCCTTGATTTGGTCTAAATACATTTTAGTACAAAGTATATAAGAAAATCAGACTGATTACTACACTGAACCACAACTATTAGACTTGTGTCCCAAAAATGCATGAAATATGCACAGTAAAGGGTTTTGACAGACAGCAGGTTTTTGCTGCTGTTTACCATTTTAAAGAAATAGTCATTGAGTTGTCATTGAGTCATTGAGGCCACTTTGGCAGGCTGCATGTCCCTGCTGACAGAGATTACTGTCGTTGACATAAATGGGTCTACTTGGTCTACAGCAATGTTTAGCTTATCAAAGCAATATATGAACACAGCATTTCTTTTGCTCTGTCAACTTGTCTTCTTTCTATAGTGCCCCAGCGCTCTTCCCCAGGTTACTGATTCACAAACAATTGTTAACAGATGTTAACACACTGTGTGAGAAAGTGATCAATCAGTCCAGGCCACCTTCTTCCATTGCTCCATGGGCCAGTTCTGATGTTCACATGCCCATTACAGGTGCATTTCATAGTGGACAAAGATCATTATTGCGCTTTCTGATTGGTCTGTAGCTAAGCAGCCTCATGAGCAGCAAGCTGTGATGCACTGTGTTCTGACATATTTCTATTGTTGTCAGCATTAACTTTTTAAGCACCCATCAGTTTTTGGCCAGTTCACTTGTCCTTCTTTGAACCTCTTTTATTTTTCCTTGTTTGAACCTCTTTTACTAAGTATTGCATACCAGGAGCACACCACTTGACACTTTGCAAATTTTGTCGACATGGTATCTGCATGCTCAAATGATATTTCCACATGGATGACAGCTCATAATCTTAAACTGAACCTCAACCATCCACACCCCTTGTTCGTTCCAGTAAAAATTCTCCATAAATTTCTTCCATGTTTCTCCACAACCTGACTCAGCCATCACTTTTGATAAATTCCTCTTAAATGAAGGATTGGACTTCCCTAACCATCAAGACTCCTGAGACCCTTGCTGTATAAAAAGAACACTAAGAATAATAAACTACACTTATACTTGCCTTAAACTAACAAAACTAAAACCTTTCTCTACCTATATAATCAAAAACATATGTCTTCTGTTTTCTTTGTGTAAAATAGTGAACACTCAGTAATAGAACTTAGGTGTCTGGCTTTTAATTAAAAAATTCCCAAATACTTTGTATCATTTAGCTGCAACAATGTAGTCCAGCTCTGCAGTTCTATAACAGATCCAACCTTCAACCTAAATTCATTGATTAGATCATTTTTGCCAGCATGCAATAAAACAAAAGATGCTAAAAATGAAGGCTATTGTGGGTAGAGCATGGCTAGGTAAATTCAATATCAGTGAATTATTCAAATCACCCAAGGCCATGTAATCAGTACCTCAAATATTTGATTAGTTGTGTGGTTCATGTCAGTGCTTTTATAACCCATCTCTATAATCCAGTCCTCATCTTCCAAAAACACACCACACAGAAAACTGAAGCTCACTAATATGATGCTAATATATTATGTGTCTTAGCAAAGAGAGGCAGCACACTACATCTATCATGAGAAGGGTGCATCAAAGGGAAGTAAGCATGACTGATGCACAGCCAGGGTTGCGCAAGAGCCACTCATTAATCTTTCATGGGCCTCCTCCAGCCATCATACCTCTTCAACTAGCTTCCAAACATTCAGTTGCTTATTCACCCACTCTGTTGTTTACATCTGATTGTCTTCTCAAAAGACTCAATCAAAGCAAAAGAGAATCTGTGGGTGCAAATGAGAAAGATGACAGAACATCAAAAAGGTACATATAACTGTGGTTAAAATATTTGAGATTATTTTATTTTCTTTTAGCTCATAACCTAATTATAAAACTCAAAGGACAGAATTTACAATGAAGTGCACCACAATAAGTTCACTGTTTGCTAAGCTCTATAAATAAGCCTTTTATTTGACATGAAAAAAAGATTATTTTTTTGCCAGTGCATAATTTTTATGCCATTATAAGTGCCTTGAGAGATTTTTCTATATCTGGTGGGTTTAGGCTTAGAACAAAGTGGAGGACTTCCTTGGAACACATCCGCATCATCTGCTTGTGTTTGTTTTACGATATGATGGCTTGCTTTGGCAAAGCTTACAAACCCCATGGTGAAAACACACTTTCTGCAATGACACCTCTGACAACTCAACAAAAAGGTCCTGTTTATAATGCCATAGTTTGCTGGGTGAAATTCAAATAACAATGGGATGCATATATACTGCCTGCTATAATGCCAGTACCCTGATTGAAGTGTGAAGTAAAGTGTTTTGGGTTGGGTCTGAACAGATTCAGTCTATTCTTTGGTCAATGCTCAACAGCACTGCAGGGAAAAGTCATGTTTTTGTGGAACCAAAATGTTTTCCCTCATGTGCTTTTGTTCTGAAAAACAAACTGTTGGTTATTGTATTTATATTTACAATACACTTTCACATTTAAAATGCAAGAGACTATATGTAGGTGAAATGTTTAATTTATTGCTCCCATTATTACTTTAATTACTTTTTTTTTTTTACTTATTCATTTTTGGAGCTGTAAAGAACGGAGATGCTCATGATCCATTACATAAAGCGCAGTGGAGATAGTGTCATGGCTTAGGCTTACATGATTGCCTCTGGAACAGACATGGTAATCTTTATTGTTCATGTAACTCACAATGGTAGCAGCAAAATGGTTTCTGAAAAGTACTGCAAGACAATGATTATAAAACAAAACGTTTTAAAAAGTTAAAAGGCCTCATTAGGGGGGAAAGAGGGAAGCTTTAGCCTGGCAAAGTCAATCACAAGATCTTAAACCAATGAAACAGGCATTACATGTCTTGATGAGTGTAACGGTGGCGGGGTGCGGGAAGGACGTCAACGCGGAGCCAGGAATCAGGAACATAACTTTATTATTCATAGTTACTAAACCAAGAAACAAGGAACTATTGTAGTGACCAAAACAAGATACCAGGAACTACAATAGAGACCAAAACAAGATACAAGGAATTTCCAAAACCACCATTAACGTAAGGCTTAGCCTTCGTGAATGACCCACGCTCTGTTCTGATTCATTGGGGCTTAAATAGCCAGCCCCAATGAACCACACTTGTGCCGTCATGAGCTCAGGTGTGCTCAGTCAGAACAGAGCGCCCTCTACCATACCCAAATCAAAACCCAACCGTGACATACTGTGACAGAACCCCTCCTAAAAGGTGCAACTCCCGGGGCACTAAAACATCGCCTCGCCCCGAGTTGAGCCTCTGGGGGGGAGGCCAAACAAAAAAAACCCAAAAATTAAGCAGCCATTAAACATGGTCAGGTCCACAAAATCAAACTTAAACAAAAGGGGCCCCTGACCAGCCAGTTGCCAGTGGTGAGGGGTCATGTAAACAGTGTTTACATGACCTAGATATTCCCAATTCATCCATGACATGACAGTTTCATCCATGACGTGATTCTCGACACTCTGTCTACTTACTGGGTGTTTCCAAACATCCAGATCTGTGAAAGCACCCTTCAAACACTTTATATAAATCCAGTCCATAAAACACAAGGTCTCCACTGGTTTGAATGCTTCAGGTTCAGCTCACCAGATCCCTGACTGCGGTCTGTGTGTCCGACCTGGAACCGATTCTTCAATAGGCGTTCATACCCACCAGGATGATGTTCACCCTGGGGAAGATGTGGAGGTCTACTATTATCTTTCCCTTCCCATTTGAGTGATCATGGCAGTCTGTAGAGGCCACCAGAGCAGAACTTTCTGGGCATGCACTGGTCACTGGTGCACTGAAACTTCCCTTTCAGAGCACAATCAATCTCATCTTTGCTATCAAAGCAGTCTCCTTTACCATCGCAGACAATGCTCATAGTAGGGCCCCGGCTTCTGCTGTCGCCGCAGTGCTGGTGGGAATCCTCAGACAAACAAAAGCAGTTCATTACATCAGAGCGATCTTGAACATGAGGGATTACATCACACACCACTTTCTGGCTAATACACTTCTCACCTTGGGCACACTGACGACATTCCTCGTTGCACTGGCTTTCACAAACACCTTCCTTCCTCTGCACCCTGCTTGCAGTCCTTCTCCTTATCATACACATGACTGTAGGGGATGCACAACCATCATTGCAAGGCTTGAGACTTAATGAACAGTTCAAGGTTGAAGTTCCTTCAATGATGCGTTCCTGGTTGTGTACGCAGTTTTTGTCTGAGCTATTTGCAAGGCCCTGGATGTCATTGTGTGCAGCTTGGATCTACTGTTCCTCTGTTTTTTTTTAGCCATTCCCTTCAGACAACAATCACAGCTTGCAGCTTCTTCCTCAGGACCTCGTTCTCTTTCATGAGTTTACGGACCTCTCCTTGAAGCTCACCGTTGTCTTGAGCCAGAGCTTTTCTTTCTGTTTCCATGGTTTTGATTTCCCTCTGACAAAGAGACAAGAGTCCTTTGGTCTCCTCAAGTTGAGAAAGCAGATTGGTGATCTTTTTTTTGTGTTTCAGCCTTTCATTTGTGGCTGAGGTGATTACCTGTAACGCAGAGGCTTCTCTATCTGTCAGCTATTGGTTGAGCCTTGTCAGCAACTCCTTCTGATGAGTGATCTGAATGTTCATGCAGCTGATCTGTTCATCTCTTTGGTGAATGTCCGTGAGAATTGCATCGTGTTTCACATTGGCCTGTCGGAACTTTTCTGATTCATAAAAAGTGATTCATACCCTCCTGGGTACTGTTCAAGCTTTCAATAAACCAAATTATCTGTTCACCCTGGTTTTTACAGTCCTTTTCATATTCTAGATACCCAGCCTGTTTTTCCTCAAGTTCCCTACTGACTTTAGCCAGTTCTTCCTGAATGGAATGTACCTCAGACTGGTTGCTCTCCTGCAGCTGGTGATTCATGGCTTGGAGGGAGACATTGTCATTTTCTAGTCTCTTACACGTCGCCTCCAGTTCATGCAAAACATGTCTCAGTTCAACATTCTTAATTTCTTTGGCTTGAGTTCTGGTTAAAATTTCCTGGACATGGTTTCTGCTCACTTCAGCCTCTAATTCTGTCTCCTAAAGCTTCGCTGAGACTTGACAATTGGCCAGTGTAGCATCCCTTAACTTTACATTCAAAACATCAAGATTCTGGTTCCGTCCACAAATTTTGTGATCCTTGGTGGTGAGATCAGCCTCCATTTTCCTGGAGCTGCTCAGCAAGAACAATTTTGGCCTGTTGGCCACACATTTTCAGATTCCTGAAGCGTTTGTTCCAATCTTTGAACTTGCAACGTCAGTTCACTGATTATTCCATCATTCCCACTAACCTGGAGCTGCTCCTTCTCTGCCTTCTTCCTGGCAGATGGGTTAGTGGTACTGGGTTTGGGGGTTGACTCCTTGATGCTGCTTTCCATGCTGCGAAGGGCCTTCTTGGTCGACCTCCCTTGTTGAACGGCGCAGGGGGCATTTTCTGCCGCCTTCCTGCTTTCTGTTCACAGGCAGCCTTCTTTGCTGATGACCCACTTTCCATGTCGTGGGCAGCCTTCTTTGCCAATGTCCCGCTATCCATGTCATGGGCGGCCTTCTTTGCTGATGTCCCGTGTTGAATGATGCAGGGGGCATTTTTCGCTGTCTTCCCTCATTGAATGGCGCAGGGGGCATTTTTCGCCATCTTCCCACGTTGAATGGTGCAGGGGGCATTTTCACTTGAATCAGTCAGTTGTAACATTGGTCAAATGTAATTTTAATAACAATTTCAACAGTTAATATATTGAGGCATTCTCAAACAACTTAAATGTCATGTCCACTTGCCACTAGGCAACATTACTCATTTAAATATTTAAAGTGAGAAAAAAAATTTACTCAAATGAACACTGTATGCACTATGCAGTAGTGGACTGCCTAGTGGTTAGTTGGCCTCACGATCAGAGGGTCATGGGTTCAAATCCCAGACCAGCAGGTTGCCCTAAGCTACCCTTGAGCAAGGTACCATCCCTGTCACTGCTCCCCAGGCGCTTTCAATAGCTGCCCCCTGCTGCACATGTTGGTGTGTATGGGTGAAATGCAGAGGTGTAATTTCGTTGTGGTTCACTGTGTGCTGTGCTGTACTGTGCTGTGCTGTGTACTCACAAAGATGAGAATGGTCACTTTCACTTCACTTTCACTTATCATTGTAATCAGTTAACATTAGTTTTATATCTTCAAGTCCAATGCTTTGAAGAGCTATGGCTGTTGCATTTAATTGAAATATATATATATATATAAATATATATTGCAATAGTTTTAGGCAGGTATGGAAAAAATGCTGTAAACAAAGAATGCTTTCAGAAATATAAATAATGACAAAGTGAGTGAACAAAAGAAAAATCTAAATCAAATCAATATTTGGTGTGTCACACATGGGGTGTCCCTCCGGTACCACGCCACTGTTACATGGTGTTACTACCTTTTGCCTAGAGCCCTGATCTCAACATCATCGAGTGTGTCCGGGATTACATGAAGAGACAGAAGGATGTGAGGAAGTCTACATCTACAGAAGATAGTTCTCCAAGATGTCTGGGACAATCTACCAGCCCAGTTCCTTCAAAAACTGTGTGCAAGTGTACCTAGAAGAATTGATGCTGTTTTGAAGGCAAAGGGTGGTCACACCAAATATTGATTTGATTTGATGATGGGAACGTGGGTGTCAGATTTAGATTTCTCTTTTGTTCATTCACTGCATTTTGTTGATATATATATATACATAACAGTGTATGTTCAATGTGATTCTTCTGCTTTGTGGTATTTAATTCTATAAAATTATTTTACAATGCACTGCATCCTTTGTTTGGATTCGATAGACATACTGTAAAGCTTAATTCGAAGTTTTGATCGTTCCAGTTTTTTTCTTGCATAACGAATTTTTGTTAATAATAACAAATGAATATCTGGGATATATTGTATTTATTCTGTAGTGGTTGGAAGGTGTGTTTTATTAATAGTAGGGATTTACCAATGTGTGTACATGGTTGCATATGTGTGCGGGTGTGTGTGCGTGGGACTGCATGCATGCATGTGTGTGTTCAGCTTTCTTGGTCACATGGTTATGTTTGCCACTGCTGGAACACATAATTAGGCTCTGGGAATTAGCTGATGAAATCTTGGTAACACTAAAATGAATTTTTCCAACAAAACACACATACACACATACACTCATGACCATTTAGACCTCCAAAGGTCAACCATTAAATTGCATTAAAAAACCAGAGCTTACTGTGTAATTGTAAAGGAAATAATGTAGGTGTGTATTGACATTTTTCAGAAGCAATTGTTTTCTGGAACTAGTTTCTGATTGATTGGGCCTCGGTTTGTTTGCCACTGACGGGTTTGCCAAATACAAACTGTAACACACTTTAAGCTCAGTTGTTTTGTAACATTCATATGTTATTTATTACATTAGCAAAGCAAAGAGATTTAAAGAATATTTCAAATACTTATTTAATGAGAGGGCAGTGGTGGCCTGGTGGTTAGGGAGTTGGCCCCGGGTCAGAGGATTGTGGGTTCGAACCCCTTACTAGTGGGTTGCCCTGAGGTACCATTGAGCAAGGTGCCATCCCCTGGTTCGCTCTTCCCTGCAATGGGCTGGCGACCTGTCTAGGGTGTGTCCCCTGTATTTTGCCCTGTGTGAGCTGGGATGGACTCCAGCAACCCTGCTTAGGACAAGCAGCCTGGAAAATGAATGAACTTATAGATAATGATTAGGATATATTGTCTCGCTTTCCTTCATGTTTTCAAATATGATTATTTTATATCATTCATAATAAAGTGCTTACTGTCTACTGATTTCCCATATTTATACTGGTGGCTTATTTATAGATGCATAGCAGCTCTTCAGCTGATTTCTGTTCTCAGTTGCTTAATTCAACCATATGTGTTTACAGAGAGAGTCTAAATTCAAGACTATTGCCACACTTTATATCGGCCAAGATATTTATCAACAAATGTCATGTTTGTACTCTACCATTACACTCCTGTCATGCTGAAACATGGGCAGAGCAGAACACTAGAAGGCAATGCAACGATTAAGCCACTGCCACATAAGGAAGTCGTTTCTCCATTATGCCGCCTGCTCTTATTTTTGATACTTAACCAGGAAATTGAATAGCAAACATCAGAAAACATATTGCAACACTGCCAGGGGCGGACCCCAGCAAACCCCAAATAAAAAACAACAGAGAGCACCTTTAATTATTTTGCGTCTCTCAATAACAACTTTAATTGGCTGGCAGAGGCGTCTGGGGCCCATAGAGGCAGAGTGTGTGTTCAGCGGGGACATAAAGGCGACCAGTGCTGTCCCCTAATGGCTCCTCTTGCCGGTTGTGGAGTTCACGGTCCGCTAATGACTCAGTTGTCACCACTCTCGTTATCATTGGGGCCGACCCCAGCAGGCCATCACCAGGGACAAGCTTAATTGGGAATCAGGGGTGGGGCTAGAATTAGACTGGATGACGGTCACTGTTGCATGGATGAACAGACTTGATAATAGACTCCCGTGAGACTGTATTAATCTACAGTTTCAAACCTGTAAATTGAACACTCAGGCCTCTCCGGGTGCCGCCAGCATCCCGTGCTCTTTGCTGCATGTGTGTGGGAGTTGTTTGTCTAGGTCACGACATCTCTGTTTGCTTAAGGGGTTTTCATGGACCAGTGAGGTGAGAGAGGGCTGCACAATATAAACAGATTACCATATTGCGATTATATTGCTGAACAGTACAATTATATATATATATACAGTACTGTGCAAAGGTTTTAGGCAGGAGTGAAAAAATGCTGTTAACAAAGAATGCTTTCAAAATTGGAAGTGTTATTCATTTATTTTCATCAATCAACAAAATGCAGTGAATGAACAAAAGAGAAATCTAAATCAAATCAATATTTGGTGTGACCACCCTTTGCCTTCAAAACAGCATCAATTCTTCTAGGTACACTTGCACACAGTTTTTGAAGGAACTCGGCTGGTAGGTTGTTCCAAACATGACTGTTTTTCAACCTATATGTGACATTGATGATCATTAGCACCTGTTTGGTAAAATCATGCACCTGACTATAATCCTATAAAATCCCTGATTTTGTGCAAGTGCACCTATAAGAATTGATGCTGGTTTGAAGGCAAAAGGTAGTAACACCAATATTGATTAGATTTATATTTTTCTTTTGTTCACTCACTTTACTTTATGTAAATTGATTAAAATAAACAATAATTATTTATTTTTCTGAAAGCATTCTTTGTTTACAGGATTTTTTCACACCTGCCTAAACCTTTTGCACAGTACTGTATATATTTGAGGATTTCCCTCCTCAAACACACCTGGTTCACATTCACAGGAGTGAGGCCCTCCAGAAATTAAGTTTGATGCCACTGATGCTTCAGTTCAACAAGTCACCCCACAGAAACAAAGGAAGATCAGGAAGATAGTAAAACTTCATTTGCACTTTGCAGCCATCTGAAAACACAAGGATCATAATATAAACATAAAGTAATGACACATAAAATACAACATATAATGTGGTTTGTGTGTCATTTTCATAAAGAAGCTTTACAGAATGAGCAAGCAAACGATGACCAAGGCAAGAAAAAACTCCCTAATCCAGAGGCAGAAACATTGAAGGTCAGATCCAGATAGCAAAACAGAAAGCCGGATGCTACTAAAAGATGGCTAGCAGTCTGTGAGCAGATTAAAAAGATTTTAACTCAGGTGGCCAGTTAAATTTGTAGTAGGAGTGGTGATTTCAGTTAAAGTCAGTTAGAGTGGAAAGTTAAAAGCAGCAGCTCATGTTTGTGTGAGTTAGGTGAGTTTTGATCAGATGGTGGCCAGTACATGCAGGAGATCCATGATCAGGTGTAGTCGGTGTGGGGTTCAGTTGAGAAAGAGATGTTAACGATGGTTGCTCTGATTTCAAGTGGAGTGAACCACTATCTGTAACATTTCATGTTATGTTTTTACTTCTTTAAATTATTTGTTAAACTCTAGAAGCTACGAATTCCCAGAACAATGCCCTATTTAAGTTTTTTCCCTGTAGAGGATTTGTTAACTTACTTTTATGAACAAAGCATGATTTTTTTCACTGTAACCATGGGATTGGGTCTGAAAACCATAGTCATCCATGATCTATAGATTATTTAAAAAGCGCAACTATTCCAAAAATGGCAGACAAATTCATTTTTCCCGTTAGAGTGTCAGTTATGTCTTGCTAACTCCACATATGTGTTCGGCAAGCCAATTAATATCATGTAATTAAAATAGGGGAATTTTGCCGCAGAGCCTATCAGCCAGTAGCCATTTTGGCAGTTCTTGTCACAGTGGTGGGAAATGTGTGGACATGCCTGTCAAGATGCACAAGCAGCTGATTCTGCGCTCGGAAGCCTAAAGCCAGTAAATAAACAACAACGTATTTTCTGTCAGATAGAAATGGAATGTAGCAAGCTTCAATTTAAAACGGAGAAATATGAACAGCAATTCATTCATTCATTGTCACAACTGTTTATCCTATAAGGTCATGTGTGTTGATGGAGCTTATTTCAGTGTACAAAGGGTGAAAGTCAGAGAAACACCCTGCAAAGGTCATCAGTCCCTCATAGAATATGAAACATTCTGTTTACTTAATCAAAACAAATATCTTAGAATGGCAACCAGCTATAAATAGGTTCAAGCATTTCAGGAAATGTGCATGAGGGAAAAAAAACTTTACTTTAATAGAAAGAATGGCAAAAAACATACAGATTTTTGTCTGTACAGTGACATTATTTTTATAATTAGTTCATACCTTGAGCATTAAACAAACATTTTTATTATCAACAGAAAATATATTTTTATCTATTAAACACATTGCTGTTATTTGAAAAATTAAAACTAGGTGTCTGGTCTGAAACATTAGCTAGGTATACATGCACCCCAGTTGTTTGATATTGTAATGGTGGCGGGGTGCGGGAAGGACGTCAAAGCAGAGCCAGGAGTCAGGAACATAGTTTTATTCATTATATTAAACAAAACAAGATCCTAGGACTGCAGTTCTGACTAAACCAAGACATAAGGAACTGCAGTCTGACTAAAACAGGTTACCAAGAGTTTCCAAAACCACCATTAACGTGAATGAATGAACCGCGCTCTGTTCTGACTCATCGGGGCTTAAATGGCAGCCCCAGTGAAGCCCCTCAGTCAGAACAGAGCACCCTCTACCGTGCCCAAAACGAAACTCAACCGTGACAGATATTAGATTGGTTTGTCACAGAATGACTTGCAAAGGCCAATGGATGTACATGAACAGGAGGAGCAAGAAGTTTTAACACTGTCCAGCTTTTTCAGTGTTAACACAGCATTCTAACACCAAAAATAAAAAATTGCTTAGACCTTTGTAGACATGAACTCATATAAAAAGCATGTATTACATATGTTAAATGTTGCAAGGACGCCCATGAATACAATGGGATCCAATGACTTTCCCTGGTTTGAAGCATTCCACGTATACTTGAACTAATTTTTGACCACTTTCAAATGTTCTCATGTTCTCACGTCTCATGTCAAATGTTTTCAAATGTTAGATCCTCAGTTATGTCAGTTACCTTCTGTCTACAGGGTATGTTTAGGTGATGTTTCTCAAAGGATATGTATAGAATGATTCAGACCTTTTTACTCACCCACAATGTGTTATTGCAAACAAGTTACTTAGATATGTTAGCTTTATTATTATACTTATGAAATGAAAAATCAGTCAGCTTTAATTAAGTTCTAATGTATGCACCTGAAAAGCAGTACACCTCTTCATTTTTTATGTCCTCATTTTTTGGAGAATTTTTATTCTCCTCATTTTACAGGACAGAAATCCATCCATGTTACTTCACTCTGCTGCATATATAGAGTGAAAGTGACAACCCTTGTCTTTGTGAAACACAGCACAACACAACGAAATTCAACCTCTGCGTTTCACCCATACACACACATGCAGCAGGGGGCAGCTATTGAGAGTGCCCAGGGAGCAGTGACAGGGATGGTACCTTGTCCAAGGGTACCTCAGGGCAACCTACTGGTGAGGGAATCAAACCCACAATCTTCCGATGCAGGGCAGACTCCCTAACCACTAAGCCACCACTGCCCCCATAATGCTTTACATGTAAATGTGCTGCCTTATATGTAAACAGTACTATATATGGACTAACCCTTTCATGCAGCTCTTGTAAATTATTTTGTTTGATCTGTTTCTTTTACTAACTTAGAGCTTATTCAGGCTAAATATCACATTCAAACCTGTTTATATAGGCACCTAATGACATTTTAATCAGATTATTTGTGTTATTAAATGTTTTAAATGAACTATATTTCCATTTTTGCCCATAAACATACCTTCATATTATTTCAGATCACAGAAACAGGAGATAGATCTGTTTTAAGGGTTTACTCTTGACTTCCAAGTTGTTTTTCCTCTTTTACACACTGATGATACATTTAAATAGCTGTTGTCCTTGCTGTCCTGTCCACCATGAGCAAGAATGTGCTGTTGTGGTACACATAGATTCTCTTTTATGATTTAGAGACGAAGCTGGCTAATCCCTCCAGTTTTGTTTGGTTTTGACATCTAGACCACAACATACCTTCCTTTCTGCACATTTTATGTAGGGTTCACTATTGTTGTCATTTTCAGCATTGGCTTTCAGCAAACAAGCACTGGCTTGGTGAAAGGTTTCCGCTTCTTTTAAAGCAGCAATTTGACAAAAAAAAATTGAAATTTACATAGTTTTCCCCTTTAAGTAAGCAGTTGTGCTGTAATCATGCTACTTAGTGCTTATACCCTTCAAGTTTTGTCATTAACCTAATGGTTCAGGTGCAAAACAGTCTTTTTGTTTGTTTTTTTGTTTTTTTTGCTACAGCTTGTGTATTGTAAACCCCAAAACAATTATGAGCTGGTAGAACTCTTCAATATAAAGGCTCTTTAATAGCATCTCTAAAAGAATGCCCGTGGTATCTTTATATCTATATATGTTTATGAAAATTTGTCTGAGACAGCGATGGAGAGCACAGCTGAGTTGAAACCTTCATTTAGGCTAGTCCTTTCTTGTGAGAAAAAATGGTATAATGGGCTTTATATGGAAGGAGCTAATGAAAGCATGAGACTCTCTATAAACACCCACTCTTTGCAATCTAAGTATCTGATTGTCAACCAACTTGTGTCTTTGCTATTTGGATTTCAACAGCTAAGCAGTATTAAAGCAGCTGGTATCCTGCTGTGGATATGCTGCTAAGTGTTTCAACAATGGTATTATCCTCACTGTCACATAGACACTCTCTCTCTCTCTCTCTCTCTCTCTCTCTCTCTCTCTCTCTCTCTCTCTCTCTCTCTCTTTCTCTCTCTCTCTCTCACACTCAAAGCCATCTGCCGTGTCTGTCAGAGGACCTGACAGTCTTACCGAGTATCACAGACGCTGCTGTGTGATGTCACACAAGAAAAGGCTTCCAAAACAATCTTCCACCTCTCCCACTTCAGTGGTGTTATACTCACTGTGTTTCCACACATTATGAGTGTACCTTCCCTTTTTCTCAGACTGTGAATTCTTGCATTTCTCCTGTTCTGTGTTCTTAAGGATAGTAAGATAAACCATTGAACTCTAGTAAAAAAAAAAACTGCTCCACTGACTTCAGAATTTCTCATATATTCTTTAAAATGGTAGACATGGGAACCAGGGTCCAGCTGTCTTTCATTTGATTTGTTTTTCTAAACAGCCACTGAATCTGTACAGGACTTTTGAGTGTGAATATGCAATGTTAAAAAAGGTTAGGCTAGAAACCTTGAACAATGTATCAAATTAATAACCCAAGTTTTCTTTTCAAACTTTCACAAATCAATATCTCAGGGATCAGATGGCATAAATAAAGTCTATTTTTTGTTCTTCAAATCACATGAAACATTTTGAAGATGATTCAGCCACTTTGGTGCCATTTAGCCCTTCATGTCTTGACATTTGAATTAAAAAAAAACTATTTTTAACATCAGCTCTTTAAAATCATGTGTTTACAAAAAGGGATTAGCCCATAACAGGAAACAATATCTCATTTTTGAATGGTTTCTATATTGATAACAGTTTAATTGAAAGTGACTATTTGTCACTTTCATAAATATATGTATAAAGCACACAGTTAACCACAACAAAATGCATTCTCTGCATTTAACCCATACACACACATCCAGCAGGGGGCAGCTATGTCCAGCCCCCAGGGAGCAGTGACAGGGACAGTACATTGCTCAAGGGTACCTCAGGGCAACCTACTGGTACAGGATTCCAATCCTTGAGCTTCCAAACCTGGGGCCTAGTCCATAAACACTGGGCCACTGCCCCAAATGAGTGACGAGCCTGGGTTTTAAGCATAGAATTAGCAAATACAAAAAACAGAGTTAACTAGCAGTCATGGTAATATAATGAGGACATGAAGGACATTCTAAGGATTTACTACATTTTTTTTGTGAACCAAATAATTTACTTTCAGTCAGCAAGTGAAAAAAAGGGTTGCAAATGACCTTGTCATCTCAAATTTCCCTTAAAAAGAAAGAGTAAAACAAGCATAACTTGTTTTCCACCTTCCCATGATCTTTAAGAAATGTGAATCGCTCAAATCAAAATGATGAATTCTGAGGAAAAAAAGTGAATGTTGAGGAAATTTGACTGCTTCCTGTATGACTGCCTTTTCATGTTTGTTTTTATGTAGCCAGACATACAAATGTCAATACATGCAATAACTAAGATTACATTGTGATGCAGTCTGATAATGGACCAGGTATAAGCTTCCATCCCTTGTTAGCTATGTTAGACTCATTTAAGTCTATGTTAGACTTAAACCTCAGCACAAAACTAAAGACTTCTGACAATAAGTATTTCCCTGTCAATCTTAGGATGAGGGGAAAATATGCATTTGATTTTCTGTCAGACCTTTGCATTAAAACATTGCCATTTTCAGAAATTTTATTGTGATGCAGTGCATGCAGACAGCACTTTTCAGTCTACAAGCCCACCTATCACAAGCAGATCACTTTTCTTCTCATTGAAGTTTCCCATGAGAAGGATGCACAAATATTCTGGCACTATTTTGTCACATGTCCCCTTGACCCCTCTCTGCATGCTCATCCAGCCCTCCACCCCCACCTCTGTGAAACCAGCCACAAGAGCCTCCTGGCACATACAATATATAATATGTAGCTAGTTAATTGCAAATCATCTGTGATGTACACGACTGCCTCACTAATTGCCGCTGGAAGCTGTGCTCATTAGCTCATCTCATCTGGCTCGGTACACAAGCTAAACAACCTGCAAACGATCCAGCAATTACTGTTATTTTACCACTCTGATGCCAGGCGCACATGAAAATAGCTGTGGTAAATAACAAAAGACATTTGGCTGCAAAATGTCTAAAAATTCTTCACCAAGAGAATAAACTCATTAAGGAACATTTGTGTGTTGTTTTTTTTTTCCTTCTCCCCTTTCTCCCCTTAAAACCACACAGCAGGGCACTCATGAAGGGGCACGCTGAGGTTTTCTTAAGGGGAGCAGCCCGCCCACAGATTATTTATTGACCAAACTGAGTTTTCTTGTTTACTAATAAAGTGGTGCTACACTGACGATGTGTGGGTAACATACATCTTACACACGTCAACCCACATCTCAACACAAACAGAGGCTGTTACTGCGTGTGTGTGTGCGTGAGAGAGAGAATGAGAGGAGCATGTTTTTTCTGCTAAACTACACTGTGTTTTTCTGTCATGTTCTCACATAAGGGCTGCAATCTCGCACACGCATACTTTCACGGCCTCTTCCAGATGCCCATGCATTTATTCATGCACATGAAAACACATAGCCCCCGCCTCTTATGGAGAAATATTCATATGCAGTAGTGGAACACGTTCACACATGTCTTTGTCAAAAGCAGCTACAAATAAGTATCTCAATGAGGTTGCACCACAGCTCTGGCATATAACCAACATCCCTTTGAGACAGTTGTTTGAATCCCTCTAAAACGTGAGGAACATGCTTTGGCAGTACAAAGCTTTCATCCTGTACTAATTGACTATCACCTGTGTGCTACATACCTTGGCTGGGAACACCTTTTAGAGAAATTTCTTCCCTGTCAATAAAATGTTCCAATTTTTATGTCTTCATCTCCTTCTTCATCATTTCTCACTACTGAATGTATTAAAAGGGATATGATAAATGTGAATGAAGACATTTAACATGTACATGAAACCATGTTAATTACCACAACTTTCTACCCTTTGTTAGACACATTTTGACAACTGAGAATATGTGTAATTATCTTTAATATATTGTGAACTCCTCTACTGATAAGAAAATGAACATTACACCTATATAAGCAGCCAACCTATTGCCAAGGTGTTTGTGTAATGACTATTTATTAGATCGCCTAATGTAATACCTATATAAGATGTAATACAATAAAGTGGCAACTTTCACAAAAAAGGGCTTTCAGTTCATTAACCCTTACTGTTATAATTTTTCTGCAGTACTCAAATATAATTACCTTATTACATATTTCTTTACTTTATGCATTCAAATATCATTCAAGGAATGATAAAACCATGATGGAAATAGAAAAAGGACATGTTATCTGTAATGATTTTACTTCTTTTTATAATTACTTTTTTAGCATATCTCACCACTGCTGATGAGGTTTAACATCATCCACAATTATCAATTCAGCAGTGTATATATATATATATATATATATATATGTGAGGACAAGGCTATTCAAAATGAAATGTTAAATGTTATGGCTGGGCCATTGGACAATGTTTATTGTTATTGGTAAATTACAATAATCACCTTATTCTTTTTGAAGCATATAATGATATTGTCAGTAATTAAACAATGCAATGCACTGCTTGTTTCATTCCAAAGATTCCCTTCAAACCTATCTGATATCAGAGACAGTAAATATCATGTATTCTGAAAATGTCTTAAAACATTGAAAATGTACATGCTTTGCTTTATTTCCCACTCATAATTAAATTAATGACTGGATAAGGTTCTCTTAGATTTGAAAATGTTCACTTTAGGACGTCCTAAGATTTGTTAATGCTGGAGACATGATGTATTATGCACAACAGTCAAATGCAGGATTTGACACTATGTACCAGCTTCAGCACCAATTTATAGCTGCCGAGTGGCTTTTTGTACAGGCGTAAACTTTGGAAGGGGAGCCACAAAGGCATTTTCTGACCCAGGTAGATGTCAGGGGCTCATCAGTTATACAGATATGAAGGGCTTTGAAACACTGCAGCAGTGTCCCTATAGACTATAACCCCGTTTTGACACAGAATCTTAGAAAGCTGTTTAAAAATCCCTTTATCAGATGTCTACAACAGATGTTTCTGAAGATCCTTTATCTGATATAAAAGTACATTTTTATTATTTACACTCAGCAAACAATTCTTTTAATGATCTATGTTTAATTAAGCTACACATTTTAATTTAGTCTTATAGACCAAAGTCGGAAAAAGGAGCATTGTTACCTTAACATTTTGACATGTTTTGGATCTCTTTTTAGTATATAAATGATGAGTGCAGTATACTTTTTTTCCAAATTCAAAGCAGTAAGGATAATCATGGGGATGATGGCTTGCTTCCTCCTTGCTTTTCTTCAAGGCCACCAGAAATTTGGCACACACATTATTACAGGTCCAGAAAGCAACAACAAACACTCAGACTGCAAAAGAAATGACTTGTTTATGAAAACATGTTTAATACAGTACTAACTTTAATCAGCATGAAACAGCGCACCCATTTCCTTTAGTTACATAGTTTTAGCAGTTATTATTATTATTGATGTTGTAGCAATAAATAGTATAATTATCCTATAGTATTCAATTCAATTCAATTCCATTTATTCTTGTATAGCGCCTTTTACAACAAAGTTGCCCTAAGGCACTTTACATTGATGGTCGATGATGGAACAGGTTACAGTAATAGATGTTAAAGCCGGATGACTACGAAGGAGAGGAACCAAAAACTCCACTATGTGGAGAAGAAAAAAAAAAAACCTCTGAGGGTCCAAGGTCAACCGGCTACCCAACCCCCTTGGGTATACTAACAGTAAAAAAGTTAGTTTGGTTTTAAACTCCAGGATCAGTGAGGAGTCCCAAGTTTCTTCCAGGTACAGATGAGCCGCCAGGGTCCCTTGGCACATCAGATGCATCACACAGACCAGATGGTAGCTCGGCATTGGACTCAGGTGATGACCACAGCGGGCCCCCCCGGACATGTGGGGAGAGAAATGGAATGAGGGGGTCAGTAATGAGCAGGATCCAGTAGTGACAGACACAGAAATGAAACAACAGTGCGATGGCATGTACAGCAGCACCAGCGACATTAGTAATGGTGCACTATGGTGATTGGTGCGGGTAAGCTAAACTAAAGAAGTAAGTCTTCAGCCGTGATTTAAAGACTGAGACTGAATCGGCATCCCGTACAGAAGCAGGCAAGCTGTTCCACAATCTAGGGGCCCTGTAACTGAAAGCTCGTGCTCCTATACATTTATTTTAGTACCATTGAAGGGAAAATCCAATACAGCTTTCAAAGGGGTTTAGGGTTTTTTTTTAATCAGTTATGTTCTGTAACTATTTCAGAAATATTTTACTTAAATGCAAAACAAAATATTTTACTAAGCACTGCTCTGAAAGCATTTGGCTTTGATCCAAAGATCGGCCTCCAAAAATCTTCAAATTTTGTCCCAGAGAAAGAAGGTAAGGATGATGATGATGATAATGATGATGAATATTATTATTGTTTTATGTATTATTGTTGTTGCTGTTGACATTAATGTGAAATGTTATAAGTTATATGTTTTGTTGGCCAACATAACAGGTAAGTATCTGTAAGTAGTAAGTCATGTAAGTAGTGTTCTCTTTTAAGCATGTTAAGCGTTTTAGTGTTGTTTTGTTAGCAGCAGCTTGAAAGACATGGTAGCCCTTCCTGTATCTCAGAACTACTACCTTTCACCTTCTGAGTGTTGGTGGGTTGATGGGTGTTTGTCCTCACTAATTAATGAAATTGGATGCAACTTCAATGGAAAATAGTCTGAAATTAGAGGATATCAAATCAGTATTCTTTCTCAGTTGTTCCTTTTTGTTGGAGGAAAATGAATTGGTGTCTGAAATGTTTGCTTGGGACATCAACCAAGTGACGTCTACAAAGAAAAAAAATTGTGTTTTTTCATGCAGCAAATAGAGACTGGAGAAAGGACTGAAGTGTTGTCAGGTGCATCAAGAGATGCTTTTTCACTGCAGCTGCTCGGAGCACCAGCACCCTCTTGTAACAGCAGTTCCAACAACGACATTATGGAACTTGGCTGGGTGTTCCAGAATACAATTATGTTTAAACTGCAATTTTCTTTAAAAAATCGCACTTTAGAGACAACACTGTGCCATTAATTTTCCTCCCAAAGAACATAATACTTCTGTTCTCTTTCTCTTATTTTTTACATAGCAGCAATGTTTTTGTTTTATTTTGTCTAGACAAGGGACGGATGGTTGTTAGTTATAGTTTGTTTGGCTTTATTTCCAGTATGGGGAAGAAATCTCTCAAACAAAATGCTGAAACCTTCACAGTGGGGTTGCTCTCTTCATGCTCTCTTTCTACAATTGCTTTCACATCCCTCTCTGTTTCACACACACACACACACACACACGCACACACACATACACATGAATGCATAGATATATACACACACACACACAAATTTTAATGTGTTTACGGAATGTAAAGCCATTCATTTTCCAAATCCTGGATTCAAATCATTATCTCACATTGAGATGTGAAGAAGGGGAGAAGAGATTTTGTGTGTGTGTGTGTGTGTGTGTTGGGGGGGCTACAACAGGCACCTCTGTACAATCCTCTTAGTGAGAGAATGAGAGAGAATGGGAAAGCTGAAATTAATCAAAAAAGGTAGACACTCCAGAGGAGGGAGGAGAGGCCATTAGTGTAGGCATGATTGGCAGATACAAGGACACTCTGTACTGCAGACCTGGGTAATTATTGTAGGTGTCTCACTGTGTATGTATGTATGTGTGTGTGTGTGTGTGTGTGTGTGTGTTTGCGTGTTTGTGTGTGTGTGTGCATAATCAATAGCAAATGTAAGAAAAAAAGGTCAGTAGTAAGTAGAAAGGAGTGGAAAGGAGATTAAGATACAAAAATACCCAGACATGTCTCTTTAAATATAAGGTGACAAAATGTAAAACTGGTGTATTTTATCTTCCAACACAAAGGAAGAAACAGACCCACATTTGCGCATTGAGACCTACCAGCAAGTAGCATGGTTTGTATGGGTGTGTGTGTGTGTGTGTGTGTGTGTGGTTAAAAGAGGTGTATGAAATTTTGTTGCACCAAGACCGTTTTCAACTTGCCTGTTCTTTGTTCCCTTGCTGTATGAAATCCAATTTTCTCTCCCAGCGCACAAATCATTTTTTGTTTCAGGCATGGTCTTAAGCTTTCGATAAAATTCTCATTGATCTCCTGGGGATAAATCTTTTAATATTTTCTTGCCTGCTGTTAACATTTCCCAAAGGGAGGCACATTATTTTCTGAAGTACAGCTAGGACAAACTTATGTTCATTGATTGACCATTTAAAAAGAATTTCACCCGCCTGTGTGAGGCTTTAAGTCATAAAGTTCTCAACCAAGCACAATAACTAGCTGTCATTTTAATGCCTGGGTAAAAGCAGGCAGTTTGAAAAATGCTACCAGGAATCTGCTGTGTGCCAGCTAGGTTTTGTTGTTCATACAGTTATTACTTGTTATTTATATCTTGAGATTTTACATGGAACATTGCACATTTTGTATCTAACCAACCTTTTTCAAGGTGAGCCAGAAAAACTATAATCAAATAGTTGTTTTGTGACGTTTGTGAGTCCAATGGCTCACAGGCTTAATTAACTTATAACCAGCAAAAGAATTAGAACTAAATATTTTGTATAAGTTACTTTCCATACCAATACTTTTGCTCACTTGAAGAACTGGGTGATTGGAAACATAATGTGCCATGTTCTGTGTAATTTAACATGTAAATACCAGCAAATAAAATGAAATGTGATTTCTTCTCATTTTCATCTTTTGACCTCAAGCCCTTCAGTGTACAGCAAAAACTAATGAATTAGCCTTGCTGTTCCAATACACTTGGAGGGGACTGTGCAAATGCAACATATTAGTAGGCTAACTTTTTGTCACATACAGCTAGCTAAAGCAGTTGAGAGACATTTGTAATGAAAGACTACTGACAGCCGCATACATTAATATGCATGCTCAACCCAAAAAAGTATTCAGTCCGTGCCAGTCACTAAAAAGACCCAGAATGCATTCCTTTAGAGAACACAAGCTTACAGACATCATTAAAAGAAAGAACAAACTCAGACATTTCGTCCTCTGTACAGTACCCTTTGTACAGTTGGGTTGGAACTTCATTATAGCCATTCAATGGGTAACTGATTAATGTCTAATTAATAATGTCTTGCTCCAGTTGGGCAGGGAACATTTTCATGCTGAAAAAGGGCACTATTATAACAGAATTATGTTGCTATGAATTGGGCATACTTGGGTTCTAAAACTATGTTTTAGTAGATGGTATGTGTCAACATAGCATTTATTTGAATGTCTGGACACAAGGCTTTCCAGTAGTACATTGCCTGGAATATTACACTACTTCTGCCACCTTGCTTTCTTTCTATAGGGTATCCTGGAGCTGTCTCCATTCTCACTCATATTCTCAAGTCTAATTCTGACCTGTCTACAGTTACAAAACTGCAATGCAAAGTGTGTTTTGACTCTAAAATCATAGCTAGCATTGTCTTTTTTAGAAATGTGTTCTACTGTGGCTCTTTTGTGTAAGCAGACCAGACAGGCTGGTCTTTGCTGGGGGGCAGCTGTGACCTAGTGGTTAGGGTGTTGGCCGCATCATTGGGGGTTCGAACCTCTTCCCAATAGGTTGTCCTGAGGTACCCTTGAGCAAGGTGCCGTCCCTGTCTCGCTCATCCCTGTGATGGGATGGCGACCTGTCCAGGGTGTGTCCCCCGTCCTTTGCCCTGTGTGAGCTGGGATGGAATCCAGCACTCCCCCGCGACCCCGCTTGGGACAAGCGGCAGAAAATGAATGAATGAATAGGTTGCCCTGAGGTACCTTTGAGAAAGGTACGGTCCCCATCATTGTTCCCAGGTGCTTTAAATAGCTACCCCCTGCTGCACATATGTGTATGGGTGAAAAGTAGAGGTTGAGTTTTAATGTGTTCACATATTGGTGCATATTAGTGAGTCTTAAGGGTCCATGATCCTGTTGACAATTCACTGGATTACCTTCCTTGACCCAATTTTTTATAGGTATAATCTACTGAATACCAGGATACCCCAGGCCTGCCATTTTGGAGATAATCTGAACTAGTTATATAGCCATCACAATTTAGCATTATCAAGGTCATTCAGATCCTTTTAGTTTCTAATTTGCAGCTGCTTCAAACACATCAAATTCTCAACCAGACTGTTCATTTGGTGCATTGTATGTGAAAGTGACTAATTGCCATGGTGAAACACAGCACAGCACAGCACACGTTGAAATGCAACCTCTGCTTTTCACCCATATACACCATGCAGCAGGGTGCAGCTATTTCCAGCTCAAGGGTTACTCAGGGAGTTACCCAGGTCAACTATTGATATGGGATTTGAACCCACAACCTTCTGTGCCTGGGGCCTAGTCCTTAACCACTAGGCTACTGCTGCCCCACTATATCCCTCCTCCCCTTGACAGATGCCAAGGAAACAGATCATGTAGGATGTCATTTTTTTAGTTTATATGATTGGCTTCATATAAATATAATATCAGAAATATCAGTGCACCTTTTGACTTTTGATCAGTCTCTTCACATTCTGCTATCTGTTACAACCCATTTCATCCTGGTCAGTCATGACGTTCCTCAGACTTTAAGCATAAGCGTGACAAGTTTCCATTTCAGACAGACAGTGAAGTAGCAGTGAAACCAGAACATTCACTTATATCAGTGGTAAGTGAGCTACAGTCCAGATGTGAAATCTGAATTTCTTACCTCATGATTATGGTAAATGGTTCTTTGCACAGTTAAATGGTTGAAAACATGTTGTATATGATTCTTTAAATAACCTTATAATTAGTGGTTACATACATCAATCAGCCACAGTATTAAAAACTGTGATAGTTGAGGAGAACATTTATTATCTCATTATTGTGTCACCTGTCAAATCGTGGGATATATTAAGGAGCAAGTGAACAATTTGAGCAATTTTGATAAGGGCCAAATTGTGATAGTTAGTCAAATGACAGTTTTTGTGGGGTGTTCATGTATGCAGCGGTTATTGCCTCCCGGAAGTTGTTCAACAAAGGACAACCAGTGAACCAGTAGCAGAGTCATGGATGCTAAATGCTTTTTAACTTGTGTTAGGTGCAACCTGTCCAGGTTGTTTCATCAACCTTCCACCCTGTGAGAGCTGGGATAGGTTGCAGCACCACCCACAGCCCTAATCTGGACAAATGGCTAAGAAGGTGAGTGAGTGAGTGAGTGATATGTTCATGCAGAGACAAAGGAAGAAATGTATGAGAAAAGAAACCTTTACATTACATGGAGGTTCTTCACATTCACATGTGTCCTTTGGCCCATTTTCTTTTAAGAAGCATCCACTGAAAGGTTCTTTATGCCACAAATACTGCATTATGCCACAAACCATCTGTGGCACCTTCTTTTATTAAGAGTATACATAGAAAGGGATTTTGCTAGAATGTACATCCATGTGTCACTGTTTCTATAAAAAAAGACTTCAGAATTATGCATGGTGGTGGGTTTGACTGGAGAAACTTGGGGTGTTAACCTTCCAGTATACCCCAACAGCAGAGTGCAGTGGCTTTTGCCCACAAAGCTCCCCCACAAAGAATCCTCTGGATTGATTTGGGTACACCAGGCCCATCCAGTCCCATCCCTGCTTTCGGTAGTCTTGTAAAACCATGCTAGCTGAGATAAGTTCACTGCAGGAGCTCAGGTTAGAGCTTCCCCACCTTTCACCAGCAGCACCAGGGGAATCTCCCAGAACAAATACGGAACATATTGTAGCGGGGGCTCATTGTGCAGTTAATTAATGGAGCAGACGCTGAAGAAACTCAGAGCACACTGAGTCCCAATTACCGAGGGAGCAGCCAGGAGCTGATTTGCCATTTGTTATATTAAGTATTTCGGATTAACTGAGTCCAGGTGTAATTAAAAATTGTGCCACTTGCACTTGCAACATGTGGAAACTTGCTAATTCCCAACTTTTCCCCATTCCCTCATGACTTAACAGATGGCAAGTGAACAGGAGGGTGGATATGCTGAATAAAAAAACAAACACGTTGCTGTTGAATGGAGCGTACCTTCATAAATTGGAATTTGGCAACAAGTTCTGTCTGACATGGACAACAGGGCGGGGAATGAAAATCTGAATGTAATTTATCCTAACGGTTTCATCTGTAGACTTTACCTAATTACATGTTCTGTCTATTAATCTAAATATGCAGAGTGTGTGGGAGTGTTTGTTGGTGCTTCTTGTGGGCTTTTGAAGCCTGAAGTCATTGTGAAAGAAAAGCACATGCACATACAGTGACTTCAGGGTTTGCAGAGAAAATGCTTACAGAGAGTAAAAAGATGGTGAGTGTGTGTTTCATATTATGGCATCAGTAAGGGGGCGACTTTATTTGAGTGTGTGTGTGTGTGTGTGTGTGTGTGTGTGTGTGTGTGTGTGTGTGTGTGTGTGTGTGTGTTTGCGCGTGTGGTGGCTGCTCGATGACGTTCGACCTCGGTGGAAATCAGGAGGGGTGACAAGGAAGATTTCAGTCACAGGTCATTTAGCACAGTAGGCATCCTTCACCACACACACACACACACACACACACACAGGCACGTAGCTGTAATACTGTACACCAAGTCTCAAATGGTACCCCCTCACACGCGCGCGTGCACTCTCGCTCTCGCTCTCTCTCTCACTCACATACACGCACACACTCCGGTTACTTGGACACAATGATAACATGAAGTGTAAAAACATAACTTCCCTTGGCATTGGGGCTGGGGGTTGGGGGCGCGCGCGCGAACACACACACACCTGTTCGGTGTCATTTGGACAAATGGGTTTAAAAAAAAACAGACACACCTTCTAGAGCGACCACGCTGAACGCTGTGTGGAGACACCTCGATGAGACGATGGAGACGATGCTGAACAAGCTGTGTTGTTTCTCTAATGTGGACAAACAACTGTCCATCAAATCACAGTTTGTTTCGGAGTGCTCAGACAACTGTTTAAAACATGCAAATGAGACTCCGCCGAGACTGTGAACGAGTCATCGGGACGAGTGTGACAAACAATAGCGTAAAACACACACACACACACACCAGTCAAACCCCAAGAAACAAGGAGCAGCACGACGGACCTTTCGTGTGTGTGTGTGTGTGTGTGTGTAATCATCGTCCCACGTCTCAGTGACCTTGCAGACAGCAGTCTTGCTCAGTGAGTGGAGAGGATGTTGTGCCATGTTGTCATGGTGATGGTCCATCTGCCATACAATAGAAGACTTATGGCTCCAGCTCCGAGCCTGTAACCATCATAATTATCTGTAAACATCTCTATTAATAAAAAACACACCTTCAAGACCGTGGAAGAAACACTTCCCACATAAGGGTGTGTGTGTGTGTGTGTGTGTGTCAGCCAAGTTTGAGGCAAAACAGAGCACATCGACCTACAGAACCACCAAAATGGAATCATTTTCTCTCTGTCACACACACACACCGATCAGTGTCTCTTGCTCTGAAGGCTGCATTTAATGTTATTCTTCTCATTTTTAGATCCAGTGCACGTCCACCTTTCTTTCCTTTCTTCTCCCAGTCCGTTTCCCCCTTCTCTCTGTCTCTCCCTCTCTCTTTCTCTCTCTCTGTCTCTCTCTCTCTCTCGACTCCCAGGCTATCCAACTCCGAGTGTGTCGGGGCGAGGAGGTTGACATTGTGCAAAATTGGCAGAAACCAAAATGGTTTCATTTGTAAAGCTTTGGTTTTCTGACAGTGCATGCTTTTGTTTGTCTTATAGTTTGTCCAGAAACACATGAGCAGACACAGAGCTGTCGGGGTGCTGTCTGGTTTTTGCTTCCGACGGCCCCCGTAAATCATATTTCATTCACTACGCCTCTCCTCCAATCCTATTAACAACACAAGGTATTAGTAAGCAGTACCACAAACAAGTCAGATTAATGAGAGAAAAATATTTTGATGATACATTAATGTGTCAAGAGATACGGTTTCAGAAATATCTCTTATTTAATGAGGTTTTTTGCGCGGATCTCAGGCTGGGTATGCGCAGGCCGTGTCAGGCCCGTCTCTGAATATTTGTTCAGCACCGTCATCTACCGGTAGTGGGAGGTACTGCAGCGCCTCTCCTCATCAGGAAAGTCAAGTCCGACCGGGTTCTCTGTCTGTGACCGAAAGCAAAAAGAAAAGACACGTGAGTGGCGGTCTGCTTTAGGAACGTATTTGTTAAAAGCAGATTTCTGATGAAGAAAGAAAGTTCAGAATTTGAATGGGGATGAATTACGGTTTATAGAGTGAGGAGGTCCCTCTGAGCATCTCGTGTACACCGTCCTGCCTTCTAGGGGGCGCTGTGCACCATGCTCTGCTTTATAAAATAAATCCTGCAAACCCCCCCATCTGTTATTCTAGAACTTTACCTCTCTGCCTCTTTTTAATTTTTTTCTACAGGAAAATAAACACACCTAAGCATAAAGTTATATTTTGTTAAGGGAAACCAACCAGATAGAACACGAGGCACTATTTATACCGAAGTATGGATTATTAAAGTTTATCTCATGCACGGAGGACTGAGTGGCTCAATGGACTAGGCTTTGTGGGTATCTGTAATTGTAGACCCATAGCCCTTTATATGGTTTTACAGACACCTTCCTGAGCCTGACTTTGCATAAATAGAATAAATACAGAAAGAGAGAGAGAGGAGAGAGAAAGAGAGAGAGAGAGAGAGAGAGAGAGAGAGAGAGAGAGAGAGAGAGAGGGAGAGGTAATCAAAGAGAGAATATACCTGAACAGCACAGTGCAAATTCACTGCCATTGGCTTTTTGTTCCAGCCATTCTGAACAATTCGTAGGTGACAGTCTTTACATGACACCAATTCACCTGTGGATATCCATATGTGGAGTGGAGAGATCCATGTGCTACTAGACCTGCATGTGAAAAAAATTGCAGAGGGGCCTTGAACATCATTGATCTGCTGCATGAATGGTACTTCCCTCAGCCATGCTGATTTAAGAGTCACTTGTAAATAACAGGAAACAATGTTATGTTTTTATAGAGTTTATAGAAAAGGCAAATGTGAATAATGTTAAATGTTAATTGTGTTAGTTTTAGCACAACTCCCTAACCACCAGGTCACCGCTGCCCAATGTGGGGAGTTGGCCTCAGGATCGGAAGGTTGTGGGTTCCAACCCGTTACCAGCAGGTTGCCCTGAGGTACCCGTGAGCAAGGTACCTCCCCGGGCGCTTTCATAGTTGCCCCCTGCTGCATGGTGTGTGTTTGTGTGCATGGGTTAAATGCAAAAGTCCAATTTTGTTGTGTTTCACTGTGTGCTGTGCTGTGTGTTCACTGTGTGCTCTGCTGTGTGTTCTCACGATGACAAAATAGTCGCTTTCAATTTCACTTTCACATCCACTCCAGAAAGTGAATGGCAAGTTGATTTTGGGTTTTGGATTTTTTTTTTTGTTTACAATGTTGCTAAATGATGTGATCCATCTAGTACAGCCATACTGCCCTGGGGATTTTGAATAATAATAGTAGTAGTAATAATAATAAAAGTTGTTTAATTCATTATTTTAGCTTTTTTTTAATCCCACTATGTTTTTGCACATAACACTACCCTTATATATTATATGAAAATGATGATGAACAGAAAAAAAAAAATTAAGTCTCGTTGTTTAACTTAGATTAAGAATGTTTTTTCTCCTTCTCTTTTAAATTTACCATTTCATAGATACAAGGTTCTATTCTGACAGCAGAGAAATATTATATTAATATGTGGTTTGCTAAAAGCTCTGTTGATATCTGGATGTGGGGCTGGGAGCTATGAAATAAAAAACTTAATTAAGATATGTGACTAATGAAGTCACCCACATATGCTCACACATCGTAGACAAGGTCAAGCCCTTGTCCAAAAGCAAATGAGATAACAGACAATTACTGCAGCTTTAATTAGCTTACAAATGCCTTTGGTCCCTATGCCATGTTGTTGATCCCGGTTAGACATTGCTGCCTGTAAGTCTTTAGCATACTCTGTAACATTACTCTGTAACTCACCGATTTGATTGGCTAGATTTGTTTGTTTGTTACTAAGCCATATGATCCTCAGGATCAGGGCAAAGAGCAATAACCTCCTAATGCCATGTGATCAAACTCAATTCAGCTAACTTACAAAACTATTCTGTAATCCACAGCCTACAACTAACAACTCATTACTGTTGGTCAAGGTTAATAAGGAGATTGTATTAAGCTGGGGGCTCATTGTTTTATGGCTTATTGTAATCCATTGTATTTGAATATGACTATTTTGTACCCCCCCCACGACCCCGCTTAGGACGTGCGGCAGAAAATGACTGACTGACTGACTATTTTGTTTCAGTGTGTACCTTTGAAAAAAAGGGTCTGTCTACAGTGCTAAGCTTATAAGACACGACCATAAGAGGGCACCCCACAATAAAGGTCTTCTTACAAGACACTACCAGGAAAAGACACTCCAACCTCATAATTCTAATGATATAATAATCCTAATAATATAAAATTAACAAAATCCAAGCAAATGGCACTAAACAACATCCACCTGAAGGAGGACATTTTCAAATGTTTATATACCAACGCTGACAAGATTTTTTTTTTTTTAAATGGAACAGGAATGATCTAGAGTTGCTAGAAATTTCATTTTGTTGCTATAGCGTATTTTATTCACACAACACAATGAACGAGGCACTCTTAGAGGCTCACTTGTGAGTTTTTCAAATTGTCTTCTAAAGTCAGAGTAAAAAGTTGACCATAAGGAATTTTCACAAGAGTGATGGACAGAGTCATAAATGAAAGTTCTAAACCTGAGCAAGTTCCATGTTGCCAAGATTATAAATTGTTGTGTATAACCATCTGGTACCTTCAGACACCAAATGGACTCAGTATATTTAAACTGACATTGGCTCATCCCTGTGGATATACACTGTGTTGACATGCTAAATTTCCCAGCTGCCAACAGATACAATGGGTAGTTATTATTTTGTGAAATTTACGAGTGGGCAAGGACCATCTAAAAGTCCTATTATTATAAGCATGTAATATAATGGCTGTGGCTGGTAGGAAACATGTGTCTGAGAAGGCCCATCTTGGAAGTCTTGGACAACATTGCGGTAACAGGTTATAACAACTGGTGTAAAGTACAACACAAGATTGCAGCTATGTCATGTCATTCTGCTAGCGGTGCTTCAGCAACAGGTCTTTGGGTGGCCAATATCAAAAGCTTTTAGTTCCCTTGAGTAAATAGCTATACATGCATAGGAGTTGTACTCCTTGCTGTTGTGGTCCACAGTCCAAATGTGTAGTTGAGTAGCACATGTGTCCTCATCAACCCCATTAAAATCATCCACACCCCAAGGCCAATGTAGTCTATTGAGTAAATTTTATGTTTAGAGTAATTTTTCCGAGCATATCGGGCTAGCAGCAGAACCTGACCTTTTTTAGTTTGTAAACACAAATTAAATAGGCTTCTGAGTCAAAAGGGTTTCACAAAACAGTCAACCAGCCATTCTTGTGAGCTCCGAATAAAATGGCATTATAGTATTATTTCTAAGAGGCATATCTTAACACCCTTTCATTGGCCAATGTACTTAGTAATGCAGAAGTCCTCCTACTCAGGATCAGAGCATTTACTACATATAAAATTTTTACATTTACACGCTAAATTGTTTGGTACAGCCTATTCATAAGCACAGTGGGTTCATTTGTCTATTCACATTTTGATAATTTGGATAGCATCTAGATATGTACAGTATTTAATTATTAATGATAAGCCTGCTTTGAACGATTTACAGTAATATTTCCTTAAAGGAATCACTGAATTGCTCATGACACACAATGCTCCTACAGACTTTGCATTATTAGGACTTTTGGTCATTTCTCCAGTCAAATTCTATTTGGCATAATCTGTTAAATTATTTTAATATTTAGAATTTGAAAATATGTAAGGCAAGCCTGTTACTTGCCAGAACAGATCAGATATACCATGTGATATTGTGTACAGAGAGATTGTATACTTGTATCATGGTATTTTGGGAACACTATTCACTGACTCTTCATTCACCACTGGTTTTCTTGCCTCTGTAAAGGGCTTTGAATCAGCTTAAGCAACAGGACAAAGTAAATAGCCACTTGAGAATTAGCCTCAGAGAGCCAGGCTTTTTGACTGTGGCCGGCTGAGGCTGACACTGCACAGGAAGGAACGTTATGAGTTGATATAACAGACAATCTCTCACTCACATTCAATCCAGGCATGCAAACAAGGCCAAAATAGAAGGGAAACTTGATTGAGCCAATTGATGTCATAGTGTTTTGGATGGCTGGGTGCTGCTGAAGTACCGTTGCAAGAACCACAAGGCCGACGTCTCACTATATCACAGCCCACCGCATTAATTTCATCTGAAAACCAAAAACGCTAAGGGGGGGGTGAAAAAAATGGAGCAGTAGAGCTGGGGAAAAGAGGGTGAACATAACAGGCAAACAAAAGTCCAGCTGTGAGCCTGCAAAACCAGCAGCTAATTGAAGACGGAAAAGATGGAAAGCTGAATGTGTCAGAATACCGTAATTTACATTTGAAATGCATCCACAGCGCATTACTTTCACAAAGCCTTTCATTGAGCAGTCAAATGAGTGTTTCTATGGATTTATTTGTCTCGGTTATTTATTTATTGATGTTTTCCGTCATTGCTGTGAATGCTTAGCTGTATGAGGCAGGAGCTTGAGCATTGCTGCAACAGCAGGTGGCAACTCTAACAGCATAGACAAATTTGAGCGTAGCCACATGACCTGCCTATCAATTCCTGTTTCCATCAGACAAGCATAACATGCAGGGGAAGTTTGTATGGTACTCTGTGAGTGTAACCTTTTTATATGTGTGTAAACTTTGTCTAATAGAGCTGTTGATAGGAGCAATTGGCAGGCAAGTTTGAAGACTAGTTTTAACATTGAGACTGTATTTGGTTGTTTGTTTGTTTTTTTTCTGCTTGCTTCTCTGTTTTTGCTTCAGGCCAGAGCTTTACTTAAGGTGATATAATGAAGAGATTTAGGCATATGTTTAAAACCAACAAAATATGTTATAATGATCATCCTGGTATTGGTGTCCCTGGGTGTAACCTGCAAAGAGTGCAAACCTGCAAACTCCTTTTTAAAAAATACTAGTTTGTTCAAACAACAACAATATCTTTTCTTTTGTAGACTGATTAGTCTTATATCATTTGTACTATTACATAGTTGAGCCAATGGTCAGAATTATACAGAGGGAATGTAGCTGTAGTCACATGATGGATTATGGTGTTCTAATCCCAAGATAATAGGTATGTTATTGTTTCTATTCATAGCACATGACTGAGAAAAAGTAGGAGCGCAGTGAATGTTGAGGGGATTACAAGGATGGTGGCACTAATCCATGCTCTGCAAACACTCCGCTCAAACTGTTGGTCCACAGTTGGTTTATGAGGTGCTAGGTGATTGTTACACAAAAATGTATGAATTTTGTCTGGCTGTCTGGGAATTAGGTTTCCATTCTAGAACCCAAAATGACATGGAATCCAAACACACTCATATGTAACACAAATGATTTCATATTAATTTCTCAGTACAATTGTTTTGTGGTGCCCGACTTGTGGCTTGTGTAAGCACTTCAGCAATGAGAGAGTAACTGAGAAGATTGAATCTGCAGCTGATCTGAAATCTATGACATCCCCAAACTGCTGATACAAAGCACAACAAAATGCTTCCCTGCATTTAACCCATCACACATAAGTGGAACAGTGAGCAGCCATACATTCAGCACCCAGGGAGCAGTTTGGGGATGGTATCTGGTCGCCTGGGACTTGAACCCATGGGACAGTAATGGCCTAGTGATTAGGAACTAAGGGACAGGATTGGAAAATCGTGGGTTCAAATCCCGGACCAGTAGGTTTTCTTGTGGTTTACTGAGTGCTTTACTGAGTGCTGTGGGCTCACAATGACAAATGGTCATTTTCACTTTCACTTTCAACCATGGAATCTAGACCATAACCCCTAGGCTATCACTGCCCCAGGTGCTGATGGGCAGTGGTGGGATGGTTTCAGTAGGTAGCATTCTCCTAAGATCCGCTAAACCCAGATTCTTCCAACAAACTTAAAGATAATAAAATATAATTCCTGACTCCACAGAAAAAAATGCTCCAGAGTACAGTGATGGCATGCTTTACAAAAGTGCATATTGAAAGTGAATATTTCTTTTTGTGAAAACAGAGCACAGCACACAGTGAACCACAACAAAATGTTTCTCAGCATTTAATCCATACACACACAATGCAGCACCCAGAGAGCAGTGATGGAAACAGTACCTTGCTCAAGGGTACCTCATGGCAACCTGCTGGTCCAGGACTTGAACCCACAAACTTCTAATTATGTGTCCCTAGTCCCTAACCACTTTGCCACTGCAAAAGTGGGATTCTCCAATCCCACCACTCCAGATGAGGCTTGTAGTCATCACTGAGTGATCAGAGCAGCTGTTGGGCCACTGAAATATATTTCAGGTTCTCAATGCACAGTTCTTGTTCTGATGTTATTTCAAGGGGCAGTTTAGACTTCTGTAGCAAGTGCAGTGCACCACTTTTGCAAAATGCTGTATAACTAGAACATTGTAACATTGTATTACGAATTGCTTCACAACCCTCCAGGTAATAGTATTGTGATATTTTTGTGTTTGTTACCTGTGTATGTACATCACTGTATATTAGTAGTATGATAGTTTGAAGTGTAAAACGTGTAATGACTCAAAAGCTTATTTAAAAATTTAACCATGCATGCTCCAGCTTTTATCCAGGTTTAAAATATTATTATAATGCACATTTTTTGTTTGGCTGCGTTTGGAAAAAGTCTGATTTGTTCTATGTGATGATTAATGGGTAGTACTCAAATTAAGCGTTCTAATAAACCAATTTGGTTAATAGCCAAGTAGTAATTAAAATGTGATTGTATCAGTCACTTAGCAAGCTTTATTTGCTGGGACTAAAAAATAGCTTTGACATTGCCGTACAACCCCTCAGGCCAACTACAAACACATGATATGTTGAAGACAAAAGAGTAAGTGTGACAGGCTTGGACTGGAGACCAGGTGCTGCAGTCAACAAGGTCTGAGACAGCTACTTGTGCAAAGAATGGCTCAAGGGTGTTAAGAGTTAAATGGGTACAGAAATGCTCTGTCAGATGAAATTGCTAATTATGACCTCCACCACAATCCCACAGTGCAGCAGGACTGATGGCTCCTATAATGGGAGCCATTGGCATAATGAGTGAGATGGAGAGAAACTGCCTAAAAAGGGGAGCAATGCGTTGACTGACATCTTTGATGCTGCAACCAATTAGATTGGGCCAAATGAAGTAGACCTGATTCACTCCCCCCAACCCCATCCCACCCGCCCCCTTTTCTCAAATTTATTATTTTCTGTCACAGACGCAGGGCTCAATTTGTCAATCCAGTATCGGGTTGTGTGCGGCAGCAGGGAAAGAGGGGAACAGGGGAGATTGACAAGGGGTTGGAGGGCCCAGGGAACAAATGAGGGTGTCTGATAATGGGCATTCTGCGCACCGTGTGACATTTCCTACCCAGCTGTCCGTGGGCCCTGTCTGCTGCCGAGAAGAATCAGGCCCTTTGTTCAGGTCCACCGCTGAATGGAGGCCCTGAGCAGTTTCCCAGAGAGGAAACTGAGAGGCTAATAGAGTGAGTGCGATGTGTTGCCAGGTTCTTTCATTATGTCCATATTTTTCCGAAGGGCTGTGTTAACGAGGCGGCGCCTCAGGTTGAGGGTAACAAGCTGTCTATCACTCCGCACACATACACACAGAGTGAGGAAGAAAGGGAAGAAGAGAGAGAGATAGAAAGAGAGAAGGAGAGAGTGAGAGAGAGAGAGAGAGAGAGAGAGAGAGAGGAGAAAGGAAGAGGGGTATAGTGTTAATGAGCTTCACAAAAAGCACCAGCTTTTTTCATCAAATACTCAGCAATGAAGTGAGTATGGTCCGTTAGTGGGAAATTATTGAGTGGGAGTAAAATTTAATAATAGAGGTTAGAAGTGGTAGAAGCCAAAAGATGAACAGTGGCATCCACTGAAGTGTTTTCAGATGCCTATTCATATTTTTACTGGCAATTTAATCCTTGTGTTCTGATTTGCCATACATACATGAGTACCCAGGCAAGAAAGCACTGACTCTGCTGCATATTGGTGGAGCTGCCTAACAGCAGGCTTACTCACTCAGGTGCATTCAAAATATTCTATGCAGTGACAGCATTTGAAACAAAAGATTTGTTTTTCATTTTAAAATGTGATGGTCAAAGTTGAGTTACGCATACAGTCTTCAAAATACGTGTTACTTATCACCAAATCTAAACGGATTGCATCAAATATTGCTTTATTACACTTGGATACCTTGGATAAAATAAGCTCACTAAATTTATTCATTAATGGCATTAAAAGCCATTTTTTCAAACAATGCTCACTACTCAAGAAGAACAGTTCAAACAGTTCCAGATATTTAAAAATAACATCTTTAGTATAAAGTTACAGAACTGTTTTGGAATAGAATTCCAGTCTGGCCTGTTTGTGTGAGGTTGGGGCTCTATCAACCACACAGTAATATTTCTTTCAGTTAGTAATTTCAAAAGTCATTAAATTTATTATATTGTAATATAATAAAAAAATATTGTAATGGGTTTAGTCTCATGCAGATCACTGAATGATTTAAATGAATATATATATGAACAAGATGCCAGGCTTTTTTTTATTCAGTGAAATGCTTCCCAAATTTCACTGCAACTGCTTTAGGAGAATGTCTAATGGAATAAACAGGTAGGCTGCTATAGATTTGTATAGGCTGTCCAGTTAAGGCTTTGATGATCTCTGGTCCTGTCATACATTCATTTTTCATTATATAATATTAATAACATTCTATGGACATACTTTGTCTCAAAGTTTTTTTTTACTTCCTTTAAGTCAATTTAGATAACAAAGCATGTATAAATTATATCCTTGTGTATTGTAATTTCTTTCAACAACATGTAAATACTATTCATGAAGGGCACAAATCTTTGCCACCAGGGGCCATTATTTAGGCATTGTACAAAGTTCAAAAGTACATTTGTGGCTGTGATTCTGTGATAAAAGAACACTGTATTTTGAAGCTAATGGATTTTGTTGTGTAGTCCTATTGGGCTGGACATAAAGTAAAGCACAGCTAATGAATGTCTGTCAAATATGACAACTATGTGCCTTGGACATTTTGCTTTTCATACTTTTACAGTTTGTTTAGTATGTATTCGCCTCTGGAAATTCACTCTACACTGAATGCTAAATAAGTGGAACATTTCTTTCTTAGATATTTTAATGTGTTTAGTCATGCTTAGGTACTTCTGCTGTAAAAAATACATACAGAGTTTGGATGGGGATAAATCCTCCAGTCATTGGTGGATTGGTAGGCTTGTCTGTTTAGCTTAAGCTGACTGGCATTTTGAGCCATCATTCTCTTTTGTGGCAGAATGCAAGTCAAGTGTTAAATGTGGGCCAAGTGCTTTGCTCAAGATTGTAAGAGACCTAGAAGGTCTTAATGCCTCATTACTTCATTTATATGTTTTTAGTGAAGCAGGGTTGCCAAGCAGAGGTCATTTTAGATCATCTTCATTTCATCCATTTTCATTGATTTTTTAATCAACTTATTTTTACATTTATTACAGTATCAATTACAGCATTAAAATACAACAACATCAACAAAGTGTAAGTAGAAAAGGTCACTAAGGCCACAAGAACCACAGTAAATTTGTTTTACTTAACATGTATAAATGTATGGAAATAATTTCAGTCTTGCAAATTTATGGATGGTATCACTTTCAAATTTAGACAAAACATGGCTTATATTGTGTACAACAGCATCTTTATTTTCCCTTCATAATTTTCCTTCAGAGGGTTTCTGCTGTTTTTCACATGCAGACTTGTATCTATATCTCTTTTTTACTCTCTCTCGCTCTCTCTCTCTCTCTCTTTCTGTCTCACTTTCTCTTTCTCTCTCTCTTTTGTCTGGCATGAAGCCTCAGACTATGCTCATCCTGTTTAAATGCACATCAAAATAAAGAAAAACAATTTTGCTGCTGAGTTGCCATTGTTTGGAAGCACTGAGCAGTTCTTTGTGTTTTGTGGCATCAGTTTGCATCTGAACAAGCACTCCACACTGAAATGTGTGTCGGGGGTGAGCAGTGTATGACTGTCTTTGTTAATGTCTGACTGACAGAGAACTGTATATGTATATGTATATGACTACAGCTCATATAACATGAAGTTTAAAAGATAACCATGAATTTCAAATGAACAGACAAAAACAACATGTGATTCAAAAATTACTTTTGCATTAACCATTTAGGCATTTAACAGAGTGAAATTTTCCCTCATTTCAACTATTTTTTCCCTGACCAAAACAAAATTTGGGCTGCATTAAAGGGATAAAAAAGACCTCTTCAAGAATTCAAATCCATTCAAATGTAGGTCATTCAAATTATGTTCTTCATTAGGCATTAGTCTTCTCTCTTTTGCTCAAAATTAGAATTTAAATTAATACATGTAATCTCCTGTCTTGCTCATATTCAATTTTCAAAAGTTAAACCTTATTCACATAATTATCTAGCCAATGTGTCTTATAAGCTAAATATAAGTCATCAGTTTTAGATCGAGATTGCATATTTCTGTCAAAAATAATGAGGCACTGAGATAACAAGAAACATCTTGTGACTCAAATCCGTCTGCTCTTGGAGAGGAGGGAAACTGGAGGGAAACTGGGGGGCTTGCTGAAGGGAGAGGCAGCGGCACGGTAGGGCCATCCTGCCAGGCTTTTTTTCCTCTGACCTTTCAGAACTTGTATCCTTGTCACAATATATCTTTTTCTGGCAATGACCTATTAAACTCTACTGGCCCAGTCACTTAGCTGAACTCATACAGAGCCATGGCCAACAACAGCCTCCTCTACAGGCTCCAGACATTGCCTTTCAAAGTAGGACACTATGGTCATCCTAGTGCTTTTCTCAACATGCCAGCCAATGGAATGCAGAATAAATAAATAAACAAGGGGGTGGGGAGGGGGCTTGGGGGTGGCAATAGTGCAAACATAATGAAAAGAGTCTTTCCTGAGCAAAAAATGGCAACAGTAATGCGGTCATGAAAAGAGCTGTCAAAACTCATGCATCAGATCTGTAATGTAATCTGCTTTGATTTGTTGTAAAAACGTGGGCAGACCTCAAGCAGCTTGTTGATGTTTGCCTTGTAAATGTACCATCAGAGCTTAATTAGATAGAAATTAAGAGTTAAAGTCCATAATAGCTCACTCAGTTTTGTTACATAAAATATGATCTTATAGTCTGACATTATAATCCCTGGGTGAATCTTTTCCCAGTAAAAATCTGCAAAGATGTTTTCTTGTTGGGTTATTCATTAAAATAACTTAAGTAAAACATTCTTATTTGTTTAGTTTGCTTATTTATAGTCTTTGTTTGCTAGATCAAAATAAGAAATTAATTAACAGCAATTAACCAGCATATTTATAATATACTGAACATAAGTGTAGGTCTTCAGCTGAAATAAAGGTGAAGGTTTTGACTGCTAAATCTGCCCCTTTGATCTGAACGAGTGATGCACGCTTTTTATTAGTCATTTACTTTTTCCTCCAAAGTATTCCTTTTGCCCCGAATAGTACATTATTTAAATAAATGCAGTTTTTCCAACTGTTCTTCAGCCACAAAATAAAATGTAAAATATTTTTAACTGACTCAATGTTTAAGTATCTAGAATATTTACATTTCGTGGAATGGATTACTTTAATTTTTTAAAAATTGATTAGATCATTACTTTTTTGTGTAAATATATTGTCCCAGTAAAAAGCCCCACGTGACTTAAGAGGGACACCTCAGGACACCTGAGACAGTCAGTACAGGTAGTCCTCTCTCTCTTCCTTTCGGCTTTAGCCCTTCTTTTTTCTTTTTCTGTCAGAGAGTTTGCGTGCCGTTTTATGTTTTCATCGATGTCAAGAGCTTGGTAAAAAACATGACTCGCACTGCACTAATTCCAACCCCCCTCCGCGTCTTCCTTCATCCAAACAGCTGACATAGCTACAGGACTATTTACTCCACGCCTTATTTCCCCTTTATCTTGTATGTCCTGGGATGTCAAAGGCTGTGAATTTAATATTGATTTCGTAAAGTACTTTTACTGTAACATGTCAGTTCGCGTTAGGGTCAGGGCGGCGCAGCGAACTGCCTTTGCACGCGATGTGGCTCCGCAGAGCGGCCAAGTGGAGCGCGCACTCGTTATTTATTAAAGTGACAGCGCGCCGCGGGAGCGCGCCGGACAGCGCGCCGCTCTCAGCGATACGGCGGTATTGTGTACACAACCTCGGCCCTCTGTGTGTACGTTATGTGCCGCATCGGCGGCACAACGTTTTGCTGGTGCGTAAACAGACAGACGAGTTTATAGATTATGTTGAAGCCCTAGCGGGCAAGAGGGGAGGGGGTAGAGGTAGAGGTGGGCAGGCAGCCAGAACATGTGGTCACGTGAGCTGACCCCTCCACCGCGCGCACATCTCACGCCTCCCCTTTTCACCCCCACCGCGAGAGCTCGGAGACAAGGAGAATGCATCTCCACACCCCCTGACGCTCGCCATGTCAGCTTGGTGATGTCTGCTTGTTACCACACCGACCAGATCAACACATTCCCGTGATCCAACACAAACAGCAGGTCCCCAGGGTGCGCGCGCACCAAAACATGCCGGGCACGCGCTCCCCCGAACTCTTTTTTTCGACCTCACAGCGTTCCGCGAAAGCCACTCCAGGGGAAAAAAACAATGTAAACAATTTAAATAAAAGACCCCTTTTTGCAGTTCCGAAATCAAGACTCGTGCGTCTTTAATCCCCCTCACATGTTAGGGTGTCAGGTGGCGCTCGCACGGGCTGCAGAAACGAAGATTTTCGGGACACGTCGCGAATCTGCGGCGTTTCTAATTGCCGGGTGTTTTGCTAGAAAGGACGGAGGTGGCGGCTAATTGCCGACCAAAGTTCAGGGGCTTTCTCACTGAACGCCTCAGCCCACCCATCATGTGAACTTTCCTTTAACAAGTTCACGATTAATCGCTCCGGAGGCTACTGTAAAGACGCTATAAGCACTGAAGTGAAGCTAGTCAGAAGTAGTCAACTGACACATTTTTGCTGTCCGTCAAAATATGTGCAAACATTGCTCTTTTTTTTTTTTATTTACCTATACTTTTTTCTTGACATCTCATAATATCTATGTGTAACCAGATATATCATTTTCATCTCATTTTGAAGTTTTTTTTTTTTTTGCTTAAATTTGAACACATGCTGCATAACTCATATTCTCTCGATGTGGTGCTGAAATGCACAGTACTAGATTTAGTTTATGTATGATTTTTGATATTTGCAAGGATTCAAAGGGTGTACAGTGACTAAAATGGCCTGTACTATTACCGACCCTGTAATACTACAAAATTTTGTAGAAGATGTGGCAACCCAGCTGTCCCATGAACTCACATTACCCTCAACAAAAACATACCTGTCCTCCATAAGGGTTAAGTTATTTCCCAAGCTTTTTTTCCTGTCTGAGCTTTTGTGTGGAATTATCCTGTAGGCTGAGTTCATGGTTCGGGTTTAAAATTACACCTGTCCAAACTCTTCACATATGATGTGTTTAACAGGTTGTCAGAATTTAATAATTTCAATTCAGCAAATATGTCATAAATGGCATTGACTCGAGTCATAGTCTTTAGTGGCATATTTTTGGTTTAGTTTCATTATTAGCCACAGCCATTGCATTCCACAAAAATAAACCCTAGTAAAAGCTGTCAGTTTTGCAACTGCATCAATAAACCTTTCATTACAGAAACAACTTCCATTTTGAAGGACAAATATTATATAAGTACTATGTGCAGTAAAAATTATATTTAAAGTAAAGAGAAAAGGCAGAATTAAACAGTTTGTCACTCCAGCTAAAATAGCAAATATGCTCGTTAGCTAACATATTTTAAATGAATCCAGCTAGAGAGTTTTTACATTTTAAAGGCATAACCTTTAACATACTATCCGATGCAAAGTCAACTCTATCTTTTAAACTCAGCCTTTAGTGCACATAGGGATTGTTTATGTCCACTAGACTGTAAAACTGCAAGGATGAAACTGTTAACTGATTTTAACTGTCATAGAAGAAAGGTCTTGTAAAACAATCAGATGCACGTTTTTGATTGAAAACAAAAAATTTACTCATTCACTTTATTAAGGGTGGCAGTCCTGTACATGCATTTTCAAGCTCAGTCTCAAGTCTGAGTCAAGTCATGAGTCATTTTTAGACTCAAGGCCTCCTTCCTGTTTTTCAGTGCTATTGAGCTAGACTTTCTGTACATCAGCCTGGGGATAGCAAAGGAGCTTACATACAGACCAAAAAACTACACCTGATTTAAATTGTGATCTTTCACAAACACACAGAATAAATCACTTGAAATGGAGTATGTGCACCAAGTATCCATGTTTCTCATTGAACAGAAGATTGTATAGATTGTTCAAACTGGAAATAGTTTCTGAGTGAGGTACACAGATCAATCAAACCAGCTAATGTTGCAGCTTCAAAATGCTGCAAATAACATTTTATAGCTTGGATAAAAATACATTTTAGTGTACTATGGATCTTGGCGATGGCAGGGAGTTTGACATTAGCCCACATGTGCTCCGTGTACCTCCTCACTGCAGTGCTGATGTAAATGCTGTTTGACAGACACCCTCATGTCAACAATGGAGCACAGAACAGAGGAGTGAAAAAGAGGCCTTGGCTATTTGTTCTCCAGAGCATGGTGTATTATAAACACATGTCCAATATATGGAGAAGCAGAGAGAGAAGGGATGAAGACAGTTGGAGTTGGAGGGGAATGGTTGTTGAACTGGACTGCTCTTCACTTACCCATGCTTCATTAGTCCATCCCCAAACTGTTCAGCAGGCACTTCACCCTGGATTGCTCCCATGGCAGGGGGAGGCCAAAACTGCCTAATAAGGGGCTGGAAGCCGAGCAGTGGTCAGTTAATCCAGGCAGGAATTCTGCACAGAGGCATCAGAAGAGTAGGACAGCTCTCGGCTGGTGAGGGCTCTGATCCGTATTCTTCCCATCATTAGCACAGGACCCAGGGTATCTGGCAGAACAAATTAATCCACCTGTGGGACCCCCTACCACACAGAGGCCAGCTATCTTGACAGAGGCCATCACAGAAGTAGCATTAATGAAGGTCTCATGGAGAAAGCTGTGCCTACTTTTGTGAAATTAGTCTTAGAAGAAAAAGAGTCTCGGAAACAGAGTCAAGTGCTGCCAGTCATTTGGAATGCAAGTTATGAATAGTGCTACAAATAATGCTGTAATATAGCTTTCATAATACAACATAATACAACAACCCAACATGCTTTCCTTCAGCAGTCATACTGTAAAATGTTGCACTTTATGTAATTCTTATACACTGTCCAGCCGAACATTTTAATCAATCTGTGCATTGTTTTAAAGTTCCCTTATTTTGGAAACCTTTTTTAATTTACAAATATATACAGTACTGTGCAAAAGTTTTAGGCAGGTGTGAAAAAATGCTGTAAACAAAGAATGCTTTCAGAAATATAAAAAACTATTGTTTATTTTGATCAATTTACAAAATGCAAAGTGAGCGAACAAAAGAAAAATCTCAATCAAATCAATATTTGGTGTTACTACCTTTTGCCTTCAATCCAGCATCAATTCTCATAGCTACATTTGCACAAAGTCAGGGATTGTATGAACAGTGAGGTGTATGATCAACCAATTTTACCAAACAGGTATTAACGACCATCAATGCCACACGTAGGTTGAAACACAGTCATGTTTGGAACAACCTACCAGCCGAGTTCCTTCAAAAACTATGTGCAAGTGTACTGGAAGAACTGATGCTGTTTTGAAGGCAAAGGGTGGTCACACCAAATATTGATTTGATTTAGATTTCTCTTTTGTTCATTCACTGCATTTTGTTGATTGATAAAAATAAATGATTAACACTTCCATTTTTGAAAGCATTCTTTGTTTACAGCATTTTTTCACACCTGCCTAAAACTTTTGCACAGTACATATATATATATAGCTGGTGACCTGTCCAGGGTGCGTCCCCCGTCCTCGCCCTGTGTGCGCTGGGTTGGACACCAGCACTCCCCCGCGACCCCATTTGGGACAAGCGGCAGGAAATGGATGGATATATATATATATACACACACACACACACACACACACACACACACACAATTAGGTATTACATTTTACATACATACATACATATATATATCCATCCATCCATCCATCCATTTTCTGCCGCTTATCCCAAACGGGGTCGCGGGGGAGTGCTGGAGTCCAACCCAGCGCACACAGGGCGAAGGACGGGGGACACACCCTGGACAGGTCGCCAGCCCATCCCAGGGAGGAGCGAGACAGGGAGGGCACCTTGCTCAAGGGCACCCTATTGGGAAGGGGTTAGAATCCCCGATCCTCCGATCATGTGGCCAACGCCCTTACCACTAGGCCACCGCTGCCCCCATATATATATATATATATATAAAAATGTAAAATGTAATACCTAATTAAGACTCAAAACGAAACCATTAAATGTGCACCAAAACAATTACCCTGTTTGCACAGAGACCATGCCCACGCCATGGCTCAAAGTCATTGCTGTCAAATTGCATTAGCCCCGAGGTCCTTTTTGGCTTTTGCAGGTGAATTTAACCACATCACACACAATGAGGCTTGAACCTTCCTAATCTTCATGAAAGATTTTTTTAAAAACACAAAGGGATTCGATTGAACAAGGTGTAAAGATGATCTTTAAAATACAGCTCAATGAGGAAAGCGACCCAGAGAAAAGAAAAGATCTAATCCCATTAGAGGAACCCTGAATGTCTCTGGCCTTTTTCTTACACTTAGGTCAGTAATGAGCTCTGCTAGCATTTCAGATTACAGGTGGATGACTCAAGTCACATGAAATGGAATCTGGTTGGAAGGCCCTTTCCGCAGAACTAAAGAGAGGTGCTAACTTAAATGAGTAACAGAATTTGTCTTAGAAATGGGACTTGACCTAAGAAATTACAGCAAATTCCGTAATTTGTTTTTCATAATACAGTGGTGTTGTATAAGCTGTCTGATTCATTGTAAAACTTACAAGAATTTTCTGCTGTTTTAAACATTTTGGTAAACTATGCCAGCCAGACTGCTTTTGAATATCAACCCATCATCATTGGCTTGGTGGGCAACACAAAAAAAAATAATTACAAATGTCTGCCATGCCAAAGATGGTGGGGGGTTGGCAAATTCAAGTGTTGCTAATACAGTAAGCACATGGCACTTGGTTTTCAAAAGCCAGATTATCCTGAGAATTGCTTGTCAGCTGGAGGCTAGTCAAGCGAACTTAACATAGCCTCCATCACCACCTCCTTCCATTCCCTCCCCCTTCCCATATCCTCTAGCCAGGCTCACACACAGGGACTGGTCTAAAGACTGGTGCCCATGTATAATGGATCACCAAGATGAAGCCATATTCAAGAGCATTTACAGAGCCAAGAGTCGTCTCTACTCCAGATTGCACTGCATTTGTTTGCCCTTCAAATATGATGGCTCACTTGCGCTGCCACAGGAGTATATGCACTCCAGAAAGAAGCACATAAATAAATATATAAAATGTAAATACATATAAAGAATATGAGCGCATAAACATAACAGGATTTCCATGCTAGAAATGTGGTTGGAATAAATACCTCATCGTTAGATGTGACAAATGGAAGAAAAGCCCCCATTGTTCCATTCATTTCAACTGTTTTTATAGACATTGTTTTTGGACTTCTTACATTTTTAAATATATATATATTCTAACAATATTTTAAGCAAATTTTACGTGATATAAAGCCAGGGGAATAAACAGCCTGGTCCTATTTATGATATCAACTGCTTTTCTGCAACAAAATGCTAATACATAATGTTTCTGGAGGGTAAATGCTGAAAAATATTTGTTATGTTCATTGAGTTTATATCCCTGCCTGAATGCACTGAATGTCCAGATGAGCTCTGATTGGGAAATCTTCTCATGTTATGAAAAAATAAAACATCTTTTGAGTAAATTACTCCAAACAAGTGGAGATCTTTTGCCGTTGCCAATGGTTACCAGCCACAGCAGGACAAACACATGCATGTTGGGTTATTCTCTCCATTAGTTTCTAGGCAACATGTTTCTGGACCCTGCATTTTAACCTGTCACACTGATATTCCCATAAGACAACAAATACACATTCCTGCTTCTTGTTGCTGTTTGAGGATTTACACATTTCATTATTGTGGGTGCTTAATGGTAATAGTACTATAAAATATTTTGGTCTACAAAAAATGAACTCTTTGGAATGTTCACATTTGAGATTCAGACTGAGGTTAATGAGCCTATTGTTGTTGTTACTCAATAATATCTCATCATATCAGGCTCATATTGAGGGCTTCATTATACAGACAAAATACAAAAACTGCAATCATATCGCTACATAATGCAACTTTTTTTTTCATTTTTATTTTTTAAAATAGAAGTAGAAGTTTCCAAGTTTGAATTGTTTACTGAGCATTTAATTCCTTTAAAAGAAACATATCAGAAGACTAATAACAAAATGGCACAGATGCACTGCCTGATATCAGAGACATTTAATAATGTTGTCATCTGAAATGAAAAGCATGTGAACATAAGAGATATATACCAGATTTGTGAGCTGCTTATCATAAGTATCATTCATCAGTAATATCACGTGTGTGGGCTGGCTTTGGCACAGTGGTTGAAAAAAACATTTATGCTGAGTATAAGGTTTATTCTCTGCTGGGACTGGGATTGGAAAATTCAGCACTGAAAGATTAACCAGTAAAAAGTGGTCAGGTACCAATGCTGGGTTAATAAGCAACACACTTTTGGTGGAAGTCCAAACCCCCAGTGGAGTTATTATTGGGTTTGGGGTGGGTGTCAAGCAGCACACTGGACAGTTCTAGGATGACAGCAGTTAAGATAAACCCTAAAGTCAAAAGGTCAGCAATGAAAGGTCACTGATAAGCCTTGGTTGAGTCAACAGATCAAGTGAGCCATCTGTTGAGGGTGGGTTAGGGGGATTGACAGCTCAGCCCTTCTTACTCGTGAAGGCTCAGCCAGAGTGGCCTGATTTGGATTGATGTGTTTTGGGCAGCTCAGAAAGCCTCAGCCAACAGGCTCACACATACACACACAAACAAGCACACATACATAAGGATGAAGAATACATTTGTAGGGTCACACAGACACATGTACATATATGCTACTGGGCCAAATTAACATTTTATGTTTGCAAAACAAATATGTAAATAACAAGAATCAAGGTGCTACACTGAAATGTTTAAAGACTACCATCATGACATTTTGGTACAGATGGGCTTAAATCATAATAAACAGACTAAATGCTGATTGTTTTTGTGCAAAAATCTGATCATTCTGAGCATGAATCCCTATTTTTTTGATAAACATTCATTTAAAAGTCACTAGTGTTGCTGCTGCTGTGAACCCGGGTGTGGAAGAGGGAGGAGGGCAAAGGCTTTTTTAAATTTTTTTGTATTTCAAAATTTACCCCAGCTGCAAAGAGAATTCACAATTAAACACTTAAACGATAGGAAAATTCAAACATACATGTTTACAGACACGGAACAGTACCCTTTACATGGTAGTGCCCTTTGTGCCCTTTACATGGTAAATTCTTTCATATGTTTCAGCTAAGCTCAACGTACTGGAGAAAGAAACATTAAACTAAGCAAGGATAAGGCTTTAACAGAAACACAGTAAAGCCTGAGACACCCAGATTTTTAAAGCTTCAAAGCAGCCATATAGTCTGTAATCATGTAAAATACATTGCTCAAACAAAGAGCATAATTTCAAGAGGTTTTTATTACAGAATCATAATTACATACAGCTAAATAACTACAATTTTGAGGTTTATTAGATATATAAATATGCCCATAAAAGGCCCATTTTATCAGACACATCTTCAATATAGATGCACATTCTGATGTAAAAAGTAAGTGTCTACTATTCTCAGCACAGGAGTGATCCAGACATGGTATGGAGGTGTGAGGCAAGGCAGCTATGGTGGAGTTTTAAAACACCTCAGCGTCACTGATTTACTCACCTATACATCGTACAACAGCCTACATTTAAAGATATCTTAAGACCACAGTGTCAGGCCTTAAATATCAGATGAACCTGCATTGTTCTTTAGAAAAACAGCTTCAGACAAAGCTCAGGCAAAACAATGTAAAAAATTCACAGTCTCAGAACAAAGGGCACAGGCAAAAGGGCCTCAGAGAAAATTACATCATGCAAAGTGGTCTTGGAGGAAAATGGTATCAGGCAAAACAGCCACAGAGGAAACATTACGTTAAAGTTCTTTAACGTAACATAACATCAGGCAAAAGAAAATCAACATAGGCAGTAAATTTAACACAACTAAAACTTTTTGGCCACATTTAGTAACGTATACATAATTAGTGCAGTTACAGTTGTGTGGACAGAAGATATGACAGTACAAGCTTTTACTGCCACTGGGGTGGTGGTGGTCTAGTGGTAGGGTATTTGCCTATAGATCAAGAGGTTGATGTTTTGAATCCCACCTCTAGCACTACCACCATTTGGTTCCTAAGCAAAACCCTTAACCTTAAATTGCTCCAGCGGGACTGTCACTGTAATTAAGACATGGAAGTTGCTCTAAATAAGAGCATCTGATAAATGCTGTATATGTAAATTTCACAGAACTGCCCATGCATTATTCACTTTTACTTGACAAAGATTAAGCCTTTACTTATCTCTGAGATTGTATTCATGTCTACTTACCTTAAAACCAGAAAAACAAGCATGAACCAAAGGTTAACCGTGGAAAAAAACATTAATATTAAAATAACACTGAAACATTCATATGCCTGCAAAACAAGGTTCTTCAGTTTGAATACTATAGGGTTATCTGCTTGTGGTTACTTGCAAAGACTAACCTGTAATGGTAAAATGCTGTATCAGAGCATCTCCAAAATGGTGGGGTTTTGCCAGTATTTCCCAGTTTTCACAAAAGTGAGCCAAGGGAGGTTAAGCAGTGAACCAGTAACAGAATCATGAGACTCACTGATGCATGTGGAGAAAAAAGACTAACCTGTCTGTTCTGAACCCACAGGAGTGCTACTGTAGAACAAATTGCTAAAAAAAAAAGTTTATGATGGTGATAATAGACAGTCATTGCATTGCAGTTTGCTGTATGTCCTTGCCGATCTCTCTCCACCACTGAAAAGACCTATAATGGCCACATGAGGACAGAACTGGACAATGGAGCAAAAAAGGAAAGTATCCTTGTCTGTTAAATCACATTTACTTTTACACCCCGTGGATGACCAGATGGGTGTGACCGATTCAACCTCTTACCTGGAGAAGAGATGGCATCAAGATTGACTAGAAGAAGAAGGCAAGGCAGGTCAGGTAGTGCAATTTTCTGGGAAATGTTCTGCTGGGAAACCTGGGTGCTGGGAGATGTGTTTGACACAAAGTTAAAATCTTGGCATTTCCAAACCAGAGGTGTGCTGGTATGAGGAAGACTACACAATATTAGGACGTAGATGTAAATCAGTTAGTCACTTACTAATTGACCTCATTAAATCAAACGGACATCAATGGATTAATAAGTTAACTAAATAAATAAACTCTCATTGTAAGTAAACAAATAAGCCTTCTTATTCTACTAAAAGAAGCAAAACTATTTTGTGTTATTATGGTCTTTCATGGATCTGTTTTTCAATTAAATGTGATGCAAGAAAAACGAAAAAATTTCCTTTGTAAGGAGATTTTTCCTTTGTAAGGAGATTTCTCCCCTTCCTGTACTGGCACCTCCTGCTGGTGAAATTAGTTCTGTCATTAGTTGTGAGAGATTAGTGTCTTGCCAAAATGTAAATTAAAGATTAAATTAGTCAGTGATGACTGCTTCCTTAGTAAGTATTTCACTCCTTTTGCTTTAGGGAACATGTAGGTGATAACTTGATCACCTAATTGACTAGCTGATCCAATTAAACAAGGAATGGGGATGAATGGTTTCACTGCATTGTTTTTCAGGCCTACAATGTAGGCTTCCACACAAAGATATCTTATAATTTCCAGCTGCTGCTGAGATAAACTGCTTGCGCGTGCTCGCGCTCTCTCTCAGTCTCTCTCTCTCTCTCTCGGCTGTGTGCCCAGCTATCTATCTCACGTAGGTAGCAGTATTCTGTCCAAAGCAATTTCCCTCATTTTTCATCTCACATTCCAGCATAATGTGTTACAGTTCAGGCCCTGTGCAGGAGACCATCTCTCTGAACCACCAACCCTTTGACAAAATCTATTGTTCTTTCTCCCTGTCAATTTCATCCAATCAGCAGCAGCTGAACCACCCCACCCCAGCACTCACACACACACACAAACATTCACAGACCAACAGCAATAGGGTTCTCTTTCTGCCAGAAGTGGTTGCTAAGGAACAATGTGATTTATTTTCTGATTGCCAACCCCCCAGGCGCAATTCATTTACAAATGTGTGGACAATTAACCCTCTTTGTTTGCATAATAAATTTGTGTATTTAAAAGGTGTGCATCCAAAAGCATTTCTGGGAGGAACACTAAAGCAGGACTGCATTGTTGCTGGCAGAATGAGTGTGTGTAACCAATGCCCTAATACCTGATTTGAGCAGAGAGAAAGAGAGAAAGAGAGAAGAGAGAGAGAGAGAGAGAGAGAGAGAGAGAGAGAGAGAGAGAGAGAGAGAGAGAGAGAGGGGAAAGGGACGGTAAATTACCCACAGCTCTGCGAACTACTTTAATTGCAGCCTTCAAGACAAGAGAAGGGTTCCATTGATGTGCAGATGAGGGTGGACTGCTGGATGAGTGTTGAGCTGAAAGAACCCATGTTTTGGTGATTCGCTGTCAAAAGAACAGCTGGGTTGCCATTTTTCTCTCAAATTAGATTTCAGCAAAGCAATGCAATATGAGGCATTCGAAGAGGGGCAAAAAAAATGATATACAAGAAGGGAGAAAAAAGTTGTTCCTCTTTCTTTGACTCTTGCTTTTTTAAAACTGCCATGAGAGCAACAGGAAAAAGTCAAACTGTAGCTGTGTTAATTAGCCAGAGAGGGATGAGGAAGCAAACATAATCATTCGTTCAGGGGTTCAGAGGTTGAATCGAGGCGCCTCTCAGGCAGGATCCATGCTCAACTCTTGTCTTTTCAGGTTTTCCATAATGCACAGTAATTCTGTCTTCAGCAAGCACATACCAGCTCCATTCAATAATGTATTAATCTGTATACATTCACTAGGAAACAAGCCAGAAGCTGAATGAATGCATGAGTAAGAAGAAATGAAGAGAAACAGGAAGGCAGCAAAGCTCATGGAGGTTAAAAGGTACTACCTTAGTCCAATGATGTGGTGGTGTTGGTGGAGACCTGGTGCTGACATGGCTCACTCAACATCTCCCCCTCTCTCTCCTTCTGTCTCTCGCCCTCTGTTTGTTTTCAATGTGCTGTTAAAAAAGACTCTGTGGGGGAAAAACACAGGTCACTGATAGCCCTAATGCCATGCCTGAAAGATAGAGAGGCTCCACCCCTTAGTGAAATCTCTGTCCTCAACCAACCTTGGCCCTGATTTGGTAGAGGTGGTTGTGTCGTTTTCCAAAGATTCCCAGGACTTTTTAATCCCTGGCTGAAAGTGCAGTTCAAAATCAGATAAAGGTTTATGAGATCTGCATGAGTGTGCCAGACAGTCACAAACAGAATGAGTGCCTTTCATCATCAAATGCATCCATGATGGCTGACAGAGCACACTTAAATATGATGTAACTTACATTTTATCATGTATCTTTCCTTCCCACCAAAGTGATGCTTTTTGCTCAGTCAGGGTAGGCAAGGCCTAATCAATCAATTATTGCTATTTTCTCACTGTCAACACTTACCAATATTAAAGCTCAAAGAAAGCAAACAAATGAGGCAAAGTGACAAATAAAATGTTCTATAATTTGAGTTAGAGGTAAACAATGCTCTGAAAAAAGTCACATCGCAAAGTTTTTAAAATATCTTAAGAGCAAAAGAGGATAAAAAAAATTGAAATCATATTCAAAATGACATTTTCATTATATTCTATTAAATATTCATTTTATTCTAGTAAAAATTTGTACACATCTTCCATAGGAACAACATTTCTGCAAATCTTGAACATTGAATCAACTGAAAACCAAAGAAAAATCTAGAGCAATAAAAATAAAAGTATGTTTAATCTTAACCATATGCCATAGACAGGCTGCACAGAGCATTAAATAAAACATTAAGTGATTAGAGGCTCATTTACATATATCCAAAATGTGACTGGCCTCACAATAGCAATTAAGGAACAGCATACTGTGAATTTGTTCCATCCAAAAGGTTCTTCAGCTTTTAGAAGAACACACCTACAATTAAGCAAATTACAATTAATCTCAGTGGCTAAATGTTTTCAGTCAGTTTGTGAAATGCAATAACTGCTAGCGATTGTAGTCTCCGTTGTATTTATTCCTAAGAACAAATGAGTCCTTTGGCTGATTAGAGCCACTTCAAAAGCTGATATGCCTGATCAGTTTCACTTCTGTCTCACTTAATCACTCATCCATTTGGTCACATAGGTCCCTTTAAACATAAAGGAAAAAAACATGTCTTTAATTTACCTTTTAAGTGATTGAAATATATGAAAAAACTTAACAGTTACAATCCTAGTCCATACATTTGATTGTTATTACATCATGCAAAATGTTATAGCAGGAAACAAACAAACTCAGATAGGGTAACACAAAAAATTCCTTTTCTTGCTTTCTGGTGCTTCCTTTTCCCCCCTTCCTCTCTTCTATTATCTGAGTGGAAGCCATATTCCATCATCAGTTTAACAAATTGATAAATGTTCTACCCATAAATATGATTTCAGGAGCAACTGTTCCTGGGTTGTAAGAACTTTACAGAAGAATGCAGTTCGAATTTACTCTCTATTGCAGTAATAGTGGAGCCCACTTAATCTAATGAGATCTAACATAAAATTCTCATTTTGTCAAAATATTGCATGTGTATTTGGGAAAGCATCATATAGCCCAATAAGTTTATAGAACCATCAAATGCTAATCAGTCAGACATTTAAATTTGTGGGCATGGATATAGCACTCCACCTAACTGTATTTAGTATAGGAACCAGTATCCCAAAAATAGGCCTGCCATTGTTGAGCCCAGCCAATCTGTCCTCCAGTCACTGCAATCGCTGCTAGCCATTTTTCTGCATTACATTATTTATATATTATGTAATATATCATATTATATCATATATATTTGTTGCTTTTGAAGAGTACCTATTTCTTTTGGGCACAATCTGGAGGCTACATGAACAGTGCAGTACCTTTTTTCAAACAATTCTCTTCTCTCACACCAACCACCACAAATGCTAAGCTTCATGAAAAGCAAACAAATGAAGCAAATCTTGTCACAAATTTTCATTTTAGTGTGAAGTTCCTCCTTGATGTGGTAGTATATGACTCACTAAAGCCTCACTAAGCCAAAATCCCTATCTGACATTGTATTAAATAGTCAGAAAATGGAGGGTTCATAAACAAGAACACAATAGATGACTGCTCTCTGGTGCTTTCCTTTTTTTCTACTCATGCCCCTTGTCTTCTTCACATTTCTGATTAGTAGCCATGTTCTATCACTCCACAGACAAGGCAATTTTCATTTTTAGGGGGAGGGTGGCAGGGTAAGGGGGCCAGGACAGTAGAGGCATCATGGATAGACCCCAGCGGGCCGGTAGCCGAAGCTGATAATTAGACTCAGCCGAAGAGCCAGGGTCAAAGATGCAGGATTATTTGGCTTGTGTAGACACCAATTTCCCTGAGCCATTCGAGACGAGCCACCACAAAGCTGTTGCACGTGTGGTGAGGTCGGAGTCAACCCTGTATTCCCTACAGAAAATGCGAATATTGAAAGCAACAGCGGCTGGAGCACTTCATTTGACTCCTTCTGAGGGAGCGGCCTGCCTTTGCCTGTCAATTTCCGGCACTAGTTCACAGCTCTGACACAGGCTGATAATCACGCTGGGGCTTTATTCTGTGTGTGTATGTGTGTGTGTTTTTTTCTCTCTCCCTTTCTTTCCTGAGGACAGAGCTGTGCATTGGGGTTGATGGTCACATCGCCTTCACTTAGGCCATCACAAGTGGCAGAATTTAATGATGAGGTTTGCTGTCCCCTGTGCATGCTCTCACACTGCGAACAAAAGGTGGAGGTTTTTTCTTCCTTTTTTTCAGAAACGGAATGCCGGCAGGAGTGCATTAGAGCATCTTATCCAGCACGGTTCTGAGATGGTGGATTGCATGATTCATTCGTACAATGTGCTGGGGGTTAAAACCTGAAGTACAGCTGCACTATAAATGACTAGCTTTCCAGTGTCCATCTTGACTGTGAAATCTGCAGAAAGAGAAATGGTTTCATTAGTGGGTGTGCATTTAATATACATAATTTTTATTTTATCTTATTTTTTCTTTTGCCTTAATTTTAACCCGAAAAGTTGTCAAATCAATCTTGTCATTATCTTCAGTACCGTTCATGGTACCTGTTGGTAATTGTGGCATACTGGATACTATACCAAATTTTAAAACTAATATGCATCAAAGTCTGTACTGGTGCAGGACACATACAGCAGTGTGCTTTTTCCAACCCAATCTAATACTGAGCTTCTACAACCTCTTTTTGCAAATTAACTCTGGGGTCATGATCGACAAAAAAACAAGCAACTCTCATTGTGCTTTTAGTAGCATGTGTGGTTGTGGTGCTACTATAGCAAGAGATTCAGCAATAGTTTCTGAATGACCCTATAGGGGTCCATTTTACTTGTTACTCCCACTTCTCGAGAGAACGGCACATACCAAACACATCCCACTCTAAACTGATTGGTTCTCCTTCAGTTCTCATTTGCATAAGGTAGAACATTTTACATTTTAATTTCACTTGCTTTTCTAAATTGACCACAAATTCACAAAATAATTCTAAATTTTGCCTCCATACTACCTGAAAGTGATGTGAACAGGCAGGAGGGAGGTGGTAGTCTAGTGGTAGGATACTTGCCTATGGACCAATGGCTCAAGAAGTCCCAGGTTCAAAGCCCACCTTTGGTACTGCCACCACTGGGTCCCTGAGCAAGACCCTTAACCCCAAATTGCTCCAGGGGAACTGTCCCTGTAATTAGGATATGGAAGTCACTCTGGATAAGAGTGTCTGCTAAATGCAGTAAATGTAAATGAAATTTTCCTGCAGTTGAAATGCCCCATAAGACTGAATTGTTTGACTGAGTACTGCCTGACCACTGATCTAACTTCTGTCTACTATCTACCACTATCCAACTCTCCCTTCCCAAATAAATTATTTTGTAGTAATTGTTGCCATGTTGGACATTAACTCCATCTTTTCCCATAAACTCCAGTGTGCTATGATTAAAAAGTCACCTAATATACACTACCAGTTAAGTATTTTTAGAATACTTTTAAGAATTTATTAATACATAAAAACATGTATCTGTATCAAGTAGTGATTCCAAACCCAGCTTTGTCAATCTTCTGCAAAACAGATCTAGCCTCTAATTAGTTGTTACGAAGTATGTTCTTGCACAGTTTTGAGATGATAGAAATGATTCACTCAAAAAAGTGCTGAGGAGTTAAAATCTAAGCTATTGCTGAACTATAAATGGGTGGCTTTTCACAATTCTCCAGTGGGCTGCATCAGTTGAAAGTGAAAGTGAAAGTGACTACCCTTGTCATTGCAAGGTCACGGCACAGCACACATGAACCACAACGAAATTGGACCTCTGCATTTTACCCATGCACACTCAAACCCGTGCAGCAGTGGGCAGCTATTGAAAGCGCCCGGGGAGCAGTGATGGGGAAGGGGTTTGAACCCCTGATCCTCCGATCATGCGGCTAACGCCCTAACCGCTAGGCGACCGCTGCCCCACAGTTGCACATGACTTTGAAACACAGACAATATTTTAGATTAGTTTATCCTAAAGGGTAAGAAGGAAAGTATGAAAAATGTATGCAGACTGCAGTGAACCACGGTAGCTTGTGCCTGTAGTTTGTTTGGCATACACAACAGCAATAAAGACACCGCAGACTATTTGTTCATACATTACTCAGAGAGCTATTGTATCCCAGCCTAAGGTAAGTTACTGTGTGTAACAATATGCCACATTAATGTATTATACATCATGTCAGTGTTTCAGTACCACCAGTAAATATCCACCTCCTGACATATACAACAAAGAGAGCAGAAGTTCAGGAAGTTGTGGTGAATTCTTCCAAGCAGCCTTTTCAGAAAAAAAGTGTTTTTGCAAGACATGGGGCTGTTGCAGTGGCAGTGGATGCAAACAGGGGGACAGCTGTGTAATTATACTATTTTTACTGCCAGCAGCTCAGTGTGCAAGAGGAGAATTAGCATCACACCTGTGCATAATTGGCTAAATTAGCTTGCATAATGCCAGCTCAGAGCTGCATTGGCCACTGGAGGGGGAGGGATTGGTGCATGGAGAAATCGCAGGAGTTGTTTGGACTCCCCCTGGAAATTCAGTCTGAGGAAGAAAAGCACGGCCTGTAATCTTATAGTTTGAGCCAAGAGTGCATTCAAGGACCCCCCCTTGCAAGTGTTGTCAAACAATAGGCAAGTTGAGATGCTGATCTAGTTCTCCTGGATCTGCTTGAGTAGGAAAAGGAGACAAACAACCCAGCATTTATTTGCTTTAATCAACCTCATTGCTTCCCTCTATAGCAAAGTCTTGTAGTAATTGTGACAGACAGGTACCTTGAGAGTTCTTTTGGATCTAAGCTGTTCAAAGATGTCTGAGAATTGCAAATGCAAGTAGGCATTTCAACAAATCTTATTAGTTTAAATGTACGGTTTGAGCCCATTCAAAATCATCAACCTTCCATCAAGAGAGCAATCAGGCCAAACCCAGTGAAAGGCTATTGGTCAAGGAAAAAGGGGAAGGTAAAGTGTACCCCAGTTGTAACCATGTCATGTGTGTTCTGATCATTTTACTGTGGAAAATATTATTACTGTTGAAGCCTCAATTTGATGCAATGTAGTGGCCTAAAAAATTCCTTTTTAATTTCATGAATTTTTGAAAAAGGTCCTAATGAAATACTGTTGCCATAAATGGGTGTATTTGGTGTGCAATATCTGTAACATCCAGAACAGCCAGAGAATCACGGTACCTCCACCAGCTTGCTCTTTTCCCCCATAATGCATTCTGGTGCCATCTGTTTTCAGGTAAGTGACACACATACAGCCATTTACATAATGCAAAAGAAAATGTGGTTCGTCAGACAAAGCTACCAGTTCTAATGCTCACATGGCCATTATAGCCACTTTCGGTGGTGGACAAAGCAGCATGGATAGTCTTCGGTTACATAGCACCTTATGCAGTAAACGGAAATGCATTCTGTTTTAACTCCTTGCTAACATAGCCAACATTAACCTTTCCAACAATATGCATTACAGTAACTCTTCTGTAGGATTGGACCAAGATCAGAAGAGAAATGTAATATAAAACAGTGTATCTAAGTTAACTGAGCATTGCTGATAGGTGAGGTATTGAGCAGGGAGAAGACAGAGAGAGGGAAAAAAACTACTACTGCTTGTTCTCAGACCAAGAGGTCAAATGTGGTTTGAATCCCACCTCCAGCACTTCCATCATTGGGTTCCTGAGCAAGACCCTTAATGCCAAGTTACTCCAGGGGGACTGTCCCTGTAGTAAAGAAATGGGAGCCGCTCTGGTTAAGAGCATAAGAAATGCCGTAAATGCAAAAAGGCATAATTAATAGAAATATTTTTTGTGCATCTGGTGTGATTGCCATATGGCAAAAGCATTCTACAATGGAAGTAACATCTGCAAAGCAGACACAATAAGAGTAATTACTGGATTAACACGCTGCTAAGGGACATGGCAATATTCACCATTCAGACACAAAAATCCAAATATATAGAAATGTTTAAAGAATACAGAAACTAATATTGAACATCAAAAAGATGGATGGAATAAAAAATGTGGAACTGTCACTGTTCCACTGTTTTGCTATTTGCTATACAGGACTTCAAAGGCTAGGTATCGCCATGTGATGTCATTGTGATAAAAGCACAAATTGCAACAACAATGCATGTAAACAGATAATATAAGGATATAACTTTACTCAACAATACTTTGTTTTTCAAAGGATAACACACTTCTCAGAGGACTTGTATAATGTAGTCAGACCAACATCATACACTATCCCATCAGCACATCTGGCTGGACAAACACAAGCATACAGACTGTGCTTCTGGACAACCAATATTCAAACAGTGGCATCCTGCCACCATGAACGCCCTGCCAACAGCACGACAGTAACTATTATGTTGTGCTACACACATTCCTCTCATTGCCAAGGGGGGACATCTCTCTGTCAAATCCCAGCTTACACACACACCACATGTCAAACCCAGACAAAGTATGCTCAATTATATTTTAATGTGAAACTGATACAAATTACAGCTAAAGTGTGTCAAGCCAAAATACTCTTAAGGCTAGGGTTCATAATGTGGAGCTTCAGTTATCTTATCATTCATCCAATGAAAGTTGCCCTGGCCTGCAGCAGAGTAATATTTTATGTGTATTTGTTAACAATCCTCCATTAGAAAATGGCACATAAAATAACAGTCTGGCTGCTGGGTTGTAATTGTTATTTGACTTCCATTAGTTTATTCTATGATATCTTGGTGTTTCATCTCAAATTTCATCTATATCCTATACGTGTGGTGCTCAACTAAAGACTGCTTACTGAGTGTGCTATTGCTAAATGAGTTAGTGTGATGGCGGTAGATACTGGCAGTCAGGAGACAAGTACGAGCACAGTAATTTACTGTACTTTACCACCACCTACCGGTCTTTGCTAATAGCACTTAAGGTGCCGTCTGCAAGGACCATGCTTTGACTAAAAGCCATCATAATCATGGGCCTTTTTAAATAATACTTTAAAAATATACAGTACTGTGCAAAAGTTTTAGGCAGGTGTGAAAAAATGCTGATAACAAAGATGCTTTCAAAAATGGAAGTGTTAATCATTTATTTTCATCAATCAACAAAATGCAGTGAATGAACAAAAGAGAAATCTAAATCAAATCAAATCAATATTTGGTGTCACCACATCTTGCCTTCAAAACAGCATCAGTTCTTCTAGGTACACTTGCAGTTTTTGAAGGAACTCGGCTGGTAGGTTGTTCCAAACATGACTGTGTTTCAACCTACGTGTGACACTGATGATCATTAGCACCTGTTTGGTAAAATTGGTTGATCATACATCTGATTATAATCCTGCAAAATCCCTGACTTTGTCCAAGTGTACCTATAAGAATTGATGCTGGTTTGAAGGCAAAAGGTAGTAACACCAAATATTTATTTGATTTAGATTTTTCTTTTGTTCGCTCACTTTGCATTTTGTAAATTGATTTTAAAAAAATCATTATTTATATTTCTGAACGCATTCTTTGTTTAAAGCATTTTTTCACACCTGCCTAAATCCTTTGCATAGTACTGTATATTTTTTTTCACTTTCTGGCTTCACTCTTGGTCTACTTTATCTGTACACACTGAAACCGTCAGTGCGTATTTAGCTCTAGAAACTCAGTCACCTGCTCTCTGAAAAGCTGACATTGAAAATTGTGGATCATCAGTTTCCTATTTTCTTCTGCAACTTCCTCCTTCAAACCGACCACTTGCATGTTCTTTCTCACCACGTTCATAAACTTCCTTTTTCCTACCTCTGAGGGGCAGTAGTGGTTAGGGAGTTGGCCACAGGATTGGAAGATTGTGGGTTCAAACCCCTTACTAGTAGGTTGCCCTGAGGTACCCTTGAGCAAGGTACCGAATTATGATTTTAAGGGGAAAATTCCCACTTGTTCTTGGAGAACCCAAGCCACAAAACAATTCTAAAATTATTTTTTCGCCTGTACTGGAACATTTAACCACATTTAAACATCGGTGGTGTAGTACGCACTCTGAGGGAAGTACATTTAAAATGTACTTGGCCGTCTTTAAAGTGCTTAAACGCGACGGCTAGAAGACTTTTACTGTATCGCAGAAATAAACACACGACGGAAGTGACGTCGTCAGGATCCCGTTTTCTGCCAGTGTTTAGATTCGAATTGAGCCAATCAGAAGCGGCGGTCCTGTCTCTGGCCTGGAGTGGGTAATTCGAAAAGTGCTGCTGTTCCACAGCAAAGTGTTTTCTTCCTTATACCGAGTAGTGAATGAAATACTGCATTTTCATTCGGAATTCTACAGACGGATCGTATTGAGCTGCTTCTTCGAATCGTCAGCGGAGATCTCGAACTGGTTTTAACGTTACTTATGACACGAACGCAAATACGTGATTTTCTCTTAGCTCGCAGGGTATTTAAATAGGTAGTGTCTACAGATCGCCACTCTCAGCTGAAACATTAGTTACTGAGAGAAATGTAATACGAAGAATTAAATCTCAAATATTCGAAAAGACGGTCGTGTAATCTAATTCAATAGGAGTATCCCACAACGTAAACGTTAATCCTGCCATGAAGAAGATGAACAGTTGTGCTGCTGAGAGACAGGGTGCTATCAGCGACAGCGGTATGTTTTAACTATGTAGCTATGGCTTCAAATGACTCCTGTGTATCTGACTTTATTGGTTTAATGACCTGAAGACTATTTCCTCAACGTTTTTGGGGTCGTGAGATAAAAGTTTTTCCTTATGCAAGCGGAATTTGCTCTGTGTTTTGTAGTTTGTGAACTCTGTAAGCGACGTGACAACTGTCCAGACAAATATGGCGAAAAGATCACGCTTCAAGACCACAAAATCACTGTCCATTATTTCTGCTTGGTAAGGACTAAGCTACGTGTTTTTGAATGTTCTGAAATGATGAAAGGCAGTAAAGTCGGGGTGGTATTTTAAAAGCTGTCGTGTTGCAGCTCATGTCGAGTGGAGTATTCCAGAGAGGAGAGGAGCATGAAGGCATTCATGGTTTTCTTGCAGATGACATTAGACAGGAGATTCGCAGATCTGCCAGGCTGGTAAATGAATATATCTGCACCTCGGGTTATTTTTGATAATAATATTTGGTTTAAAATGAACACCCCCCCCCCTTTTTTTTTTTTTCCCCCCAACACAGCGGTGCACAGTCTGTAATAAGGCAGGTGCTTCTATTGGATGCTTTGTCAAACGCTGCAGACAGATGGTCCACTTGCCTTGTGGAATAGAAAAGGAATTTATCTTCCAGTACACAGACTTATTCCCGTAAGTGGTCTAATGGTGTTCAGTGCATGGTTATGGGAATACTGAAAACTTCTTTCCAGCAGTAATCATTGGTGTCATTATTGTTTACCAGATTACAGGATCGGTTTTAAAAAAAGGCTTTTGTGATTTGCAAGATAAAACTGTCCATTACAGCCATACAAACATGGAGACAAGATCATGCTCCAGGTTCTTTATGTCCACTATTTCTACTCTTCTATATTTCTATTCCCTCCCCCCTCCCCCCCCACTTTCAGCTTAATGGAAGTGCGTAATGTCAGGGCATTATTCATACCATCTTTGTGGTGCTGCTGACAAACTAGAACCCTGTGTTTCTACTACTTCCCTTAACATCTACAGTGTTACAAAAATGGTGTGAATACTGTCCCAATATATTTATCTAATATTTATCAAGCATAAATAATAAACCTGAAGCATAAGCTTGTCTCCTTTTTGTTTTTTTTTATCGTTCTGGTAATCGATGTCACCAATGCCCCAAATAATACATGGTGTTAATTTACCAAAGAAGCTTCTGTATTAAAATGAGATCAAGATAAACTTTTGTATAAAGCTCTGTGTGGCACAAAGCTTCCCTGTGAATAGTTATGTATAGTGGTGGTAGTATCATGAATGAAAGTTTTTTTCAGCAGTCCTGACCAATATGTTGGTTACAGAGCAAAATACCAGGATAAAAGTATACCTCTTCCTAAACAATTGATTAAATAAGAAAAATGATCTACAGTGTTCCAGGGCACTCATAACTTCTGTCTCACTCAGAATCCAGACACACACTTGCAAATTGTCAACATCCACTTTTTTTTAATAACCTCCTAGAAATCTGCTGGGAAAACTGTAAATGAGATGCAGCAGTAAAGTGATGTTATTTGCCCCTCTCTCTTTTCTTAGTTTTTATTTATTCATAATAATAAATTGTCTCTGATCTCAAAAAATGCTGTGCATTACAAATGACAACATAAGAAAACGTAGCCATTTTAAAAATGTTTACTGAAAGACAAAAACTTTGCAGCAGTGTGTGTGTGTGTTTTTATATATATATATTATAAAATATATGGAAAGTATTTACACCCTATAATCAAACTCATACTGAGCTGAACTTGCTTTATGATTCAGATTATTGTTTTGCCACATAACTTGATGGCACTTGAGTTTCAGATCTCAGAACAATGATCATTCTCCTTTAGTACTTGTAGAGAGCTGAATTCATTGGGTATGAAGGGTCTTGGGGATAATCTGTGCCTTTTTGGCAAATGTTAGAGCCTTTATGTTGCCTTGCTGTCTTCCCATTGATGCCTTTTTTGGTAATTAGAAGCTACTAGCCAAAAGCAATTCTTCCAAAGTTAGAAATCCACCAGGAATGCAGGGAAGACATGAGATATGAGATCATAAGCATTTAGATGGGTGAATAAAGATGGATAATGTTTTTTTTTTTATTTTTCCCCCACAGCACTGAACATGCTGTCCCTAGTAGCATAATGTATTTCAGTAGTTATTGAACCAGTCTATTTCATTCTTTGTTTTTGTTTGTTTGTTTTAAATATCTAGGGTATTTTGAGTAACTTAACTGGCTTTACATTGTGCTAGTATTAGTTTACAATACATATTTTTAGGAAAAGTGTATTTACAATTAGTGAAAATGTATTTGTTGTAAATGTATTTATTTCTAAGAATAGTTGTTGTCATCAGGTCTTTTTGCAAAAAGCATTGCCCCACTCAGAATTGCTCTACTAGGCCCACTCTGCCTCTTTGCTGTTCCATCTGTTTGGAGCCCGTTGAGCCTGTTCTGTCCTATTCTGTGCTCAAGTGCCCTGCTTGTCATGGAAGCTGGTTTCATAGGAGCTGTGTACAGGTAACTCTAAAGGAAATACCCACGTGTACATTACAGGCTATTCTTTCATTACTGGGAGTTTGAAAATAAAAAAATTATTTCTAATAACACCCTCTCCCCCTTAGTATCAAGCCCACAATGCTGCAATGTTTTTCTTCAAATGTACCTTGTGCAACAACAAGGACCAGTTCCAGCAAGAAATGCTCAGAATGGGAATACACATACCAGAAAGGTATAGCATTGCAGTTCACATACATATGTACAAGTTTTTCTGAAACAGTCTTTTCACCAAATAACAATTTTTATCTTTTAGAGATGCTTCATGGGAACTGGAGGAGAATGCTTATGGGGAACTGTTACAAGTATACCAGCACTGTGATGCTGTGAAATGTTCTTGTAATAGAGGCCGCAGTTACTGTGCACAGTCAGGGTAAGCAGAAGGAATTTTTAGGCAGATTTCTACATATTGGTCACATTGGTATTATGCTATTTTTAAGAGGAAACATAATACATTCAGACTCATTCAGACAGTTTGATCTGTGAATTTTTTTTTTTTGTTTGTTTGTTTCTTTGTTTTTTGTTTTGTGGTTTGATTAATTCTATTAAACTTAACCTGTTTGTTTACATTAGTCAACTCCTATTCAGCTGTCCTAAATGGCTGAACTCCTTGAGCATGTTAATTTCTTTTGTGGCCTATTAGGCTTTTTGAGATTGTTCGGTGTACATTCTGTGGATCCAGTGGAACCCACCGAAAATGCTCCTCTCTCAAGCATTACGAGACAAACTGGAGCTGTCCTGACTGCAAAGCTGCTGTAGAAGGAACAGGTATACACATTTACATTTTTGGGAATTAGCAGACGCTCTTATCCGGAGCAACTTCCATGTCCTAATTACAGGGACAGTCCCCCTGGAGCAATTCAGGGTTAAGGGTCTCACAGACCCAGTAGTACTAGAGCCAGAGGTGGGATTTGAACCTGGGACCTCTTGAGCCATAAGTCCATAGGCAAGTATCCTACCACTAGACCACCACCACACAGTGATTGTTCCTTAAACCTATCTAAAATTAACAAGTAAAAATGCTTACTAAGTTGCCCATGTTACACATTTCAAACTTCTATCTTCCTATTCCTCTGCGGTTGTAACAGTATCCACGTTACCAAACCATGTTAGATCACCACTGGCAGAAAGGCAAGAAAAGAAAAGACTATTTAAAAGATGTCTGTCTGACCTTCATTCTTCAGTGCTTTCTAAAAGGTAATTTTACAAACTCTTGAGGGGGTTATTTAATTGTGAATGTCAATTATTATACCTGTACCTATTACAGGTTTTATCAGTTTAACTGAACTGAGTAATTAATATATGCTTAAATTCACACAAGTAAAATCATGTAAGATGAAAGAATTTTTAAAAGGAACTCTGGTAGAAATTAAGTGTTTGGAATCGATAATGCCATTCCATAGGTGTCTTTAAAGATGTTTGTTTGTTCATGCCAGGTGCTGCATGGATGCAGGTCCTGCAGAGATCTTAATGGACCTTGCCACTCAAATAACACCGCAGCAGACCACAGCAGTGCTGCTCAAAAATGACCAGGTTGTTGAAGCTGCTCTCCTGGCTTTGCGGCAGAGTGACTTCAACCCTTGCCACACACTGTCTGTCAGTTTTTCCAGAAGCAAACAGAATCTGCAAGTGGCAAACCAACGTCGGTTTCTTAGCCTCCTTCTGCAAAATTTGCAGAACTCAAGTGTTTTTGAAGGTCCTGATGGGACTAAAAACCTGGCACTGAATTCACAAGGTAGGATTTTGTCACTGAATGTAGATAATCTACTTAAACAGAAGAGTTATTGATTTATCTTTTTTGAATTTCTGTTTAACTGAAAACATAAAATTTCACAAACAACCCAAATGGTGGCCTAGTGGTTAGGGAGTTGGCCCTGGATCGGAAGATTGTGGGTTTGATTCCCGCACCAGTAGGTTGCCCTGAGGAGCAAGGTTTGAGCAAGGTACCGTCCTCGTCACTGCTTTCATAGCTGCTCACTGCTACACTGTTTGCATGGGTTAAATGCAGAGGTCCAATTTCGTTGTGGTTCACTGTGTGCTGTGACCTTGCAATGATGGTCACTTTCACTTTTCACTAAATAAGGGAAAAGAGAATTTTACTTGCTCACTGATTTGAGGAAACCTATCCAGTTTTTCTTTTGTTTCTGTGATTCACGGAAGTATGTGAACCCTTGCCCTCAGTATCTTTAATCTCTTTGTGCTTGTGGTTTAACCACAATGAAGTGTTTTAGGTTACTGTTCTTCAGGGCAGCAGTGGCCTAGTGGTTAGGGCATTGGCCACATGATCGGGGGTTCAAACCCCCTCCCAATAGGTTGCCCTGAGGTACCCTTGAGCGAGGTACCCTTGAGCAAGGTGCCATCCCCGTCACTGCTCCCCGGGCGCTTTCAATAGCTGCCCACTGCTGCACAGTGTTGAGTGTGCATGGGTTAAATGCAGAGGTCCAATTTCGTTGTGGTTCACTGTCTGCTGTGCTGTGACCTCACAATGACAAGGGTTGTCACTTTTTCACTTTCACTTTCAGTCATTCCCAAACATCATTGTTTGGAATGTTTTTCTGGGATGTTGGTGGGTTTTCTCGCATGAGTTGCATGCTTCAGGTCATTCCACAACTTTTTTTTATTTGTATTTTTTTTTTTAATTGGCTTATGGTCTTTGACCGCCTTTTCCAAAAGCATTAATTATTTAACATTAATAACTTTAATAATTTTTTACACATTTTATTAATTGGAATTGGAATTCATTTGTTTAATGCATTTAACCTCTACAAACCATGCTGCAGAATGCAGCCATATCTATTGATTGGGACGGTACCTCCGTCCAACCTACTGGTCCCTAACAACCACCCAACCAGCCTTGCTACCATTGCCCCCACTGATTGAAATGGTGGAGTCTGTCTTTATAGATGATTTTGTAATCTTTGCTAGCCTGCTTTAAGAACACGGAAACAGCTCCTTTGTGCCATGATACTTTCACAAATGTTATGAAGAACAGACTTCGATAGATCCCTGTTCTTGGCACTTATCATTTGAGAACACTTGACTCTCATTTTACCTTCAAATTAAAAGGAAAATGTTTTGCTCCTTTTTAGGATTTAATGATTGACTCTTTGAGTCTCTGGAAAAACAGCTTTGTGTGCTCTGATGGGCTAGTTTGTCAGCAATATTCTGTGTGTTATCCTTATGCACTGATAAACATGTTACCATGGTGTTGGCTAAAAAAAAAAAAGTCCATCAGGAAATGCCAGAAGTCTTCAGTTTTGGGTAAAATTCTCTGGCCTATAGCATTGCTAGCCTACAACATCACCTGTGCCTAAGACTTGGTTGCAACAAATTATACAGTTAAATGCAGCAACACTGTTATAGAGTACAAAGCTGCAAATAATACATAATTTCTGCAAATGACAATCACTTGGGGCAGTGGTTAGGGAGTTGGCCCCAGGATCAGAAGGTTGCAGGTTTGAAAACCAGACCAGTAGGTTGCCCTGAGGTACCCTTGAGTACCCAATCACTGCTCCCCGGGAGCTTTCAATAGCTGCTCCCTGATGTGTGTGTGTATGGGTAAAATGCAGAGGTGTAATTTATAGTTGTGGTTCACTGTGTGCTGTGCTGCGCTGCATACTCACAATGACAAGAATAGTCACTTTCACTGCCTCACGCTGGCCTACAACAGAAAGAAAGAATAGAAAGCCTAGTGAACATTTAAGAGTGTAAGTTTTTGAACATGGTAATTGTCCGTCCATCCATCCATTTTCTGCCGCTTGTCCCAAACGGGGTCGCGGGGGGGGTGCTGGTGTCCAGCCCAGCGCACACAGGACGAGGACGGGGGACGCCCCCTGGACAGGTCGCCAGCCCATCGCAGGGAGGAGCGGGACGGGGACGGCACCTTGCTCAAGGGTACCTCAGGGCAACCTATTGGGAAGGGGCTCGAACCCCCGATCCTCCGATCATGTGGCCACCGCTGCCCCTCCACTAGGCCACCGCTGCCCCTCCACTAGGCCACCGCTGTCCCTACATGGTAATTGTAATAAATTAAAAGTTTTGTGGCTCTTCTGTATCTTCATTTGAAAAATAGTTTGGCGTGCAAAGGTGTTTCCCAGCACAAAAAGGATTGAAAGAGTTAAGGTACATTATGACATCACCATGCACAAATGGTACAGGCAATTCTGCCATTGTCAGGTGAAAAAGAAATACCGTTTCTATCCTAACTAAATTTCTCTTTTTTGAGTGCATTTTGAACATGGCAACTTTGCAAGAGTCAGATAAGCAAAATGGGTCCCCTTTTAAAGGCTAATCCTAGAGGTTCACATTCTTTTGCCATTCATAGATACTGAAACTGAATCATTTACTTCAAGTGAATTGTTTAATAAGATTCTCTTTTTCTACTTGTATGAATGTTTTTAAAATCTGATTGTTTCTGGACATTAATGAGAAAATATGGAAAATTCCTGTGGGTTAAGTTTCCAAACACCACTATAAGTGGTTTTAATCATTTAATGGTTTATTTGATGATTTAATCATTATTAAAATCATTGTTTTAATAATGCATTGACTTGAATGAAGATGAAGATATTCAAGATGTTTTGGTTTGCAGCCCTGAGGGATGATCTATACTTTGAGACTGGCAGTCTGCTGGCTCTTTCTCTTGTCCACGGAGGGCCTCCTGTGGCTTTTTTCTCTCCTGCGCTCTACTACAGCCTATTCCATTACCCACCAGATTACAAGTTTACTGTTGATGACCTAGGAAATGTCATTTTAACAAACAAAATCAAAATGGTGAGTCACGTCGTTCATATGTAGTTTGAGTATTTGGGCCCACACAGGGCCTCTTGTTCTTTTTGGTATGTAGTCCTCAAACCAGAATGCTGTTTTTAGATAGCAGAATCAAGATCACTGGTGGAGTTGAAGAGGGCGATGAAATCTACATCAGAATATCTGAAAGTAGCTGGCTGCTGGCGAGAGGTCAACAAACTGAATGATAAAAACATACTCTTGGAAGACATTCTCAATTTTTACCTAATAATAAGATTGCAGTTGCCACTTCAAAGGTGAGCTTCTCATACATTATGAATTCAACATTGTCAAAGTGTTTGAATGAAAAAAATGTTTTCATTCTTTCTTTCTTTCTTTTCCTCTGTAGATTTCGTGAGGGCCTGCAGACATTAGGTGTGTTTGAGCGTATCCAGGCATTTCCAGCGGGCTTTTACTCAGTTTTCTGTGACCCGGTAGAAAGGATGACGGCCGAGTCAACGTTTTCTCTCTTTACTGCTCGGTTTTCGGAGGAGGAACAAAAGGCAAAAGAGTACATGACTTTTGGTTTCTGGAAGCAGTACCTACAAGAGTGTGAAGGTATTTATTTTCAGCTGATCCACTGGGGTTTTCATGCATACCCATCTAGCAGGAAAAGGTAAAATCATACAAATTAATTTCTAAAATATCACAGTGTACTCAGACAGCCTCCAAGATCACCAATACTTAATCCAATAGAACAGTGGTTCCCAACTACCGGGCCATAGACCGGTACCCCTCCATGGGTGATTTGGTACCGGGCCACACAGAAATACTGATTAGAAAATATTTTATTGATTATCTTCACAGTCGTTTGATATTGTACATCAAAAATGAAGCCCACAACCTAGCAAAAATTTGTAAAAACAAAAGTGTATTTTTATGCTCTTTGTTTTTAGCTGTTTCTATGCCGGTCCGTGAAAATATTGGCAGCTCCATCCTCAACATCCTCTGAATATAGTTTTTATCTATCCTCTATACATCTTAACTAATGCAATTTGGCTTCTCGTACTTTAACTTCTGTCCCTCTAATGAACTAATTCCTAATCTTATCCATCCTTCTCACTCCAACAAAAATCTCAGCATTTTGTCACTCCGCCACATCAAGGTCTGACACCTGTATTTTCATCAACACCACCATCTCCAACATGTATAAGGGTGCAAGGGAGGTTCCAGGTTCTAATCCCACCTCTGGCACTACCATCACTGGGTCCCTGAGCAAGACCCTTAACCCTGAATTGCTTTAGGGGGGACTGTCCCTGTAATTAGGACATGGAAGTCGCTCTGGATAAGAGCGTCTGCTAAATGCCTTAAATGTAAATATAACATAGCTGGTCTCACTACTGTCCTATAAACATTCCCTATCACTCTTATTGGTACCCATTCCAACCTGGCCTGTAGAAGTATTAAATCTCATTCTAATGAGTTTTGTTCCTCTCCCCTCTAGATTATATTTCCACTATAATTTAATTAATATTATTATTTTATTTTTAATATTTAAAAAAAAAAAAAAAAAAAACCTTTTCATTACACTTCATGTTGTGGCTGTTTAACATCTCTCCTAAACACCAAAGGTATGCCTCCAAAGGTATGTCATCTGGACTAACAGCCTTTCCGTTCTCTTCATAGCTGTCCTTGCTAATCCACTGCATTTCCTGGATTACTATCCTTACATCATCCAACCTTTCTCTCTCTCCCATTCTCTTCATTCATCAGCCCCTTGAAATATTCCTTCCATATGCTCAACATGCTCTGCTTACTTGTATGTTTCCATTGCTATCCTTAATGGCCCTAATCTGCTGCACATCATTCCCAGTTATGTCCCTCTGACTAGCCAATTGGTAAAGGTCCTTTTCTCCTGTCTTAATGTCCAACCTCTTATACAATTTATCTTTAGCCTGTTATCTACTACACTTCCTGGTTTAATTTTCTCACACCATTCAACAATTAATTCTCTCTCTCACGCACTCATTATTCTTTTTTCTTTTTTTTTTTTGTCAGAACTTCAAAGTATTTCCACTATCTACACAACTCTGCTCTTTAGCCTTTACCACCTTTCTTTGCTCATCACCCTCTGACTCCATCCTCTTTTCACCTCAAACACTTTCACCTCAAACATTCTTCCTTCAAGATAACACCTTCCCCATTTCTCCTCCCATCCATACCATGGTAAAACAATTTGTATCCACCTCCAATATACCTGACCTTACTCCTCTTACATCAACCGTCCTTTCTCCATTATATCAGTTAGCACTCTCCCTTTACGAGTCATGCTTCTAACATTCCTACCCTCACATATATGTTAGTCATATGGCTTGATTTTTGCTTCTACACCTGTCTTTGATAGTTGGAATCAAGTATATTTGCATTTTTTCACACTGCAGGGTGAATCTATTTGTCATTGTTTTTGTTCACTTGGGTGTTCAGATTTCATATGACCATATCCTATTTGAATGATGTTGCTGTAATCACATTTGCTTGCATATTGCCATTGCTGCCAATAAACACTGCATGTGAGAAAACTTACTTTCTGATTATATTCCAGATGGGCAATGTGCTGCATCACTAGAGGACATTATGTTGTTTGCTACTGCTGCTGAAGTGATTCCTGCTATTGGTTTCAGACCAGCACCCTTGTTGTCATTCTTTACCCCACAAGAATCGTCTTGTGCCTTTCCCCAAAGCCATCCTGAAGCTAACCTCCTTGTTCTACCTGTCCTTCCCTCCTACGAGCTCTTTAAAAGGCATTTAGATTATGCTGTGTGTCAGATGTCTGTGATGCAGGTCATTTGATTTGAGCTGAAAAGTGTAAATAGAAGACAATGGTGCTAATTGTCTACAGTCATGTGAAATTAAAATTAAGGCACCCCATTAAATATTCAGTTCTTTATTAAGAAATGTTCAAATCAATGTCTAGTCTTGTTTTTATTTATCGCTGAAAAAAGTGCTTCAACTGCAGGTGAACAACAAATTAACCTTGATTTGTTTAATGAATAAAAGATATCAAAAAAGATGTGTATTCTGAGGAAAAGGTTAGGACACCCTTAACACTTTTAGTTAGTGTTATCACCTTTGGCTGAAAAAAACCTCAGTGAGATGCTTCACAGTTGGTATGAGTTACTTTTCCTGGAATGCCATATTTAGTTTATGCCAGACATGTCCTCTGTTCTGGTGTCCAAATAATTACATTTTAGTCTAATCTGTCCAGAGAACATTATTTCAGAAGTCTTGGACTTTGTCCAAGTTCTCTCTGGCAAACTTTAGTCTGTCCTTGATGTTTTTTCTTAGAAAGTAAAGGTTTCCTCCTTGCACACCTCCCATGCAAGTTAAAGTTGTGCAGTCTCTTTCTGAGTGTAGAGGCACTTTCATATCAACAGTAGCAAGAGCCTGCTGTATGTCCTGTGATGACATTTTAGGGTTTTTGGAGACTTAGCATCTTGCAGTCTGCTCTCAGGGTGAACTTACTTTGGCGTGTTGGCAGGTGTTTTGGAAGTCCTCCAGTTGTAAACTATTTTTAAGGAAGTGGAATGGCTGACTGCACATTCTTTTGAGATCTTTTTTAATCCCTTGCCAGACTTATAAGCTGCTACAATCTTCTTTCTGAAGGCCTCAGACAGCTCTTTTGATCTTGCCATGGTGTTTACACTCACCTCAACAGTCAGGAGTGCCAAAATACATGTCTGAGTTTTAATGTGAGTGTGATTTTAGCCATTTTAATTGGGAATAAAAGTGGGGGTGTACTAATTTTTCTCACCAGAAATGCCATTTTTGCAGAATTAAGATTTTGAAAAGTAATTTCTTCAGTTTTAATTGTTTAGATATATTACTTGAATATCCCAGTATTGTTAAAATTCTGATTAAATGTCCATATGTCCAAGAATGTTATAAAAACACACTTTCAAGGAAAGGTCTTTCATGTTACTGTATCCATATCTGTGTTAAATAGCTAGTCTGTAATAGTTTTGTGTTAACTACTCTACACTAACTTTTTTAAGTGCCATGCAAAGATAAGCTCCTTTTTTTAAAACGCCATAAGATACTGATTTGAGCTACTTTTAAACTACAAACTCTTAGATTATGAATAACACAAGCCTTCGCCAAAGGCAATTCTTTGCAATTCTATCTTAGGGCATTGCCATAACACTTGTTTTACTGGTAATGTATATCTTTACTGTTTGTAAATGTGCAAAAATAAAACTGGGTTGTTTCTTAGTACATTGAAAAACATTGCAGTTGTCAAAGTAATTTAGTGCAGAATATTTGACTCTTCACCAGTGTTTGTCAAGCTAATTTATGTTTGTAGTGTATTGATGTTTTAGTTGGTGGCAATATTTGAAATATTTTGAAAATGGTTAAAGAGCTTTTACCAAAGAAAAGTCCAGCTGTCACTTAAAGCAAAAATGGAAGGAAAATTGTGAGGAAACTAGCAGTCTTAATTTTCTTCATTTAGTTAATGTTTTTATTTGTTGTTGCTCATTTCCTAGCTGTACAAATAGAGCTTTAACATTTGATGTTCTAGGTAACTTAATGTAATCTAGTGTAGTACAATTTACATTTTGAACAGTCTTACATACTAATGTTTGCTTAAAAAACCTGTATCTTTTTTTTCCTTGTATAGAAGAATACAACTTGGTTTTTAATGGAAATAAAACTTATTGGAACAAATTTCTTGAAATTATTAAATTCTTGACTTTTTTTATTACATTTTTGAGCTGTTAAATTATACTTTTGTTGCCCTCTTAAAGCCAATGATACAAGGGACTAGGTCCCAGGACCAGAAGGTCGTGGATGTGAATCAAAGATCAGTAGGTTGCCCTGAGGTACCCTTGATCAAGGTACTGTCCATATCACTGCTCACTGGGTGCTAGATATAGCTGCCCCCTGCTGCATGTGTGTATGCATGAGTGTAAAGCAGAAGTTGCACCTTGTTGTGTTTCATAATAACAATCACTTTCACTTTTGATTTCTTAAATGTTTTGATAAAATTAATTTCCAATGTTTTTAGAACAGTCACCGTGCTATGTAAATTTAGATATTGTTAACTGCATAGCACAGTAACATTGAATCACCTCAGGGATATGCACTAGTAAGCCATAGAATTTAAATGATTGACAGAAAACTTTCAGAATAACTTTGATTATCTTGTTACAGTGGCATCTCTCAATGAGTGGGATTTACTAGCCAGCAAGTGAACAGCTAATTTTTTTTTTTATTATTTATTATTTATTTTTGTATGTGTGTGTGTGTGTTGAAACCAAGATGATGCAAGCATTATAATCTGCAGTGTGATGTACTGGGAAACATTCTGCTGGTAAGCCTTGGTAGGTTGGCCATTTACCTAAACATTGTTGTTGACCAAAAGCATTCAAGCAGACTTCCTGCAGGATAATGCACCCTGACACACTGCTCAAGCTGTTCAGGAAACACTGAGAAACATGAAATGAGTGCAAACTGTTGCTTTGACCTAATCTTAATCTGATCAAGCATCTGTGGGATATGCTGAACAAAGTACTTATATTTATGGAGGCCCTACCTCACAATTTTCATACCTTAAGTGATCTGTCAAAACCCATACTCATGTTTTGGCAGCAGACTGTTGGGTGGTTTTAATGTTAAAGGTTGATTGGTATGCAGGATATTAAATCAGACCACTGACTGCAGTCAGCACGTCAGTAGTGTTTTCCACAGATATGACATGGCATCACTAATGTTTGATGTGTCCAGATTTAGATTATACAATGCATCCAGAAAGTTTTCACAGCACTTTTTTTTTTTTTTATATTTTTTAGCAGTTTTATTCCAAAATGGATTAAATACATTTTTACCTCACAATTCTAAATGCAATATCCCATAATGCCAAAAAATTTTGCTTGAAACTTTTGCAAATTTATTTAAAAAAATAAATAAATAAAATAAAACATGTATATAAAGCCTTGCTATTTGCTTGTTATAGTGGCTGAAAACTTAAAATTCAAAAATTTTAAAATGAAATATATGCATGACATTTATTCATTAAGAATATCATTTTTTTTCCATTGCCTCAAACACATGCTTTATTAATGTGGCTCTAGTAGATGTGGCCATGGCTGCACCTCTAACCACACCAGCCTAACCAAGTTAGTATGAAGTAAGTACATCATGAGTACTAGAGCATGCTGTAGTTTAGTATTAACCATGTGGCGCAGCTTCACTGCAATTGAACCGGGCAAATATTTTATGTTCTGTATTTTTGATATATTGAAATTCAATAAATTAAGAAAACTTTTAGGTTGGCACAAAACATCTCGTGTGATATAATTTCTCATTTAAACTAATGTTAAAGACGCTTTATAAAACAGGATATTAAGTACCGGGAAAGGACAATTTAAACCTTCGGGCCTTAGTAGGTTTTTTTTTGTCTCAGGTCAGTTCTCGGGGTTGGTGCGTGTGCAGCGGCCGATAGGCGGCGCTCTGCTGTGTGCCTGCTCTGCCACGTCACCCTCCGACTCGTCAGCGCATAAATAGTAAAGATGGCGTCGTCCATCCGAGAAAAACAGACAGGTCTGTTAATAAATTTGATATTTTATTTTTGCACAAGTTGTGTTGATTATTTAAATGTCATGAAATAAAATTTCGCCTTCGCGACCACCGTAGAAGTTGCAGATAATAACTATTAGGAATCATACATTGAGCTAACCAGCTAGCGATGTGATCAAAATCGGTGCGTTCAGCTTCAGTAACGTTTAGATAGTCAGTCCTGAAACACTCACTGAACTTACGCACAGACTTTCAAGGAAATGTGCATTATTTACATAATGTATTTGGTCCATCCAAGGAAAAGCTGTTGTTAGCCTACATGTTACTTCTCTGGGTTAGCTGATGCTGAAGATAATAGTTGTCACTCCTCGAAGTGCAGTTTAGTGTAACAGCCCAGTTGTACTGTAGTTCTAACATGTAGAGTTTGGATCCACTCTGAGTAATGTGGGTTTACTTAGTTTATGGGTTCCGCATAGTTTGGTTACAAAGAAAGATTTATAAAGATATAAGTCTGTCTCGAAGATTAACATTTTAAGGTCGCATCTACGAAATCCTTCAGCCTAAACTACAGAAAAACGGATCACCTTTGAAATCCGCAGATGTATCAGCCTAAAAGAAACTGAAAATTAACTGATCTTTTAAGCAGGTTTCAAGAAAAGATGTGTTCTCACTAATTAGTGTGATGCTTTCACATTCATAAACTGTTGTTAAACTTATATATACATCTGTTTTTTTGATATTGATCAGTTTTCAATTCCATAATACTGCCATATACAGATTAATTGCTTATAGTTGTCTTTGTGAAGTTTAATAGTGAATTTATTTTTCCTCAGCTGCCTTAAAGCGAATGCTGAACTTCAATTCTCCACCTCTCAAAAACACAACAGCTGAACCAGTGTGGAAGGTAGTAGACTTTTCTTTATCCACAGGAGCTATTAAATACCTTCATGTATTTATGACTTTGGTATCTAAACATTTATTTTAATATTAATCTACTGTCTAATTAGGTGCTTATTTATGATCGTGTTGGCCAAGATATCATCTCTCCCCTTCTATCTGTGAAAGAGCTAAGAGACATGGGGATAACTCTTCACTTGTAAGGAGCTCTGACTTGCCTGTGATTTTTCATATTTGTAATTATTTATGAGTATTTTAAGTATTATATATACACATACATTTGTTGTCAATCACTTTTTTGTTTTGTCTGCAGATTATTGCATTCAGACAGAGATCCCATTCCAGATGTCCCTGCCATTTATTTTGTAATGCCCACAGAAGAGAATATAGACAGGATATGTCAGGTATGTGGTAAGATATACCTATAAAATAAGATTCACTTACTTTATAAATTGCTTCTGTGAAAGTATATTTCAGAGCCCAGAATTCTACTCCTTTGAATACAATCATCAGACATTTTTCTTTTTGCATTAAAATATTTGCATACTTTTAGTTTTGAATTTACATGGAAAAAAACATCTAGTGATACTCTCTGCATTTTGCTGAAATTTGTAGGATTTGCGGAACCAACTCTATGAGTCCTACTTTTTGAACTTTATCTCCGCAATCTCCAGAAGCAAACTGGAAGATATAGCAAGCGCAGCTCTTGCTGCAAATGTTGTGAATCAAGTTACTAAAGTAAGTTTTACTCAAAATGCTATGTTTTTTACTTGTTTACTTAGAATGCTTGACCTCTTAATTTAATCTCACTGGCATAGAAATTAAATTGCGTAGAAATAATAAATTAGAACTTGTCTGAATGGGTTCACACCGGCATTTCACTGATTCTACAGTCACTCAATTAGGTAATAGTAAGATTAAATGAAGTTTTGTTTTGGATTGTTGCTACTATTGTGGTTCTTCTGATTTGGTGTAAATAGAGAAGTCATAGTATCATAGTATAGTATCAACAGCAGTGGGATTAGACACTATAACATAAAACATACTTAACATAACAAGATCAAAGATCCAATTGCACCTGCTGTGGAAAAACTATGGTATTTGTGTCTGTGGCTTAGAAATATAGATTCAGATTTCCAAACCAACCACACCCTGTGAACTGCTTTGGAGCTGTTTGAAAATGTTTTAATTGCTGCTTTGGAAAGCTTTTGTTTATCTTCCCATAGGTGTTTGACCAGTATTTGAACTTCATCACACTAGAAGATGATATGTTTGTCCTTTGCAGCCAAAGCAAAGAACAGATAACTTATCACGGTGAGATGTCTGCTAAACATCATAAAGGAGAGGGCATTCTTTTGTACTACAGTGACTCAGTAATTATTGTTGTCTATAATGCTTGTAATCCTCAGCTTCTGGATAAACTATTGCTGACTGAAATATTTTAAGAATAATAGTTCAGTTGCCATTCTTTAGTTCATTGTTTAGTTCAGATATTCTTTAGTTTAGTTCATTCTTTAGTTTAGACCTTATGTTTAACAATAAAACATCTACTCTTCTTTCAGCAATCAATAAACCAGATATCTTGGACACAGATATGGAGGCTATAATGGACACCATTGTGGACAGTCTTTTCTGCTTCTTTGTCACTCTTGGTAAGGTTGCATGCAGGACTTGCTGTGCATATGGTGGTTAAATCTTAAATCTCAATTTTAAAAACCCATTGTAATCAGTTCCCTGAAAATTGAAAATACTTGAATTCGCTAGGTGGCAGTATTTGTTACTAATTATTTACACTGGATTTGTTTGCACTTCTTTAGATGTAATGAATGCATAATATTTTGAATATATTATAATATTATTTGATAATTGTTTGATATGCTTTAAAAGTTTAGTGGTTAATACTACATAATAAAAACGTTTAAACTAACTGTACTGCCCCAGTTAAAAGGGTTTAATACCATTTAATGCTTTATCATAACTGTTATTACCTGATATGATAAAAAATATTGAAGAGGTTTGCATGAGTCTCATCTCATGAATCTCACTATAAACTTTTTTTATTTAAGTGATCACAAACTGCACCAAAAACTAACACTGCAAAGTTCAATATGTTTGTTTTAGTATTATTTTTTTAATTAAATATTAGCAGTATAGATGAAATGAAAGAACAGTTGAGCCTTTGGATCATTTTTGTGTACTTAGGGATAATGTGCACAGAACTCTAATGTACCCTCCTTTTGGCAAGCAAGTGACATTTCCTGTTTTTCTAGGTGCTGTCCCAATAATCCGATGTCCAAGAGGAAACGCTGCTGAAATGGTAGCTGTGGTAAGCTACAAGTCTCATCTGTCATGCCATGAAAGCCAGTCTTTGGAACCTTTGTCTTCTTCTTTCCCCTGAGCAAAAACTTATGGATCAGTATCCTTCTCAGTACTGTAGGCCAACTACCTCAGTCCTCTTTGCTCTATGATGTTTGTGTGCAAAAAGCACTATAATATTTTTTTTTTTTTTTTTTTTTTTTTGCAAAACAGTAAAATTTATGTCCTTTTTTCTAAACAGAAACTTGACAAGAAACTGAGAGAGAATTTGCGAGATGCTCGCAACAGCCTGTTCACCGGAGACACCATGGGCACTGGCCAGTTCAGGTGAGAGAGACACACACACACTGCGCAAGGCGCATCTGACGAGGTTAACATTCACATCAGCTTAAGTTATAAATCTTTACTAAGTATTCTTTCCATTACTTTTATGTACAAGAATTTAATATTCAGGACATAAGCCCCTAAGAAACTCCACAAGCCCTGCTAGCTTTTCTTCTTACCCACGTACACTTTGTGCTCATTGGAGCTTGAACTTAAATTACAAAAAAATGTTTTCCTCTGCTGGCCTTTCAGTCCGTCCTCCCTCAGTACCCAGCTCCCAGCCCTGGAAAGCTTGGAAAGATCCAGAAGGAGAGCTGGGTTTCATTGCTGGGGCTGAGAGCCCAGAGGGGGGGGGGGGGGATTAATCATGTGTTGTGACCCCCCCCCTTTTTTTTTCTCTCTCTCTCTCTCTCTCTCTCTCTCTCTCTCTCTCTCTCTCTCTTTCTTTCCCTTTTTCCCCTTTTTCCTCTTCCTCTTTTCCTCTCTCTCTCAGTTTCCAGAGACCACTATTTGTTCTTGCTGATCGCAACCTTGATCTTGCCACCCCACTCCATCACACATGGACCTACCAAGCCCTCATTCATGACGTCCTGGTAAGGTGACATGAAAACCTCTCAAAATAGCTGTCATTAAGCATTTGTTTGTAATTCTTTAAGTATTATTATCCCCACTTCTCTAAGTATTAATCTACTTTTTCCGCCATGAAATTCCTCCAAGTTGCAACATATGGAAAGATGAAATTTTTTAAGTTATTATGGATGACAAGAGGTCTCATGAAGTGTGGAATGCACTTACCAAGCACTTGGTATGTGACAATGAACATAAATACTTATTTTTCCAGAATCTCTCTGAATGTAATTTTGCCCATAGTAAAGCAAGTCTCAAAGTTTCCACAGGGCTGTTGGAATGATACTTTTGTCTTTCTTTTTTGTCTTTATGATGACAAGCATTGTTATGAATAGGTCACAAAATTTTCCAATATGTTATAAGGCAATACTACTAAGTAGAGGTGGCTGGTATGGCAAAATGATAAAATCACAGTACTCCAATTTCTGTTTTTATTTCATTCAAGATCTGACAAGTCACATCAGAAATAACCCTTAGTGCCACATTCAAAAAATATGATAAACTGAGAGTTCTCATACTTAAAACATTTCATACTAAATCCAGTTAAACAGGAATAGTAATGTTTTCTTTGTAGTAAAAAATGTAAAATAAAAAAAATATTTTTATTTATCCACTTCATTAAGTACTTAAATATATGATGAGGTTTCACTTCGTTACATATTAAATCAGAAATATTTAGAAATAATTGGTTGTGACACCAGCAGCAACAACCAGTATTTCAAATCTCTGAGAAGGAAAACATGTGCATTCTTTTTTTTATTTTTTTATTTTTTTTTATTTTATTCTGCAGAATTGGTTTAATTCAGCCACTTTGTTGCCCATTCTGTCAGTGCAGCTCAATGGTGTTCAGCTCATGATTTTAACTAGCTTGCTCCAAAGCCTTTCATGTCATTTGAATTGTTAAGAATAGTCCCACCCAGGGTTGAAAACTGCTAACTGGAGGTGGCCCCAGGATCAGAAGGTCGTGGGTTCGAATTCCAGATCAGTAGATTGCACTGAGGTGCCCTTGAGCAAGGTACTGTCCCTTTTTCTCCCAGGCTCTTTCAATAGCTGCCCCTCCTGCTGGGCGTGTTTGTCGGTAGAATTCAGAGGTGTAATTTCATTGTGGTTCACTGTGTGTTGTGCTGTGTTTCATAATAACAAGAATATTCACTTCTACTTAAAAAGCAATGTTATTTCAAGTTTGCTGCAATTATATTTTCTAAAAGGTGAGAAATTACATTTTTGAACTATTATACTAACTATATATCAATCTGCAAAGGTTACTGCACCATTTCTAAAGCTGTGGCATTCCAGCAAACCATTCTGGGGAGCTTTATCTCCAAATGGAGAAAATCTGGAACCGTGCTTAATCTTTGCAGTAGTAGCTGGACTACCAAATTCCTCTAAGAGGACATCTCATCCAGGAAGTCTCAAAACAATCCTGACAGACATTTAAGAAACTACAGGCTTTCTCTCCTTAGATAAGGTAAACTTTCATAGTTTAAAAAAAGTCTGAGCTAAATTAGCCTTGGAATAGCCCCATGGAATCATGAAGATGTGAAAATCATTACTAACCCTAGTTTATATCCCAGCTTATTGGAATTTATGTTCAGTGGTTGGTGTATTTAGTGAAACTGTATTATGTACATCTCACAAAAAGCTAAAACAATATTTCATATTCATACATCATACCAGCAATGAATCCATGGTCTGAAGCTCAAGCACAATTAGGTTTTGTAACAAAGCAAAAATAAGCAAGACCTATGTGCAAGTCCATCTCTTAAGGGTTTAAAGTATTATGTTTATATGTAATAGATTTCAGGGTGGCTTAGTCAAAGGCCTGACAAAGTCCTACTGAGAAATACTGTGTAAATCGGGAGACAAGTAATTTAAGAACTAATGTTAATTTATTAGTATCAATAATACAGTGGGTTTCCATTATTTTTATTGAGCAAAAACCTTTCCTTATTGACAATATTTTAAATATAGTTTTCAAAAATATTGGCAATCCAATTGAAATTGTATAAATTAAGTTAATTGGATCAAGCTTACCTTATTTGAATCATAAAACTACTTTCTGTAATACTCCTTTGTGAAGTACATTTACAGTTATTTGTATAAGTTACCTTGACATTTTTGGGTCTTCTCATGGATATTTCTTTGCAAACACTGGTTTTCAATTAGTTTAAATCTGAAGGCAGAGAGCAAGCTTTTAATTATTTTTAGTCCACTGACCATGTCTGTGTGAATTTTGATTTGTGTTTAAGATGATTGACGGCTTAAGTTTTCCATGTGAAATGGACAGATTTGGAGCTTCGACCTCTGTTGTTATAGTGGAATCATTTCTACCATTGATTTCCACACAAGAACCCTGTACCATAGGAAACAAACCTGTCGTAATTTATTAATATTTCAGCGCGATATTTGTTATGGGACCTCAGCCTAAACAAGGTCAGTCTGGAGGTCGGGTCAAGAAACAAGTCCGACAGGGGCTGCGACCTAAAAAAGAAAGAATAAGAAAAGCTATGATCTCACCGCTGCTGACAAGTTTTGGCAGAAGCACAAAGGAAGGTGAGTAGCTAATGTTTCTGAAAGTTGGATCTTGGACTGACCTGCTGTGGGGCTTGAATGGTTCATAATCTAAAAGAATTAGTACTCCTGAAGAATTGACAGACAAAGCCCAATAATGGATTTCATAATAAAAATAACTTTCAACGAAAAATCTATATAAATTATAAGATAGCTGGTAGATGGAATATTGCTGTCTCTAGAAATTCATGGCTCTACAAATTTAAATGGATTATGGTTCAAATAAATGTAAGCAGAGAAACATAACTAGAAAGAACCCAATGGTTCCTTCCAGTGTTTATTTTAGTATGATAGATTAAATGAGTATTTAAGGCAGATGGGGCAAGACAAATTGAAATCAGAACCGATGTACCCATCATTTGTCTAATTTAACAGTGTGCCTAGTTTGTCTGTTGTTAACATTTGTTGCACTAGACCTGATATTATTACGGAAATCACATTATACGTTCTAGTCTCCCTATGTTTAATAGTATCCACTTTAGCAGGTTTTGACTAAAGCATTATTTGCAAAGCACTTTGGTCAAAAATGGATTCCACATGCCACAGCTAAGTATTGTTGCCTTGTTTCAGTCCATTTCCTGAGGTTGCCGAATCGGTGCAGGAGGAGTTGGATACATACAGAGCCCAAGAGGATGAGGTCAAGCGTCTTAAAAGCATTATGGTAAGAATTTATTTTCTCCCTATGCTGTGACTTCTGATAGACTTAACAATGGATGGGTTCTAAATGGATTGTTGCATTTCTGTAACAGTACCACTGACACATTTGTTTTGTGCAAAGGGCTTAGAAGGAGAAGAAGAGGGAGCCATGGCGTGCAATCACGATATTCTGCTGAAAACTGCCTCAGCTGTTAGGTAAGAGTCTGTGAGGCATAGCACCAAATATTTGAATAATGAGAAACAAACTTACTTACTTTCGCAGTGTCTTCCTATTTTGAATTAGGATGTAGTTGTTAAATCAGATTATAAAGACTCCTCCTGACAACCTCTCACTGTAATCTGTAATCACTGTAATTTTTTGGGGTTTAGAAATTACTGCATATTATACCATTATGGTAAACAATGCCATATGTAAATTTCATGTAAAGGATTTGTTAACTTTCACTCGGAATATCAACAAAACCTGTCATTTGAACAGGGTTACAGAACATTTTGTCAGCTGTTTATTGTAGCCAGTCCTACTGTCTGACCAGCTAAAAGTAAATAAGTAACAAACATTCTCCTTAAAGAAGTTCTCTTCAAAACTCCTTGAGAAGAAGAAGATTAATTGGCCTCCACATAGCGTTACCTTAGCAGTTTGGATCATCAAGGTGATTTAATCAGGAAATATAAAATATTTCATTTTCTTGATTACATTGTGCTCAGCATGTAACATGATTTTCAGTGGATATTATATCCTGTTCTGTCCACAGTCTCGCAAGCTGGATGTGTACTTTGAGTATGAGGAGAAGCTAATGAGCAAATCAAATGTGGACAAATCCCTTCTGGATATTATCAGTGATCCTGATGGTGAGACTCTAACAATGAAACTGACATAGCATTTTTTGTACTTTTTTCATTAGCTCTAATTACTTTCATTGGCTTTCTATTTTTTTAAACTGTGAATTATACAATTAATTCTATATTTGAAATACAATAAATAGCAACCTGTACAACTGCAACCATATGCATTTTCCTTTTTTATGCATGAGTAAGATCGCTGTGCATGTTGTTAAAGTTCAAGAACTGTTTCATTATAGAAGATCAAATGAAAAAAAAATGTTTAAGTAACTTATGCCCCTGTCCCTTACTAGGAATTTCTTCCACCTTCTTCTTCATCCAATTTTTTTCTTCCAAAATAAGCCCCATGAAATACATCTTGTCCCTGGAGAGAGGCAGTCAGCTTTAAAGACACTCTGTGATGCTAGCAGAGAGAATGTGTTTTCTCTCTCGCCAACATGGTGTTTTTTTTTTTTGTTTTTGTGAGTGCTAGAGTTAAAGACTTTCATCATGTGTACTTTATATCTTTGATTCACCAAGTTTCTGATGAGTAAACGGGCTGTTATACTGGCGATTATTAAAATAATTAACAATGACTTGCAAGTTTTAAACTATAAAGTTGCATTGTTCTGTAAATATGGACATGTATTTTCAAAGTAGGAAAATTTGTGCCCCACTTTGATTCGCTCTGTCCTAATCAAACCTGTAATTGTTACTGGACACAGAGCCTTATGAGCCACACTCTTCACACTGTGGCTGGAACCTAGGATAGATGAGACCTTCCTGATCTACCATACCTCCAGCAACCCCTCTGAGTAAGACACATACTTCTACCCTGCTTAAATGTCGAAGAGCACCTCATTTATTGTGGATATCTACAAAAATGTCTTTTATGGTCTTCCCTATTTCATGCAGTCTTAACAACCAGATGTTTCAGGGATGACTGTGGTACTCTGTCCTGGTATTGCCCGCTACATTGTCACAGTGGTTTATTCTAGTCGCGGTAGGCACATGATTTCATCATGTAGTCTTTCAAACCAAGCTCAACATGATTGCTCCTGTGATACCTTGCCTGTGCTCTTAAACTGTATTTTCAGTTCATCCTCAAAAGCCTTCTTGTTCTATGGGACACGTGGCGCAGAGTTGAGGAACACTGACACCCTTTGATGCCATGGCCAAGCATTATTACTCTTGTGAGCAGATAAGTGGATGTTCAACTCATGGCAACATCTCTCTTCTTGGACGTTTATTTTTGTATGGCAGTATGAGTGGCCTCTGCTCTTCTGTGGTAGGAGAATGGAGCCAAGGGACCAAGCTGGGATGTGAACGACCCCTGAGTGGCCAGTGGCCAGGCATTGCTGCCTCCATAACAGTGACCACTGATTACCCCTGAAAGTTTGTTTCCTATTCAGCAAAGTCGTGTGGCTAGTGCTGGCTCTGAAAGGACCTCTTTGTCTGTAAGCTCTCATGTTTATCAGTGCGGCTGTTGAATCTGATCTCCAAAAAGGGATTGTGTTTATAGGGCTGACAGCTGAAGTTGAACAGGAAATCTTTCTCCATGACTTGTGGTGTCCTTACTTTCATCTGTGTCCTTCTGGACCCTAGCGGATTATTGTTGGCATGTCCTATGCTCAGACTCAGCCGTTTTCTGTTTGTTTTCTGAGTGAGTAATGATGTTGGTGAAATCAAAATGGCCCCCACATTAATGTGGTGTAGACTCCAGTTTCTCTGGAGGACTCGGGGTTTATCCTCATCCTTCAAAAAGAAGGGTGCTGATAGAACCCTAATAGGTAGCGATCTATCTCAAATCCACCATTACATAGTTAGTAGTGTGCCTAATTTATTTTTTTTCCTTCAACAATGTCGAATGTTTTTTTTTAAACATTTCAATTATTTGCAGGAGATCTTGAGCAATATAAAGCTCTGATTGGTGCTGCCTGCTTGACCTCTCCCCTTTGAAGTACATAAAGCAGTGGAAGTGAGTTCTGGCATTGTCAACAAACACTTCATAATGTACCATAAAAATTTCATAGCAACTGCAGTAAACTGAACAAAAAACAATAACTTTAGATTTGAAACTAATACAATGCATTTTTCAGAGCTTTCACTAAGATGGCTGCTGCACAAGTATATATGTGTGATGGAGTGAAACTAATGGGGTATGTGGTTGAGCCAAATTTTATTTATAGAAAATTATTAATTTTGAAGATAGTTTGCTGAGATTAAAAATAACATAATTTGTTCTTCAGTCTTTTCTCCAGGGTGATGAACACTGGCTCACAATTTGTTATGGAAGGGGTAAAGAATCTGGTCTTGAAACAACATGTGAGTACAATTCCACTTTTGTAAGATGTCAAGGGCATCTTCTCTAAAATATGAATGCTTTCCCAAGCAGCAATCAGTTGCTAGTGCAAAATGTGACAATAGATGTGTGGATTTGCTGTATAAACTTACACTATAGGTGGCATTGTTTACCCCAGAGGTTTTTTTGTTTGTTTCAGATAATAATTTATTTTGTTCCAGAATAATGTCAAGAAAAATACTAATCTCTAAATCCATCTAAAAGCCATCATCAGGCTTGTAATAAATCAGATTATATTATAGAATGTTATCTTTAATTTAGGGGCTTTCAGATTTATATTTTGCTGAGCCTAACAGCGACAGTGTTTTTATATACAGTACTGTACAAGTTTTAGGCAGGTGTGAAAAAATGCTGTAAACAATGATACTCAGAAATATAAATAATGATTGTTTATTTTTTATCAATTTACAAAATGCAAAGTGAGCAAACAAAAGAAAAATCTAAATCAGATCAAAATTTGGTGTTTCTACCTTTTGCCTTAATTTTTGCATTTTGTAAATTGATAAAAATAAGCAATCATATTTATATTTCTGATAGCATTCTTTGTGTTTATGGCATTTTTTCCACACCTGCCTAAAACTTATGCACAGCACTCACATATATATATATATATATATATATATATATATATATATAATATACCAAAACAGTTTGATTCATTTAAATAAAAATAGTGTTAAAAAAATAGAAATTACTGATACAAAAATAATTCCAGTTGGCTGGGAGAAATAGCAGATTATAAGAAGATTGGAATATATGGGCTTTTAATATTAAGATGATTGGTAGTTTGTGTAGTATATCATTTTGTCAGCTTGGCAAGGGAAGCTCCACCGTGAAAAGGCATAAGCAAGTGAAAAAATTTCTTTTTGAAAAAGTGCAGTGGAATTTAGTGCTACTTCTACCTATAGGACAAAATTCACACTTGACGTGTAGTCAATGCATAAATTTGATTAAGAATTTTGCAATGTCCACATTTTTTGTTGCCGTCTCTCTTTTCCAATTACTAATTTATTATGAATCTCATCTTTTTCTCTTAAATAGAATTTGACCGTCACTCGGATCTTGGACAGCTTGATGGACATGAAATCAAATCCAGTACGTTTATTTTGTCTCTGCCTTTACATTCCAGTCTTTTCTTGTTTTTATGGAAAACACCAGTTAACAGATGTTAAAAGTGATAAAGAAGTGTATATACCTGTCACTGCCTCCTTGTGGCTACACTTGTGTATTTCCAAAGGAAAAATTTAATTTCACCAGCTTCTGTATTTCAGGGAATTAAACAGCCTGGGGTTTTGTATCGCTGTACTGCCATTAGTGAGTTAAGTGTGTATTGGTTTGGAACAGTGATTTTGCCCTCTTCAGAACAGTGAAGAGGCTGTTTCAGTGCGCAGAATGGGCTGAGACCAGGCAATCTGATCTGTACTGTTAATGGACACTGTCTCAGCCAGGGGGACACCTGCAGAGAGAGAGGACAGGAGAAGGAAAGTAGAAGAGAAGATGGAAAAATAAGGGAAGGGGATAACTTACAGTGAGCAGACACTGAAGTGGAGGGTTCTGAAATTTGTTCTGTAAGCTTCTCTGAAATAAAGCGATGTAGCAAAGTATTCAAGTGCTGCTTTTGCATGCAAGTTAAGTTTTAGTTTATTTCCTAATAATGAAAATCCCTATGTTCTAATTGTCTAATTGTTGCCTTTTTGGGCAGACAACATCAAATTGCAATACCTTATTAAGCTATTGTGGGCCAACGTGATTTATTAAATTGACTATTTAACTCCGCTTCAGTTGGATGTAAATGTTAGCATATTTACATCCAACTGAAAGTTGCTGACAGAAATAAAAATAACCTGCTTTGTAGTTTTTGTGCATCAGGTCACATTTGCATTAGTTTCATTTTGATAGATTATAAATACAGAAAGTACTGTAGCTCTCATTTGATCATTATATGTGTGTACAATCAGTGGGCTGCTAGAATTTGAAAGTGAAAATGAAAGTGACTACCCTTGTCGTTGTGGGCCCTTTGCTTGAAATTCAACCTCTGCTTTTCACCCATACACATATGCAGCAAGGGGCAGTGATGGGGATGGTACCTTGCTCAAGGGTACCTTAGAGACAATCCACTGGTGAGAATCGAATCCACAATCTTCCAATCTGGGGCCAACTCCCTAACCATTAGGCTTCCGCTGCCTTTCAATTTTTTGTCGTAGTGAATTTTTACCTTTATTCCGCTGCGCGAACAGCATGTAGACATATCCCTGCCTAGTGCAGGGATAAAATGACTAGGCTTGCTTTTACTATTTGGAGTCATCATGAGGAGAAAAGCTGTAAAATTGAAAGAAAGTCAAGTAAGCTATTATGAAACTGAAAAACAAGAATAAAGCCATTAGAGACATTGGTTAAACCTTTGGACTAGCAAACTCAGCTGTCTAGAATATCATGAAGAAAGAATGCGCTGGTAAGCTCTGTAATCGCAAAAGGGACTGGTAGGCCAAGGAGGACCTGCACAGTTGATGACAGAGGAATGGTGAAGAAAAATCCCCAAACGTCTGTCCAACAGATCAGAGATGTGAAGAATGATATGAAGAGAAATACAGAGGCTCACGGCAAGATGCAAACCACTAGTTAGCTGAAAAACAGGATGCCCAGATTGAAGTTTAAAAAAAACTACTTAAATGAGCCTACGGAATTTTGGAAGAAGGTGTTATGGCAAGAGTGATAACAAGAGGAAAGGGACAAACAAAAGGAACTGCCCAAGATCATCTGTTAAACATGGTGGTGGGGGCTGTAGCCTATCATTTAAATGGCTGCAGTGGATTTTGCCTTATTCAGAAAGCCTTCTAGGCTGATGCTTCTTAAGCATGAACAGGCACAGTTGGACTCTAGTTTGAGTAGGCTGATAACGGGTAATGCATTTTCATAACATCACAAAAACACTGCAAGATATAACTTGGAAATGTAAAAGTACATTTAACTTGAATAAATATATAAACTCAAAATATGAAAAATAAAAATGCTTTTATATAACGCTGGGTTCTTAATCAAGAAGTAGTAGTAGCGGGCTTGGTTAAGCAATATCTATGTACCCCTTGAGCCTTGTGTTGTTAGATAAATTCCCCTTTAGCACAATGGTTCATTTCATGTTGTTGTTGGGTCGTTTTTAAAGGAAAAGCCCTCTGAAAATGTTTCTAGCTGCCGAGGTTTTGAGGGGGGAGGACGTAATGATTAATGCTGATCTTTTATAAATGTGTAACTGTGCAATGAGGATATGATGTGGCACCCTTATAATATTAATACTTGTGGAGCTCCTCTCAACTAAGGCTTGTAGAATATGCGCTCTAGAAGCAATTAAACTCCTAGGCCTTTTCACAGCAAATATGATGGCTTCTCTCTTTAATGTTTTAATGCTGGAAATTTATCAACCTGCTTTCACCTTCTTGTAGAGTGATGTTAATGTATCACTAACCTACAAGCTTGAGCCATTGTCCTCCTCTATGAAACAAAGAACTTATTTTCTTCTAAAACACCCTCAGCTTCCCTCTGCTGGTCTTCACTCTTTCAAAAACCTCCGGTGGACAGATCTCATTACAGTCTGGGTATGCTTCTGCCTACCCTCGGCATCCTTCTGACATACACTTGAGTTGAATATAACAATATTATCATTTTCTCAGGTACTGGACTTACAGAGCCCTGTACAATACAGCTCTTGTTAAAAGCAGATGCAGAGACCTATCCAGATCGTACTGCCTTTGCCTACTCCATAGATGGTCCTCAAACATTCATTAACCTCAAGTTAACGCAACACAATGGTGTTGGCCTCTTTATGTACCCCACTTGTGATTAGCCATTGTCCTGAAAAGGGGTAAAGTGAGAGCAGAAATATCTAAAGCTTATAGCTTTTTAGAAGCGCCCATTGTGCTCCTCTTTCAAAAAGTTGAAGGCAAAAGTATTTTTTTCTTGTGGTGAAGTATGTGCGGGAGCAGCAGGCCTGCTAGGCTAGGCAGACTGAGGTCCTGTGGGAGAGGAGACAGGCTTGGACACAGCCAGAAGGGAGGAAGAGTAAGGAGGACCAATGCCATTGACTGCTATCACCAAAGACCTCTCGGATTTTGTGGAAATAAATGGGATGGTAGCTGAATTTTTTTTTTTGCTGACCCCTGGAAAAATGGTTGCTGGGAAGCATTAAAATCTTGATAAGACCTTAATGCAGACTAATGGCAGTGGAGGTTTAGCTCTTAAGTTGGGGGTGGCAGTGTTCTAGTGGTAGGGTTGTACCTATCGCTCAAGAGGTCCCAGGTTCAAATCCCACCTCTGGCCACCACCACTGGGTCCCTGAGCAAGACCCATAACCCCAAGTTGCTCCAGGGGGACTGTCCCTGTAATTAGGACATGGAAGTCGCTCTGCATAAGAGCGTCTGCTAAATGCCGTAAATGTAAATGTAAGTTGCCCATGTGTAGAGTAACCTAATTTCTGCTGATTTTTGTAGGACACAGACGACTACAGGTACTTTGATCCAAAGATGCTTCGTGGTAGTGAAAGGTAGGCACCTTTACTTAGAGAGTAGTTTTCAGATTCAGTCAGTATTGTAGGGTATATCTATCTCTCTCTCTCTCTCTCTTTATATATATATATATATATATATATATATATACACAGTACTGTGCAAAAGTTTTAGGCAGGTGTGAAAAATGCTGTAAACAAAGAATGCTTTCAAAAATAATATTAAAAAAAAGTATTATTTATATTTCTGAAAGCATTCATTGTTTACAGTATTTTTTTCCACACCTGCCTAAACTTTTTACTGGCCTGTGTGTGTGTTTACATATGTGTTGTGTGTGTGTGTGTGTGTGTGTGTGTGTGTATATATATATATATATTACATTTATATTTACAAAATATTGTCTTAATGTGTATATATATATATATATATATATATATATATATATATATATATATCTTACAGACAATAATATAGCAAAGAAAAATAATATATATACATTTATATTTTACAGGCATTGTCATATATATACACGCACACAGACAATGGCCTGTAAAATATAAAATAACATGCAGGTTTTTAGATGTCAAATGATATATATATTATATATCATTTGACATCTAAAAACCTGTGTTTTTGTGTGTGTGTGTATATATATATATATATATAACTTTATTTTATATATATATATATATATATATATATATATATATATATATATATACATAATCCTATCCAGCTTTATTAAAACTAAGTAAATGGCTACTTCCTTAAAAGACATCAATTGTAAGTTTTAGAATTGGAATTTTATTACCTTAAAATATTTTCAGTATATCAGATGTAACTCTGTTTTTTTTGTTGTTACTTACCACCAATGAGAATGGATGAAATAAGTAGTTCATTTCATTTCAATTTCCTAGTTCAATTCCAAGGAACAAGAACCCGTTTCAGGAGGTAAGCTTGAACAAGTAATGGTTTAGAAGCAGTTATAGGAAAGAGTTAAACATACATTGTTAGATATTTTTATTTTGAATTTGATTTGTATGTCATGATCAATCAATTGCTGTGTGAGTAGATTAGACTTTTGATCAAGCCTAACAAACAAATTCAGCAATCTAATTTGAATCAAAAATCATAACACATTTCAATTCCATACCCTTTTGACTTCCAGGGTAAACAAATTTGTGTCTGAGAGAGTTGATTATTTCTCATTCTTTATCATTGTGGTCATTTTTTTTGTGTGTTAAAAATGGATAATTTGACATCTAAAAACCTGTGTGTTTTTTTTTTATATTTTACAGGCCATTGTCTTTGTTGTTGGTGGTGGCAACTATATAGAATATCAAAATCTTGTTGACTACTCAAAGGTAGGCTCTTGCAGTGTTTAGAGGCTTACTTGGGGATTACTTGGCCTTGGGCTATTAATGATAGAGGATTCTTTTTTTTTTTTTCCAGGCCAAACAGGGGAAAAGGGTAATGTATGGCTGCAGTGAGCTGTTTAGTGCAGCACAGTTCCTGAAACAGGTATTATTCCACTCAGCTTGTACAAGGTTGCACCAACATAAAAAATAAACCATTATTCAGGAAACATTGATGAAAAGACATCAATTTCAATCAAGTGTATGGCTGCCCTGGGGCCACAGTTAGCATCACAGTTGAGCTGAGGATGACATGTAGCAAGAATATTTCACATTCATGGGCTAAATCCAGTAAAATTAACTGTCAACAAGAGAGAGCACTGGGATGACATTGCTTCAAGTGCACTGGAATGCTTTTTGCTCCGTGAAGCAAATCTTCCTTAGTGCATTTTGTCTTAACAAAGTTGACATCAAGTCATAACGTGTCAGTCCCTCAGTAAATATTTTCATCTGGTTTGCCTATTTTGTCTTTACCTGCATTTCTTGTAAATATACTGTCCTCCCATTCAATGCATGGGTAAATAGTATCATGTCTCCACCCTTTAGCATTTTCCATAGTCATGCACAGCTATGCAGAGTGTAAGCAGAAATACCACCAAATGTATTAAGCTGTCATTCACACAGCATTTATTTGTACATTTAATAGCATAATCACATTTCTCTTCAGTTTGGTCACAGTATATTTTCACTGCCATTTCTTCACAGCTTTCCCAACTGGGTCAGAAGTAAGACAGACTTTGAAATCATTCCCAGGGTCCTGTTTATCCACCATTCAAATCAAAACTTGTCATTTATATACAATTGTCCTTCTAACAACAGAATTCCTGAAATTCTCTGTACTTTATAATGTTCAGTGTATTGTTATTTAATGAATTCACTCAGCTAACTCTTTCAATAAAGTTTAACACAAATAACTTCCTTGTTTCAGTGTAACTTTTTGTGCAAAACTGGCTAAATTAGATAACAGCTTTGAAATGAATGGAAATCTTACAAATACATGGATCACATAAACATGGGAACATGGTTCAAAAATAGATTTTTGTGCATTGTTAGCATATGGTTGTCTAGTTTGATGTCAAATAAATAACTAGGTTAGATACATGTTTAAATTGTAGACTTGCTATAATATCTGAAGAGTATGTATCTTAAATGACTTGCCAGGTAAGACTGACGCTGGCTCAGACGTTCTCAATCCTTTACAATATTAACAAATTAGTACATTGCCCATAATCTGATGTGCAGCACAATGTTCCATAACAATTTGGGTATCTTAAGCTCATCAATTAAGAGTCTGTCTGAGGGGGAGAGCTTGTATTGTCCTATTTTACATTTGATGTTTGTGTGGAGAGTTTTTCATCATAGCCTTCACTAAGATGAAGATAGCAAGAGTGAACTGCGGTGAAAATTTGATCCTGAGTGCAATTTCAGGTTTTGAACTGTTTAGAAAGACATGTTAATTGCCTATTTGATAGGTTGGCTCTCTTGGATTGGAAATGGAGTTGTGATAATACTTTTGACCAAACAAAGACAATCTCTTGAGCCACAATTCTACTAGTGCTGCTTTTTCAAGGCCTTAGTCCAGCTGAGGAAAATAAAAAAATAAAAAAGATTTATATATATATATATATATATATATAAATAAAAGGTTTGCATCTTGCAACCTCAAAGTTGAAGAACATTAAGATACCAAAACAGTTTTTTGCTTGTAATGTTTCAATCTTTAAAGTGAAATTTAATAGCGAAATATAGTCAAGACAAGATCTGAGTGAGCTAGAAAAATCTCTGTGTACCAGACTATGCAAAGTAAAACCCCCACATGACTACCTGGGACCAACTATAGGATTTGTCTTACAGAAATGCATTGGCCCACCAAACATTCTCTATATGTAAAGTCATCAGAATGTGACATTTAGATAAACCAGGCCAATTTGATTCAAACGTTTCAGTCTGGAAAAACACAAATACTGGTCTCTTTTGCTACAGTAACCAATGGTATAAAATTTCAATTTTATTCCTATAGCACTCTTTTATAACTTGTCACACAGCAGCTTTATAGAATCCAGATTAAGAAGGAAAGGCAATCAAGCCAAAGATCAACAAAACAATAAAGGTAGGGCTTTGAAAAGGCCCCAGACTTGAGCATTTGTTTAAAATGCTGGGCATGCAAGCTACTCCTATGTTCTTAACTAGAGTTCTGCTAGAAAAAAATAGCCTAAATCACAAATAATAAAAAAAAATTTTATACATTGTAGTTGACTGAAGTGTTGCCCAATTTTATATACCTCTAACATTTTAGCTAATTATTTTTAATAAAGTGTCATATTTAAGTTCCATTCTGAGGTACTTTTTTCACACACACACACGTCTTCTGTCAAATTCTGTCAAAAAGGAAATTGCTGCTGAATTAGAAAATAGAAAAAAAGAATCAATAACTTGTATAGTATTTAAAAGTATTTTCTTGAAGTAACAATACTTCCATTAAAGTATATTATACTTTAAAATTTACTACTAGCATTTCATAGTGTTTCTTGCTCCACAATGACAGGTGGATTTATGAGGGGAGGGGTGGAGAGGAGCTGTATCATTTGAACTCTTTCCAGCACACAGGCATGTGCACAGTTATCCTCTAATCTTTCTGGCTTGCTTCTCAGGGGGCTGGTTAGTGGGTGATGACACACGTTAGAGCAATTACAGCTTTGTACTGGCAGAGAAAAGCCATGTATTAAGGCTGCCTGTGATACTGTATCTTGGCCAGGTGGACAGATTCTTGGTCCTATTCTTTGGGCTCATAAGCATCAACACATTGACGGCCGTCAGCGTCATCCGCTACATCAAAGGGTGCCAGCCTCAGCACGGTATGTCCCAGCGTTGCCAAGCCCAGAACTCCACAGAGTTATGCATTTCCATCACTAAGTCCAGGTGCTCAGGACAGCTGGGGGCAATGGGGGCTCAATGGGGGTCCAGCCGTGTAGATTGTCCCACCATAGTCTATTATCTATGCCTCTTTTCATCCTTGCCTCCTACCCAGGCTTTCATTCTGCCTTTAAATCCTGCCTTACCCTCATTTTCAGACTGTAGAAATGACCAAAGTTCCTTTTCCTTTTGTTGTCAGCTGTTAGACTGCTGAGTCTTCTTGACCCCAAAAAATGCCAAGTCACTGATAAATTGGTAGATATATTTTTCAGAATTGCGTTAGAAATATCCACTCACATTTGGCTTTACAAATGGTAGATAAATCAGCAGACTGGACTGAAACCAAGTTGATACAAGTGTTTGGTTTTGTCCTTCAGCTCATCAAATCAACAAGCACAGAGTTGGGTTTTTCATAGTTGCAAAGTGGTTATTCTCGTTGTTCTGGGCTGGAGCTCCACTCCTACGCTGGGGCTGTTATAGAGGTACAGTCTGATTATAAAACAATCACTTTTAACCTGACATTTATAAAGGCATGTAGAAGGAGAATGTAGAGGGGTTAAAGTTCAGTAGATTCATACAATTATTTGTTGATATGTCTTTGCAGCCTGCAGATATGGGACGTGTGAAATTGGCTGGACCCAGGCCAGGTTCTCCCTGCCCATCAAGCTTTATGTTATTAGCATTTTCTTCTTCAACTTCTTCATACCAATATCAGTCATAGTGTTTACATATGTGTCCATCATCCACACTGTCAACTCCAGTCACAAAACCAGCTGAGGAGGAGATATCAGTGAGAGGCAAAGGAAAAAACATTACATGGGTAAACCTTCAAATCTATGATGGCCCAGCTCTTCAAAAAAAGAGCTTTGGCCCAGCTCTTCAAAAAAAAAATAAAAAAAAAATCTTGTTTATCAATCAAGTTTCATTACCAGCAGTCAAATGTTTATTTATTTTCAACATTTTATTATTCTGCAGATGTCAATTCTCTTGACCATTTTTGTCAGGGCATTATTTGTTTGTTCTTTTCATGGAAACATACTTCCTTGCCCCCCCCCCCATAGTTGTCCCTCATTTTGTGTGCAGCCTTCCTGTTGGCTTGGTCCCCATATGCAGTTATGTCCATGTGGTCTGCCTGGGGCTACCAAGTACCCCCGCTCAACAGTATCCTGGCTAGCCTCTTTGCCAAATCAGCAAGTTTCTACAATCCTTTCATTTACATTGGCATGAGCTCTAAGTTCCGGAAGGATCTCCAGACTATGTTCCTTTGTCTAAGACCCATTGCACCTCAAAGCACCATCCCACAAATGCTGCTGGTGGCCCAGCCTGATCATGTGCAGCTCCATTTAGGTTGCTTCAAAGAGGGAGAGGAAGACGAAAATCCAGATTCAGGGGTAGATATAGACCATAATGAAGATGCCAGTGAAAGTGCTCAAGATGACAGACAGGAAAGCCAACCTCAAATGAACACCCAGACTAGCTCCTTTGTGGGGGCAAGTGACCAGAATGCAACCTCAAACACATTCTTTAGAAAACCCTGCAATTCTGGCAGGCTTTGAGCTCTTAGGCTAGATTATCTACTGGCTACACATCTCTAACTAGACTGACTAATGTGGTGGTGTTAGCTTTAGCCAAGCCACAAGAAGTGATCTTGATTTTACTGTCTAGATCAAACAAAAATCAAATCAAAGTGATGAGTTCATTGTGCAAATGAATGTGTGTGTATTTTTGTGCATATTATCCTTATGCATGAGAAAATGCTGATGCAAGAAATTATAAAATTGATAATAAAACATCTGCTGTGAAAATTTGATCCAAGGATACAAAATCCCACACTGGCTTTGACAGATGTTAACAGTAGGTGTCTGTTATTCAGAAGTCCAAAACTGTGCTAGTTAAACAATCTGTGCTGCCCTTTGGAGTCATTTGAGGCTTATTATGCTAATGGCCCAAAGACATGTGCACCTTAGCATGTGTATATAACCTTGATGGCTGCCTATTCTGATCTGGATTGCTTTCTGGTTAATATGTTAATTACAAATGGATGTTGCAGCAGGCTTTGGAAATATGAATGATAAACTATACAGTTCCCCACAAACAGTTACATCTCAATTACACTCCTCAATTACATACTTTGTCTTTAGCAAGTCATCTTTTTAAAAAAAGTAAAATATAGCTCTTTTCTGAGTTTTGCACAGGGTACACATTTATTTTCTTTTTTCACTGTTCTCCCTTAAGAGACAAAAAAATTTAATCTTTGTGATGTCAAAGTAATGGTCTAAGGGTTAGGTACTCAACCCCATGATCATAAGGTCATTGGTTCACATCCCAGACCAGTAGTTTACATTTACATTTACATTTGTGGCATTTAGCTCTTTAGACACTCTTATCCAGAGCGACTTGTCCTAATTACAGGGACAGTCCCCCTGGAGCAATTCAGGATTAAGGATCTTGCTCAGGTACCTAGTGGTGGTAGTGCCAGAGGTGGGATTTGAACCTGGGACCTCTTGAGCCATAGGTCCATAGGCAACTATCCTACCACTAGACCACAGCCACCCGATAAGCTTACCCTGAGGTACCCTTGAGCAAGGTACCGTCCTCCAAAACTGCTCCCTGGTAAATGAAGGTATGGCTCCCCACTGCTTCATGTGGCAAATAGATTAAATGCAGAGGAAGCATTTTGTGCTGTGTGCCATAGCGCATTCACAATGACAACCACTTTCACTTACTTCACACTTAAACTTGACTTAAATCATGGCTTCATGCATTCATCCTTTAAAATCTAGCTAACAAATGTATGTATCCATGACAATGCCAGCTACTGTCATTCATGCTGTTTTTCATTTGTTGCAGTAATTCTGACAGCAGTAATGAGAAGGCAGAGCCCTCAGTGACCTGCTCCTGCTAATGTGGGAAATGTCCTTTCTTTGCCCTTCGCTGAACAATGTGGGAAATAACACTGCTCAAGCATAAGAGCTCAGTACATTGATTATCAAATCTTGAATGATTCAAAAAGTTAATCTACAAGCTGTGGCTAATCTGTGATGAGGCACAATGCAATGTAATGCAATATATATGCAATGTTGCAAACTGTATAAAAAATTATGTAGAAGAGAAATTGATTTCATTGTTTTGTGGGTGTGTTAAGAGACTAGCTGGGGGGGCCCCAGACTTTATGGTCCAAACAGAATGGAAGAAATGTTTCATGTGTAAATAATCCTTTAAGACATTAAGTGGGGTGATGACGTGACTAGTAGTATTTCTCCCATGGAGTCATTAACTCCATTTTGACGTTACTATTCAAAAATGGTTATATAACAGTCCTGCAAAATAACGCTGCATATCACTTTTAACTTTATAGCCTGTCACAGGTACACAGCTAAAATGTTATCACCCATAATGAAAGACGACAAGCCTGAAGTAATACATTAGGAGGCCTCCCCTGGTGAAAAATTGCGGGCTGTCTGAAGTGTGGTACACAAATGCATGAGTGGTACGCAAATTACCTCAACAAGGCCTATTCAGAACTTGAACTGAGCCCAGATTTAAAGATGGAATGGGTCTCTTTCAGACAGATATGTCCTCCTGCATTAGGAGGGTTTTATTTTTTCTTTTGCTGTGGCTTTCAGCATGTGGAACATGGCATATGGAGGAATCTTATCCATAAAGGAGACATAAGATCTAAACTCTTTTATGTTAATGTTGAAATACGATATATCCTGTCTAATGTTTTAGATATAACGAGTGAAATGTAACTTTTATTTTGGGAAAACAGATTCCTCATCTTCTCAGACAAATCTGGGCTCCAGTCTGTATTGCATTAGCCAGGGCTAATATTTGTATAGGTGAAGATGGTTGGTTAAATGAGACATCCATCAAAATGTTGGACAGCTGATGCTATTTATATGGAGTGGAGCAGTGGTTCCTGCATTCTTTTGCAGAAAGTAGAGGATCTCCCATGAAGTCTCACATTGTGCAGCATGTGACAGTCCAGCCTTGGCCTGGGCAGAAACAAGTGCCACATTTACTTAAGCTCAGCCTCTCATCTGGTCAAACACAGTCTTCATCCTCAAGCCAATTTCTCCATATGACCATCATCTGCCTCAAAGAGATCAAACACTGAATAAAACCCAATTACATAAAACCAAAACACTCTTCTGGGACTTTATGACAAAATGTACTCTATGAAGGGATCAGCTGGGAATAGATAAAGCCTTTCCTTCACTTTCTCTGTGATAATTGAAAATCATATTAAATCTCATAGAAATCTTCTATTCCTCTTCTCTTTCATCACAATGACTCAATAAATGACAAAAGACAAGGGAACAAAGTAATTTTTTTAACCATTTTAACAATGGTTTTGACAACAAATTGTCACCAGATAATTCTCAAATATTTTAGCACATAAAATGACTTTTAAATCTGCACATAGGACATTCTTGACACTTCATTGACATGTAATTTCAAAAACCTACACTTACATGTTAGAATTTTTTTTTTTTTTCATGTATGAAGACACACTCCAGAGAAAGACTGTAATTTTGACAATCATTTATATTACAGTCAGATGCATGAGATCCACTGATAGACTAACATGAACACATTTGAGCACAGTTTAAAGAAGACGTTACAGATAATCTGAGAAATGGCCGGCATGGCATAATAGTGATTTCTACATGTATTAATCTAAATTATTGTGTAACTGAAAAAAAAAGACATGAGCCAAGCAGATCTCTTCCCTCACTGATAGAAAGGTACAGTACAGGTAACAGTACCAATAAAATAAAAGACCACCCCAAAGAAAACTTAGAACTGCACCCTCATGTACCAGGCCAGCCTTTGCCAGCCGAGTTTTGTAACACACTTAGTTAACTATTGGAGCTTTTGGTCAACGTTAGGTGTATAATCAAGAATCATCTTACTTAGCATTTCATATGATCACAGTACACCACATGCAGCTTGAAGGCTTGAAGGCTTGAAGGCAACCTGCTGATGTCACAGCCTTCCAAAGAATTTTGTTGTCAGAGACCATTTTAGCCTCAGACTTTCTGTGCCGTGAAATATTCATTAATTGAGAAACTGGGAGGCTTCCCAGTCATCACAATGAGCAGTTGTTCTGTGCGGGCCATAACAGATGGATCAGGTATCATTCTTTGAGTGCTCTTAATCCATCTCTTTGAATAAGAACCTTGTCGCACACCACATTCCCGTACAGGCTTCCTCCACACTGCATCAGTGTGTGCCAGCAAGCTGGGAGATGTCATAGTAAACAACAGCTTATTGCTTTACTCTTGGTTTAAACCAAGACATTTCTCTTGATAAGTTTTTAAAATCTGACATTCATATTTAGTCACAATGTAAAAAGGTTACAGCAATGTCCCCTGCAAAAAGCCCCTTTAATTGAAATTTGTCTCTGCAAGCAAAAGGATATTCCTTTGTAGAACTGAAAGTCAGAGACATTTTAAGAGGATTAAAATAAGGACATCCATTTTTGCTAGCTGTTATTGATTATGGTTAGCTACAGTAATTTTTCTGCTCTTACTTTTCTTTGATGTAAAAATCAACAACAAAAAAGTGTATGATAACAAGAATAAGATAACAAGAGAATGAAAAACTATTGTTTTATTTTAATATAAATTAATGTTAAAAAAATGTTTTCCTTTTAGAGCATTTCTGCCACGGTCTTTGATACAAACCCCTGCAGTTCTTCAAAAGTGCGTGCTTGTAAGAATTAGGACGATATTCCAGGACTAGCCGGCTTTACTGAGGGTTCAGATTTATTTTTGCTGTACCAGCACGGTTATATGCACTACAAGAATAACACCAAATTAATGTTATGTTTCTCCAGCCTTGAACAGTCTAGCCAGCTTCCATGTCCTGCCCACACCCCTTCCACACTTATTATTTTAGCTCTTTTAATTAACAAAGCCGACCTTGCATCCACACATGCATCCTGCAGGCTTTTGTATTGTGGAGAAAATTGTTTGAGGGTTTTTTTTTTTTTTTCTTTTTCTGTTCTATTACTCTATTATCAGTTTTGAATAGGAGTATCAGTCAATTAAATTCTGATACAATTTTAGAATGGATTTATTACATCAATGGGTTAGAAGTGAACTATTCAGCAAGTATGATATAGCAAGTGCAAAAAAAAAAAACAGCCACCATTACTACTGTACACTTTTCTTGCTTTAAATAAGATCTGCACAAAATGGTCCAGCAAGATACTCTTAGAAACTCTAGCGCTGCCTTCTGACTCAATAAAAGAAAAAAAAAACATTTGTCATTATCAGAACAAAATATGTATCACTTGGGTGCTACCAGCAGACTGTGAATTTGTTACCTTTATTTAGAGACTGTTGCAATTATATATTTAAGTTGCACTGACTACAAAAACCCTGAACTGACTCCAGGGTATTTGTAATAAAAATGTAGTTTTCACCTGGTTAGAATGAATGTATTGATTCTTTAAAACTCATTTAGGCTAGTTCATGTGAAATTCAATTCAATTTAATTCAACCTATTCTTGTATAGCGCCTTTTACAACACAGTTGCCCCAAGGCACTTTACATTGGTGGTAGATGGTGGAACAGGAATGGAATGGTGGAATGGAATGTTTTATTCATAAAATCTTGTGAGTTGATAGGTTTAATAAAACTTCAGTTAAAAACTATAATGCATGTTTGTTTGATTACCTAGATGTACGGATTCATTCTGTAACAGTCATTCTAACACAGCCTCTGTTGTCCACTCTACTGTTCAAAAATAAGTACATTTGTACTTAACAGTCATAGTCTGCAAAAATTCTCAAAGAGGGTCCGGTACAGATTAGTCTTACACTATTTTCCAAGTATCCTGCACCCCTTCCCAGGGCTGAGAGGGCCGCCTCTTATGACGTCCACAGAATGACAGAGGTTAACAGGGACAATATTTAAAGGCCTAGACTTACCCTCCGTTTTCAGACAGCCCTGGACTATCACCCTCAAAGGGATTACTCGTTTTTGTTTTCTCACTACAGCTACTGAACCTCGGGGCCCAAGGAAACGCCATCCAGTATCTTTCCAGTAAGCTGGCATTAATTCTAACAGAATATTTGCCTGTTTAGTGCATATTAATATAGAATATTTCAAGGTCTGTGTCCGTTTTTCCCTTCTCTCTGTCTCTGTCTCTCTCTCTGGGGATTAACTGAAGTATGCACTTCTAAAGAAGCTGCTTGTGATGGATGTGTCTGGGGATTATATTGATTTTTGTCTTCTAATATCTCATTTCATTGCCATTTGAAAGAAAACATTAAAAGAAACTTTAAATCAACATTTGTAGAGTAAATGTACCTTTAAATCCAAATGCATAAATTCTGCTCAGTATATAATGATTGTATAATTAAATGGATTTGGGTAGCAAACTGTAAAGCAAAGCCTTTTTAGCTCGGCTGCTTTCTGGGCACAGACTGGTCTTGTGTGATGAATGTCCCACTGTGTGTCTCAGCAGATGTCTTCATTAACCATGTCAGCACGGCTCGCAGTTCTTCATGTGTTAGGTAGGCTGGGGTTATTATTATAACACTGTGATTTTTCCACCATTATTAGCTGAAACCCATCAGATAAATATGAAGCTTAATGTAATTTATGTGTGTGTTTTTCTCTGTATCTTTTGGCACAGGCATTCTGTCTCTGACCTGCAGCAGTTTGGGATCTGAATTAAGTGGTCTGTCTTCATTCATTTTTATCAGCCAATTTAAACAAATAAGTCACACACATGTATATGCATTCTTATGCATATACATATACAGAAAAGATTTTATTCTTTGTTTGACTCGTCCTCTGCTGTTCCCCAAAAAAGTTCATTCTGATTAATTATATTTAAATGATATACATTTGTATATTATATATTATTAATATAATATTAAGGTTTACCTTTATTTGGAATAAACAGATACTTAAACTGAATTGATACTTTACCAGTGTAATTTACTTTTATGGTTTTTCATCTTTTTCTAAACCTAGAGTTTTATAGGATAATGAAATATATGGGATAATAGGATAATGAGAGTCAAATATCTGTGTGTGTATATATATATATATATATATATATATATATATATATATATATATATATAAGCATGCACAAACGCTCTCTCTCCCTCTCTCACACACACACACACATATGCATGTATTACACACAGTCACCAGACACATTCTGTTAGTGTAATTTTATCTGTTTTTCTGCTTAAACCTCCTGCTGCTGTGTGTGCTTAGTTCCAGAGCCCATCTCCTGCTCCACTCGGGCCGCTGACCTGCCGGACAGCGCTCAGCTGGTCCTCTGTCCGGCTAACTGCACTCTGTGGAGACTGTCCGTGTTCGGCTCGGGAATCTACGCCTCCATCTCTAGCGTGTGCGGCGCAGGTGTGCACAGGTAAATATCAGAAAGAAGAACGATTAAAGTGTAGTCGAAATGTTGCAAGTTCCAGCAAAAAAAAATTAAAAATACTCGATATTACCTGCGTGTAATTGTGTAGTGATGTCACAATATCACCGCAAGCTAAACACGAGAAACATATTTACATTAGATTTACATTAGTCTGTCATTAGCAAACAAAACAGTGTGCTTCATGAGTTTGTCCAAAGCGAGAGGAAAAAAGGCTTTCCGTGCAGGAGAGCGATGCGGGGAAGTTTAGAGCTCTTCGCTCATTTCCTGCGCTCTGACTGTCAGGATTTTATCTGGATAGCTGGAGGTTTATCCAGCACGGAGATAAATCCGATCCCTTAAACCAGGTCAGCAGGAAGTCTGGGAGCCGCGTTATAAATGAACCCGTCTCTTTAGAACTCACTCCTCCAGACGAGCGCCACTCCACTGCTCCCCCGCTCATCTCCTCAGAACTCACCTCAAATAAACCAAATTGGTTCAACTTGACCTGGACTCGTCCTTTTCACCGGCTCATTACAGCGCACTGTTTTATCGCGGTGGGTGGATGGTAGTCATGGATGAAGATTATTCTAAATACCCGCCTTCTTGTAAACACGGCATATGTTGAACAAAGCTGTACGTTCATATATATAAAGGCCGAATAATTTTCTTCCGCCATATTTCTGCGTGTGCGATATAAACAGTCTTGTAGCAGAATTTCTGCCAACTTGCTTAACTGTTAGCTTAACTGAGCGTTTATGTGAAGTTTCTTTTCCTGCTCCTGATCATAAGGACCCCACGGATAACAGTCACATGACCAGGTGTAAACGGTTTCTTAGCGACGCCGTTGCCATAGTGATAGAAGACTCCCAACCTGGCTGAAGCCCGTAAGAAAGCCGAGAGACACCCTCAAAAAGTGCTTATAGTAGAAACAATAACAATGTGCTATAAATGCCATAACTGTAATCTTTCTAACTACCAGATGTTTCTCACCGTTTCAGAGGAATCATTGGAGTTTCAGGAGGACCGCTGGAGATTCAGAAACTGTCGGGAAGGACCAACTACCTCAGCTCTTACGCACACGGCATACAGTCTCAAGCTCTTTCCCGCTGGACTGCATCTTTCACTGTGGCCAGTAGGTGGCGACTCTCCGTCTATCTAAAAGGAAAATAGGAACGCACGGAATGTCGATTTACCATAACATTTACTCTCTAAATTACCACCATGAGCATATGTAATCAACGCGCTGCGCGCTGTTCAAACACTGTCCAGTCTTTTCCCCATTTAACCATTTTCTAGTTTTTGCTGTTGACAGTTTTGCCCTCAAGGCACAAACACATCTTTGACAGGATTCATTCTTAGTGCACAGTAACAGTCATAAATTATTACTTGTCTAATAACGGAAAGGCCTCTCATCACTGCATTTACTGCTGACTCGTTTTTCCTCTCACACTTCCAGTTAATCTGTTCTGAGAAGTGGCTTTGAACAAGTACATGAATTGGAAATTTGTCTTCAAATTGTGTCTCAATGGACAAATAGTGTACACCCAACATGAAAAGTCACTTCATGCCATGTTTGAGCAGGCCTCTACATTCCACTATGCTACTTATGTCGCACCCAGACCTTGGATAAATTTAAGGAAATAACTCTGTGGTAAATTGCATCATTCAACATTAGTAGTGAGCTCCAAAATGGATGCATCCTTCTCTTAGGAACTACCAGCTCACCTATGGAAGTTTCAAGTCAAACCAGCAGCTCTGTCATCCCAGCACCTGGAACAGGTAACCAGGATATATTTCAGAAGTGATCATTATCCATACTTGGAGTCTATGGTAGTGATGATCCATCTTTTATATCTTACAGTTAAGAAAACAGTCAAGAAAAACTTGAAGAAACCTTCAGGAGCAGAAAACAGAGGTGTGTTTAACTATGATCTGTAATTAATAATACCAGTTTCCCAAAAGTACCCCTTATCCTGTGTTTTTCGGTAACTTTAATGTTCTTCCAGACTGCCAAGTGGATATTGCTCTGCTGCTGGACAGTAGCTACCACATAGGGCAACGCCGCTTTAACCTGCAGAAGAATTTAATTGGAAGACTAGCGGCAATGCTGAAAGTTGGACCAGATGGTCCACGTGTGGGGGTAGTGCAAGCAAGGTGTGTAGTATTCTGTTTGTGATGACCTGCAATATATTGTGCTGCTTCCAGCACTATTTATGTTTAAATTGTGATCTTTCTAGTGAGACACCTCGGACTGAATTCTATCTAGGAAACTACAGTATGCCTAAAGATGTCATTTTTGCCCTGAAGGAGATATCTTACATTGGGGGAAATACCAATACAGGTGCACAGCTCCATTTTCAATGCATGCCACCACAAAACATCAAATATCCTTCAAATCCTGTCCTCAAATACATGCCAAAACTTCTCTTTTGTCGTATATACACTTCATAACAGTGGCACAGACTTGTAGATCTGTTTTAGGATGCAGTATGATTTACTGCAAGATATAAAAATATACAAAATCACAATGTGTTCACAGACAGACTAAGGAGTTGGGGTGATGATCTAGCACTAAACTATTTCTAAATGTGCCACCTTTACCTTGCTCAAATATATATTTAATTCATATGTTTTACTGGAACATGTTGCTGACTGAAACAAAACTAACTTAGGTTGTTTCCCTACACAGGCAAGGCCATTCTACATGCAGTGAGGGATTTTTTCAGTCCTGATCATGGAGTGCGAAGAGGGCACCCACGGATTATAGTAGCCTTTGTTGATGGATGGCCCTCTGACAACATGGAGGATGCAGCAGTAATGGCTAGAGAAGCTGGTATTAATGTGTTTGTAGTGTCAGTGGCCAAACCTATTCCTGAGGAGATGGGACTGGTGAGAGATCAGGACTACATGAGGAAAGTAAGTTTCTCATATTAAGGGAGCAGGATTTTTTCCCTAATCCTTAAAGAATGTCAAACATAGCAGTCACTATTTTTGTTTGTTATTTTATGTCTTTCACAGGCAGTTTGCAAAGACAATGGATTCTTTACAATGTCCATGCCCAGCTGGTTCAGTACAAACAAGTTTGTAAAGCCACTGGCTCAAAAGCTCTGCTCCATTGACCAATTACTTTGCAGCAAGACATGCTATAACTCAGTCAACCTTGGCGTTCTGATTGATGGTTCCAGCAGTGTTGGTGATGCAAACTTTAGACTGGTCCTAAATCTCCTAAGCTCCATTGCACGTAACTTTGACATCTCAGACATTGGATCCCGCATCGGAGCCATCCAGTTCACCTATGACCAAAGGATGGAGTTTGGGTTCAATGAGCATGTTAGAAAAGATGATGCCCTGAGGGCCCTGCAGAACATCCCCTACATGAGTGGTGGTACAGCCACTGGAGATGCCATTACCTATGCAGTGGAGAACCTCTTCCAGCCTCGCACGATGGGCATGGGCAAGAAGTTCCTGATTATTGTCACAGATGGCCAGTCTTATGATGACGTTAGAGGACCAGCAATTGCTGCTCAAAGAGCAGGTGAGTAAAATATGATAAACTGTTCAAAACACCTCTGAAAATTTGAAGTTTTGAGGTGTGCCATGGATCATATTAGGATGTCTGGCATATTGCAAAGCGATCTGGAGAAATTGGAGAAGAAGGTGAATGATTCCTTAATAAATTTTGGGGAGTGCTTTATCCTGCTGAAAGATGTCTGTGGCTTAGGAAATATTTGCGGCATTTAAGCAGATGCTCCTATCTTATCTTATCCAAAGCGACTTCCATGTCCTGATTACAGGGACAGCCCCGATGGACCCAGTGGTGGTAGTGCCAGTATAAGCTCTTTTGGTATTGGACAGAAGCAAATATGCAACCAAAAGCACATCAACCTTTACAGTAGTTTGTGCTGCATTAGCTGTTTTATGGAACTGAAACTATCTTTCACTCTCTCTGTGCACCATTGAGCCCCGCGGGTCCAAGAACATAATTGGTTGTCCCTACTATTGCATACTAGTCAAGATTTGCCATTTTGAAGATACTCTATCCCAATCATCTCACCATTCTAATGGGACTTTGTCCAAATAGTGTCCTTACACTTCAGATATATGCTTACACTTGCCCATGTTTCCTGGTTCCAACACATTATCTTCAAAAAGTGCTATAATATAATATCCCCACCTCTGTTGTAACAAGAAAATGTTCAGTTCAGTGGTTTTGATGTTGTTAATGACCTTTTTATGCTGTAATGTTTTGTTTAAATGTCACCTCTATAGGTAGCAAATTGCTATTGAAATCTATTGATTTTGGCTTATTACAGGGATAACAATCTTCTCTGTGGGTGTGGCCTGGGCTCCAATGGAAGACCTCAGGGCCATGGCATCTGAGCCAAAAGACACTCACACGTTCTTCACCCGTGAGTTCACCGGCCTCGAGCAGTTTGAGCAGCCAATTGTCCGCGGGATCTGCAGGGACTTCACCGAGTCCAATTAGAAGCTTGTTTGTGTAGTGGGAGAAAGGAGAAAGAGTCTGAATAGGTGTGAGAGAGGAATACAAAAAAAAGAGAAATACTAGAAAAACGGGAAAAGGAAATGGAAATGTCTTATATGACTTTTTGAGATTATATATATATACACTGTGCAGAGACAACTCTTGTTATACTGTTTGGCTGAAATATGAGTCTGCATGGAGGTATGCTTTAGAGGTGTGCTTGATGCAAAGGAATTAATCCATATAACCAATATCAAACTAATCCATCTAGTGGTGGAAAGTGTAATTACTTGAGAGATGCAACCTCGTCTTTGTATTTTAGAAAATATACATCTTACTGTAATGTTTTGTTCTTTTCTAAGGTTGATTTCTTAAATTAACATAAGTATTATTTCACTGTATTAAAAAGGTTGCTGTATCTCAATGGTGTCAATTTTAAGCAAGGTTTATGGGTCAAAAGAGAAAAAAGAGAATGTGTAAGGAAAAAAAATCTGCTAGTGATCCAAAGAATGAGTAAACTTTGGAAAGGCAGTAGATCGCCCTCTTGCGCACACCATCTGTAGTACAGAGAGTCTGATAGAATTTCCTTTTGTCCCAAGCAATAAAAGGTTCCCCACTGTTGTCTGGGTTATCAAATAACACATTGGGTACTAGGGGACCCAAACTACACAAGCACTGTTGTACTTGCACACAGCTTTTTCTTTAGTTCATGTTAATGTCACATATTTTGAGAATGTTTCAATCGCATTACATGCATATGGATTTGAGATGCTGAGAATTACATTTGAACTATTCACAGTAAAATAATTTCACACGTATGCTTTCTTTGGCTTAAATTTGGCTTTATCCACTTACCATGAACATCTTGTAAACCTATTTATATGCATATATGCATGCTAAACTCATTTGCAAACCGAGAAGAAGGGGAGGGGGGTCTTTAGAATGATTGTACATTTCTATTTAATTTATTACTTCTCAATAAATGACAAGGTATTTTTACAAGATGACACATTGTTGCTCATTAAACTGTTAATGCATTTGAAAACTTAAGACTGATTGTGTAATCAAATTACCTGAACCCTTAATGTTGCAAATTCTAATCGGTTTTTTTTTTTATAGGGGTATAGTGACCATTTGAGGTAGACATGCATTGTTTTATTCACCCATTCACCCTCACTTTCTGCACTGTTGAACGGTTGGTTGCTGAGTAAAAACTGGTCACTAACCAACCACCCCCCCCCCAAAAAAAAAGAAAATTGAAAGAGATGGGGTGGGTTGCATATACAGGTACACCATTTAATATTTATTATAGACATTTTATATACATTATTTTTCAACAGTTGTATTTCACTATGTGGTACAATCTTTAAAATCTGCTAATCCATAGTTTGTAAATCAAAAAACTTACAAAACTCAAACTGATTTTTTTTTCCTTCTTTTTTTGGGAAGACTAGAAAAAATACTTTATGTATTAATCATGCATTACACAAACAAAAGTCTTTAGTTACACAAACTGTATATTTTAAAATAAAATTGTTTTATAGGATAAAATGTAGGGACAGAATAAGAACTCAGAATTGTGATTCACCACTCTAGCTATTCAGAACCCTTAACTTATAAAATGGAAAAGAAAAAATAAATCTCCCCATGCTTCAAAGCACTGTTCTGCCAAAAATGGAGCTAAATGTCTACCTCATTTTTAGCCTAGGATGAAATCTTAAAAAAAAAAAAAAAAAAAAAACCTTTTGGACTGCTGTTCCATTTTCTTAAGAGCCCTCTTAATCTTAGAATTAGCCTTGGGCTGCACACATTTAACAAGCTACGACTACCCCGAAACATTGAAATAAATAAGAAGCCAATAACGTTCAGTTGCCTAACCGGTGATAAATAAACCCACTTACAGTAAGATGTACAAAAACATCACATAGTGATAGGCTGCTGTGTTTGTCAATAACCTAAAGAGCTCTCAAGGCAGAATGGACTGTGCTTCTACGATCATTTATTATTCCCATGATGTGATAAAGCATTACAGCGATGTCAGACAGTAGCATTCATAAGGGTTGGACTAATCAAGGGCTTCCAGTGATGCGGGGTCAGATGTGAAGGATAAGAGTGGACTGAGATGGAGGGCCTCTTCACGCTCCCTTTTTTTCCTTTTTTGTTTCTTTAATTTAAAAATGTCTTTAGTGCTGTTAATACAGCCTTTAATTATATAAAAAGGATTATAAAAACTATACTTTTTTTTTTTTTTTTTTTTTTTTTTTTTTTACACAAAACATCATGAAGCTAATGCTAAGGTATGAAGTTGATTGAGCTGAATTGTTTTTTTTAAATGTCTGTTTTTATATATATTTTAAAATGACGCTACATTAACCTCAATAGGTCAACTTGTGAGACCAGGGCCTGTGTCTCGGTGCAGTGGGAGGCGTTAGTTCCTCCAGTGCCTCTTGCCCATGCTGTAGTCACTAATGACCTATTGACAAGCACATTTACCACTCCATGGTCACTGAAACATACCTACAGTACATGTTATCAGATCATTTCAAACCCATGCTGGCATAACTCCAGCTCTGATTTAGAGTAAAGAACAGTTAAATATTTTTTGTTCCATTTTAAGTTTAGAGGAAAGATGAAAAGATTAAAACTAAGTGGACGCTCCACCCAGGACCAATAGTCCACTGCTTGGCACCTGGGATCATCATGCTGCGCTCAGTGGTGAGGTGCATGGCAGAGGCCGCTTCAATGTAGTGTAAGAAATGCTACTCTCATTGTACAAGGCAGTGAACCAATCCAATCTTTCTTGTGCTGTCTGATTGTGAAGGTGAGTTCACTTGGGCTTTAACAAGGGGGCGTTCTATACAAATACTTTGGCCAAAGCATCAGCCCCAGCACTACCTATGTATGCCTTAGATGGGTGGAAGGCAACGTCATATATGGACTCATCAGACTTCTTCCTGTGAGCAGTGACTTCCTGTACACATGTTTTGCTGTCCAAATTCCAAAGCCGAATGGAACAGTCATGACCTGCGAAAGACAGATTAAACAAATAAGACCTCCACACTCAGTGTTGATGGATGCTGTCCATCTAAGCTGAACATTTTTGTTTTAAAGTGCTATTAGTTTTAAGTAGGGATGCAACAATCATGATTTTCAGTCTTACTACCAAAGGATTTTTTTTTTCTTAATCCCAAAACTCACGCTTTGTAGGCTAAACAAATAAATTAGCACATATTGTGCTTTTTATTAGTTAAAATCAAAACAAAGAACTGAATAATTTAATCTTTTATAAGGTGGTATTTTATACACTGAAATTAAAATGCAACTGGCAATAAGTATAATGAATCATTCATAATTGTTGCTGCAATTTGTTCAAAAAACACTTACTTCCTGACATCAGGTAGATGCCATTGGGATCTACTGCCAGACTGGTGACAGCATCTAAGTGAGCCACCATTGCATGGATTACTTTACCTAAAGCAAACCAGCAGAACCAGGTCACATAAAACTGTTCAGATTTTTTTTTCATGCCTGAGGATTTATTTTCTTTTTCCCCCATTCACGTTTTAGTTTTAAAAGTGGGGAAAACACACCTCTACAGAGAAATTGTTTCAAGAAATCCACACTGAGGAGAAAAAAAAAAAAAAAAAAAAAAAAAAAAACCTACCTGATTTATTATCAAAGAATTTGATGTGTCTGTCCTCATGGGCTGTGATTGTGACTGGCAGAGTGGGATGGCTCACTACTTTATTAATGTGATTCCCAGCTGGAAGCGCTGCAAGTAGTAGAAGACATCAAACCCAGATTAATCATCAAACAACAATCTTCTGCAATGTTCCTTTAAAAAATCCTGTTGGCCAGTTGACAGAGTGCAGTCTCTGTGCTACATCACCACCACTCAAGTAGTACAACGGCTCGGCAAAATGATTCATGTGACAGCACTGCAGTATTAGATGGAGTGTGGATGGAGACTAAAATCTTACTGCTGTCTCTCTGTGCTGAGAACTCCACAACAGATTGAGAGGTCTCCAGATCATAAATGACAGCAGTGCCCGTGTTGTAGGAGGTCACCATGTATGCTGGATCGCAACCATTAAAGTCCACTGATGTGGGAATACCATGTTCTGTAAAGAAAGAAAAAACTATTTCTTTAATTAAAATATCACTTAATTCCAACCGGTTTTCAGCTATAATTTCAGATATGTATTTTTTTTCCTAGATAAAGTTCATGCTATGCAACAACTTTGCAGTGCTGTTACAGCAGGGTCACAGGTGTACAAAAACTCCAGGTTTAGTTATGAATATGATTTACATTTCCCAGTCCCCCTGGAGTAATTCAGGGTTAAGGGTCTTGCTCAAGGACCCAGTGGTGATAGTGCCAGAGGTGGGATTCGAACCTGGGACCTCTTGAGCCATAGGTGCATAGGCAAGTACCCTAACACTAGACCACCGCCACAACACAATGAAATTCAACCTCTGCATTTCAGCCATACACACATGTGCAGCAAGAATATGATGACTATGATCATACATACTGTGGTATGGCTGGGAAGCATAAAGCAGAGTTTGATCATTCTGGTTCAAAAAGACAAGAAAAGCATAAACTGGTAATAAGAGAAAAACCTCTCACCTCTCTCTGAGTTTAATGTGCAGAGACAAGGCGTGTTCTCCTGAGGGTTCCACAGTTTGACGGTTCCATCAGCAGAACAGGACAACAGTCTGTTTTTAATTCCACTGTAGGCCAGTCCCCAAACAGCATCAGTGTGTCCCAGTAATGAGCCAGCCATAACACTGATATCTGGGTAAAACAAGACAAGACATTTTAGACTCGAACACTAATATGTACTAATTTGACCCAATCTAAATACTTTGTATCCTGATGCGACATGGAACCATGTTACGACTGCAATGAAACTACTGTGAATAACCCGTTTTAGCAAACAGAGCACTTTGAATAGTTTAGTCAAATTGCATATTGTTCATTTTCTAAGCATAAAATAAGTAAAAACATTGCCTTAAGGGAACTTTTTCAAATTTTACAGCACTTCCTACATTTACACTTCTGCAAAGGCCATATTTTATTTCTCCAATATGTTACCAAATAAACAGTAGTTGTGCATTAAATGTGTTTTCTGTAGATGTATATTTTTTTAACTTAGAAAACTTAAAGCTTGTTTGACCAGGAGTAGCTAGTTACAGCTGTACCTGTCACAGAAGGAAGCTACATAATACACCTTAAATAAAAGTCTAAAAAACTAAGCATCAATGCAAGAAGCTCCAGTACGCATCCTCACCATATGTATCATAAGGGTCTACATTAGAGCTGGGAATATTCCACCACTGTATCGTTGAGTCAATGCCACCGCTAAAACACTGCTCCCCACTTGCAGTAATAGCCAGAGAAAGCACAGGCCCACTAAGGAAAGAAATAATCACAAAGATTTCACACCTGCTAATAAAATACCTGGATGTAATTTTGTTCCAATTATAAAACAATATGAAATTAAATAAACCAAATACATATATAGTGAGACTTTAAAAATAAAAGCCTAAAGCACTTACATGTGTGCTCTGAATGTGTATATGGGCTCCACATCAAATGAGGCACTTCTAAAATGCAAAGTAGACTTAATCAGGAAACTTCCATGTTTCTGGCCAGTTTTAAACTTGAAGACAAATTCTGTCACACATCAAGCAGCATGCAACCCACCCCATCCAACATTACTAAATCTACTAATCACATAAAAGGCCACTTGCTTTTTTGCAGGAACTGTCTTCTGCAAGTTCCACAGCTTAAGGGTGTGGTCTTCCGAGACGGTGACCAACACTGGCTCTACAGGATGGAAGGCCAAAGCACGGACTCCATCAAAGTGGCTGCGGAGGGTATACTTTGCATTCCATGTCTTCCTGTAGGCGTCCTTATTGGCCGGCAGCTAAAAGCAGAAAAGTGTTTTTGTTGGGCGGGAGGTAGTAGTGCATTTTAACAACTGTGAAATGGAGACTGGAAAGGACAGGTCAAGTGACAGGAGATCAACAGTTTGTTGCAAGTTATCACCAGCCTATGAATTTCCTAATAACTGAAACTCCTCTACAGTGTAAAGGGAAAGTCGAGGGAAAGTCACTTCTGGGCCAGGAGTTATTGAGCGTCCTAGAATTCAGAGATCAGTGTTGGGAGCATGTGAGCCAAAAACTCTCTCATGGCTCAAAATGTCTTCCTTTATTAGTCCCTTTACTTTCCTGTAGAATCTAGGGTTATGAAAAATGAACATAAGCATGTGGGCACATTTATACATACAACCACACTTAGACACACATACATTAGTTTTCCTATAGACAAGTTATTATACAGATGATACATTTTCTAGGAAAAAGCACACAGAATGCAAAAAGAACTTGCTAGGATATACATTAAAAACTACTAGAAGTTAACAAACAGTTTTATTTAGTTAACATTTTAACATTAGAAAAATGCAATACAATCATGGAATTAGGGGTTTAGTAATCAAGATTACTAGGTGGTCTGCCCACTAATTTCTATGACCGAGAAACACTGAAAAAGTGCATAGTGCAAGGCACGCTGGACTCTTAAATTTGGCTGCTCCTGTTTGTGTCACCACAGCAGATCATCCATTTCCTTTGCTTCTGGTCTTCGGCATCTTCCTCACTCAAACCAACTACCTGCATGTTCTCGCTCACAACACCCATAATCCTCCTCTTTTTCTCTTGCTAGGAAGGTCCATCTTCAACATCCTTCTCCAAATATACTCCTCATCTCTCCTCTGTACATTTCCAAACCAACACAATCTTGCTTCTCTAACTTTGTCTCAAAAACATCTAACCTGAGCTGTCCCTCTAAAATACTAATTTCTAATCCTGTCCATCTTCGTCACTCCCAATGAAAGCAAGGCATGCTGGACTACTTACATCATAACTATAATCAGCCTCATCGTTTGACACAGTCAGGTCGGCGAGGTCCCCTAGGCCCAAAACACTTTCCAAAACATCATCCGAGCCCATGATAAAGGACTTTCCCCCTCCAGATGGAAAAGGCAGTGGTTCAGCTGAGCATAGGAGAGAAGAACTAATTAAATTAAAATCCATAAGGTGCAGAATCTCAAAGAACGACTTACATAAACATCTCCCCACAAAATAAAAAAGGAGTTTGATGGTTTCATGCTTGTCAATATCAGTGTTTAATGTGAAAATACTTTAGTAAAACCTATAGCTTTTAGAAAATATCTCTCACATTATGCTAGAAACAAATCTAACTAAAGCCGATGATCGGTATTGATATCATGAATATCAACACCCTCATGAGAATTGGGATCAAGTCCAAGTAGAAGCACTGAGCTCAGTTCACGGGAGGAAATGGAGCAACGTGCAGGCTGATGATCAGTCACTAGACACAACAGTGCTACAACACAGGATGGAAGAACATGGAGAAATGGCAAGACACCATACCGTATATTGCTGCTAGTCAGACAGCATAGATATAAAAGTAAATACTACATGTCCTGCTCAACAACAGACTAAATGAAAATGCTAAAGCTTAGTGATACTGGCAACATCGATCAAATAGCATCAGAACTTTCCAACAGAGCCTCGACAAGTCCTGATGTGCTCTACCCAGCAGGTGCTGGTCAGCCAGATGGCAAGCAATAAGCCATGAAAGTCCAGAGGACTGCTGATGCAGTAAATGCTCTGGGTAAGATTTTGCTGCCAGGGCAGAGTGTAGAATATACACAAGACATACACTTGAGAGTTCTTGTGCAAGCCCTAATACAGGCCATTTATATTAAACTGAAAACAATCTAAAAGGGCTTGTACTGGTAAGCAATATATGTAACACGGTGTGCTTATTAATTGTACCCCACTCTGTGCCGTCTCCAGAACTCCGAGCCTCGCCAGCTCCCTCGCCGTCCTCTGCATTCACCAGAAAATCAAATTCCTTCAGAGCTTCTTCTGTGTCTGGATCATCTGGAAGGTCTGAAGCCAAACCCTCATTTCCCACCTGAGAAGACAGGAAATGTTTTATTACAACCTATGATTTTTAGAATGCTACTAAATCAATACTGAAACTTTTGGGCTTTATTTATACAAAGTACATGGTATGTGTATGAACATCTACAAAAAACATCTAATAATTAATGTCATGGTTGCACCTGAAATTGTTTCAGTCTTTAATTTGGTGAGCTCAGACTGAAATGCATAAACTTCACTGTACAAATTTGCAGTTATTAATACAAGGAAATTGGCTAGCTAAATGCTGATTTGCTAAAACTACTTCTGCTAATAACAAATCTGCTCAATAACAAAGGAGTCCAATTTTTTGTTCCGTTCCAGTTTTCAGTTAGCTAAACAAATCTGTTATAATATATCCATATATATATATCCATATATTCAGCTTGTCAGCAAGACTTCCCTCCCATGTTCTTCACCTTAATTTTATGTTTCTTTATTCTCTGTTTATCGGTCCTATTTGAGACATCTTCCATTAAGTCTCCTTCTTCGTCCTCCTCTTCATCACTGTCATCAGCGTTTTCTAAGAAGTTAAATGTTTCCAGGACATCTCCTGGATTCCTGCAATACAAGTAAAGAATATCCCAAAATATAATTTAAAATGAATCCCCAAAAATATAAATAAATAAATAAAAAATAGATAAAGATGCTTTGTTGGTAGTATATTCTGCTAATCAGAATTGGGGGGACACACAAAAAAAAACAACAGTGTATTGGAGTTGTTTGTACCTTTTTATGTCTTGTCCCTTCCTTTTGGCTGGAGACTCTCCTCCATTGAGGATCTGCTCCAGGTTCTTGGTTTCCACTGAGCCATTCTGCTCTGAGCCAGACAGCCCTAGTAAAGAACGAACACGTTGCGACCGCACATCCAATATTGTGTCCGTATAACCTACCTCCTGAAGATACCTGAAAAAGACAGGAAAGCAAATAATTATTAAAATTACTTTTAGAAAAAAAAAACCTTGCTATTCGGATAAGCAAAATATCACTGCTTAAAATACAACACAGGAATGAAAATGAAAGAATTATGAAAAATAAATCAAGGCCCCACAATGGGTTAACCCCACAAAGAAAAACTGAACTAAAAAAATTTTTTCTGTAAAAGTATATGCAATTTGTCCTGTACTGCTGGCACTGTTTCTCAAAGCATACATGATTTTTGAAAAATTGAGTGAAGAATACTGAAGAAAACAGTGAATACTAAGAAAACAGTGTTTGATAATACTATTAACAAAATCCATAACAGGCTGCAGGGGATCATCTCTCATCAACTCTTTACTACCATTAAGGCACAGTTTTCCTGAAACCTGCTACATTATGCAGAGCACATAGTCTGGTTACTCACTGTCTTAGGAGTTGTCGACCTTGTTTCCAGGTTAACTGGCTGTTCTGTGGCACTGCAGGCACCTCTGTATCTTTGGTATCTTCTGGGATGAAGGTCATTATTAATATATTATATTAATATAATATTAATATATTTCGCAAGATGTCAGTCTTTTGTTGATGCATACTAGGAATGTACTTACCTGATTCAAAGCTGGGCATTTTGACCTCCCCTTGATTTAGTTCAGTCCCATATTTTAATTTATGAAATTTTGCTCTGGAAAAACATTTTACATTCAGAAACACGACAGTTAATTTCCAATGTTCTGTGACTTACTGCATAAATAGTAAGCAATTCTGTAGAAAATTGACACCTACGTTTTTTTTTTTTTTTTTTTTAATGTGGTTATTTGGACAGAAAGTCAGTGCCTTAAGTTGAATCAGGTGTGCTGGTATTATTTATCAAACCCATGTGATGGCTGGGGAAGAAATCTGTTACCAAATCTTTGTTGTTCAAACTACATGCCAACCATCAATCACACTTTCCAAAAACAAATTCTGATTACTTTTTAAACTATAAATTTATTTGTATTTACTAAACTGTAATTTAACAGTTATACGCTTACTTTCAAAACTAAACAGGAACACATTTTTAAAAAATAATGACATGCAAGATAATATACAAAAAATTATTTTAAAAAGTTACAAACCTTTCTTGCTTTAATGCATATTCTAACATTTTTATTCTTCTAACCAGATCATTCTTCAAATTTTCTTGACCCTTTCTCTCTCCTTGGAGGAATGCTATTCGAGCCTGCAAGACAAAACAAAAAGAAACCAATAATCAAAAATCTTTGAAAGAAAAAAGAAAGAGCCTACCCATTCACTTTTGTTAAAGTAATATTTAATACTTTATAGTAATATAATAAAGTAAAACAAGGTATTCATTTATCACTAAATAAAATATTAATAAGTTTCAGGAATAAAATTCAAATGCAGAAAATGCATGATAGGTTTTCTGCAACAAACAGTGCAGTTGTCATCAACCCTGCTACTGGAGATCTACCTTCTTGTAGAATTTCACCGCAATCCAAATCTAACACACTAATCCAAATCTAAAACAAAACACTAAGTAGACTGAAAATTTAAAAAATTGTGAAATTTTATAAAATGAAAGAAAAAAATAAGGAAAACAAGGAAGAAAAAAAAAAGTGAATGGAAATATGAAGGAATATCTTCTAATGAGGTTATCTAGATCTGGCCCAAACATCAGGCTTTCAGTTTACTTGGTGATTCAATGTTCTCAAATACTCCCAGAATAACAAAAAATATAGATTTTTCAGAATCCAAGTACAGGGCATTTTCATTATTATTTTTATGAGGAACAAGAAACTGACATTCATTTGAATGATGTTTAACCAGAGCCAAATTTTTCCTCTTTATTAAAAGGTTGTTTCATTTCTTTCACTGACCTTGCGACAGAGATCCAAAGAAAAGGGGTTGCTTACACATTCTTGAGCAAGAGTGAAGAGGCATTCAGCCCTCAGGTCACATTAGGTGGATATGACTTTGTCAATTTAAAAAAAAAAAAAAAACCTCTTAAATCATTATTTATTGACCATCTGGTTTTATGAATCAGTGTTTAAAACAGCAACATAGGAACCGCTAATTTCTAATTCCTCTTTTTTTTCAAAATACAAAGCTTAACAACACTATAAATGGAACCAAATACCAAGGAATAACCAATGAGTACTTGAACAGAACCAAGTCACTAGAATTTTTTGGGAAGTCCTAGAGGTAAATGAAAACATTGCTTCAAATGAGACACTTTCATGATATGCGTAGGTCCTGCGTACACAATGTAGCACAAATAATCGTCACAATAATGTTGACAAACATTTAAGGTGACAAATTCAGCTGCATTATAAAGCTGTATTGCATATTACACTTTTTTTGCAAATGTATCTACATTCATGCAGACACTGTCCACTTTTTGTGTGTGTGTATATTATATATCTCCCCACGCTGCAGCAGCGGTGGCCTAGTGGTTAGGAAGTTGGCCCCGGATCAGAAGATTGTGGATTTGATTCCCTCACCAGTAGTTTGCCCTGAGATACCCATGTGCTAAAAACTAAAAACATTGCATCCTGCCAGGATTATAGGCACTGGTTTATAGCTATGTAAGATTTGGCAGCTTTGATCTGAGAGCATACATGTGGAGACATAATATGCCATTAGAAATCTGTAATTTATGTTCCCTGTCAGTAATAAAATGTAATAAATTTGAGAATTCTAATATCTGAAATACAAACAAGTACAAACATTTCTGAGACAAGCTGACAACCCTGATTTGAAGGGTTATTAAAACTTAAATGACAAATCTTTACTAGTTAAACTTTAACCATGCACTTCGTTTGGTTTGTGGGAAGGTAGAGGTTAAGCAGCACATGATAAAGAGTGGGCAATGACCCAAATGACTAGAGTCCTCTCTTACACTTCAACATTACTGAGAGAGAGCAGCTGTCCAACTCAAGCCCTCTTAAAGGCAAGTTGGCATGAAGAGGTAGCAGAGATGAGGGGATATTTATAGACAAGCACACTACCCCCTGAAAGTATGGCTTCTATGTGCTCATGCAAAGTCAGTGTTTAGCAGGTCATCATGAAATGTTAAAAGCAGAGAGAGCAGGCTATAGCTGTAGTGATGGTTTGTTATCTTCAAACAAATAAATAAATGATGGACAGCAGAAACACAGCATTATGAACACTGATGGCTTTGGCCGAGGGGTCACAAGGGCAAAGGGTTGTGCATCATTTTAATTAAAAAAAAAAAAAAAAAAAAAAAATCATAACTGATAAACAAGAGTTACTCCTTAATCCAGACTATTTTACATTTGTTGTCTATGTCTAAAACACAGTAACAGTAAAAGCATTTTAGGTATGAGATTTTAAAATTCCAAAAATCTGTTTTTAATAATTGTTTTAATTCTGTTGCAGTTTATGAAACGACAGCACTCGTATTGAACACCTCTGAAATAACAGATGCTGGAACATTCAGAGTAAGACTATATTATAAATTGTTCATCATTGTTACAACCTCTATCAATATTTTGATAGGATGGGGAGGAGGAGAAAAAAAAAAAATTAAAAAGGTCATTTTAACCATAAGACACTGCTTTTTAATATATTCACTTTTCTGTAATTTAATATTTTCATGTTTATACCATCACTTTTCTGGAATTTTAAATGCTTGTCATATTTAATATTATTTTAAATAATATTTTATTCATTTTTTTACTCACTCTCTTTCAATACCGCTATTAAATTATATAAAAACTAAGCCATTTTTAAAGAGCTTATAATCTCCATTTCATCCTAAGCAATAGTCTCCGATTTTTCTCCCAAATAATTTTTTCTTTATCTTTTGTGCATTAAAAATATTACTCATAAATCACCTTGATTCATGCCTACATTTATTTACCTGTTCTCCTGGTTTGCTGCTCTGTATTGCAGCTCTTTCAAAAAGGTACCATGGGGCTAAAAAACAGTCCTTTAGGATGAACAGACAAGGCTAAACTGCTGTAGGCTGAAGAAGGGAACATAAGTTAATCTGTTGGTTTTGTGACATCACAAAAGCTATGATTTGAAATTGATCTGTTTTGAAATTGATTTGCATCTTTGTCAGTATGTTACACAAATCTTGACTTTCACTTTTTTGTTTTCTAGCTTGATAATTAGTAAACTAAATTGGATTGAAACTTATTTGTATGTTACTTGGATGTGCTGCCATCCCCATGTAGTTTTTGGCTTGGTCTGTGGCCCTTTTTTTTTTTTTAAACAAATATTTTGAACACACACACACACACACACACACACACACACACACACACACACACACACTTTTTCCCTCAGAAATACAACAAATATATCATTCAGCTATAGAACGCTATTGAATACTCAGCCCAAGTTAATTAAGTCATTTGGCCAAAACAAACAAAACAATGCATTGCTGAGTCATCCTTAATCACCACAGGGAAAATTCCTTCAGCACAACAGCTCAACTCATCACACTCCAGAATGCTATTAAATGCTTGGGAAGCACATATTTAAACATTGAATTTAATTCAATGTCAATATGAAATGTTAAACACCCAACAAAAATGGCTATTTTTCCTAGTATTGTAGAAAAATTCTCATAACTGCCTTTCAAGGCAAAAAAAGACAGACATGCAACGTACAAACAGAGGCCTATGTGTTCGAGCACCCCCGCAAATCTATTACGTACAATAATAGGATATTTGTAATGTCTAATACGTCTTATTTTGTAGTACGAGTGCATTGGTGACTAAAGGGTGTTATTTCAAGTCTATAAACTCTAATAATGTTTAATTAAAAGCGTATTTAGGTCGTGAACCGGTTTTCTCTGCTCTAAATACAAAAATATTTGATTTATAATAAAGAATCCTACTTTGCGGAAATTCACCTAATGCGTTAGAGTCTGGAACCGATTAACTGCGATAAACTAGGGTCAACTGTGCGCATGTATATTATATATAAAAAAATAAAAATAGCACAGTAGTACAGATTTTGATTTAAGGTCAAAATAATAATAATAGTTTGGAATAGAAGAGACCAGCAAATCTCTGATTAAATCTCCAAAATTCCAAATAGTAATAATAAAATCACCATTTTATGACTCACTAAGCGCAACACAAAGTTTAATGGACATTTTACAGACAGTGTTTAGATGAATACCAAAAAAAAAAAAAAAAAAAATAGTTTCCTTAAGCTTCAAAATGTTTATATTTTAAATGATTTATGTTACATTTAAAATCTACATTGTGTTATTTTATTCTGTGTATTATATTATGTAAGTGGAAACAAATTTTCTACCTAACAGGAAAAAAGTAAGTAATCTATAAATGAACACAGGAATTACTTGGGATTTTGCCTGCGAGGTATCCACCAGATGTTTAAATGCTTACACCAGAAAGTGCTACTCTTCATTAAGAATATCAAGTGTCTTAATCTGTACTGCATTCTCTCACTTTTAAAACACATCTATATTTATTAAGAAATTCAGATAAACACTATTTTCAGAAAGAAGACCATAAAGAAAAAGGGGGAGAGTGTTACAAGTCAGAGTGGTGAGCAGCCATGTAGAATTTGGACAGGAGACACTTTTCAGAAACAGCTGCTTGTTCTTGTCTTTTGCCTTTGAACAGCCTGACCACTGTAGCTCACTTTATTCATGATACAACTGTGGCAACAACCTCAGATAACTGTGTAAAGAAAGACTTCAATGTTTTCAAAAATAATGAGGCCAAATGTGGCTTGGTGAATTGACAGGATATTCAACAAAACACTGTCAGTCATGTAGCACTGTAGTCCAAAATTCTTAGCACCAACATTTGTGTGATATACTCCTTTGAGACCTAATTACCACCCCTAGGGAAACATGGTGAGGTCAGTGCCCAAATCTAGAATCTTGCTTAGAAGCAGGCTACAGAGCTTGAGGCAAGAATAACCCTTACCAATGCATGACACATTGCTCAATACAGCTGACAATGGGAGCTCATGTAGTGCAAACAGATTTGGTAACAAACAGGGTTTAGAGAAGGTTTGACATAAATGATGAATGACATTCCTTTGAGTGTAGTGGTCAGACTTTCCCAGAGAGAACTCTTAATATTAAACAAAAAAGTGAGAGGATTCATTATGGCATGGCATATCAATGGGGAAATGATAATGGCAACACTACCTTAAAACATCTGTATCAAGTCAATTTGCTTGATGAGACTGAGTTTTAAAGTTTTTGTAACTACAAAGGCAGTCCATAATGAAAGATTTCTCAGAGACACACAACATGGAAGGCAAGAAAGATATCTATGAAGGTGGGAACATCATGTGGGGCTTAACAAAATGCACAAATGCAGGCACTGTGAGGCAGACCTTAGAGAACTGAAAATTATTTTCCATGTGGTCCCTAATTAACACACAATGCTGCAAAATACCAATTATTTAAAAAAAGTCTTAACTACAGCACCCCCCCCACAAAGTACAAAAGTTACTGATTAGTGAAATAACCTTTTTCCAATTAATTAGTGTTGCATTACGCTTTTCTGAGTTTTGGCTTTTGCATTGTGTAACTTAGGTTCTTATACATGGAAACAGTGTGCCAAGTACCCTCAAAGAGAACAAGTTGGGAAAGAAACTAATTTTTTTTGCCTATTCCTGTGATGCTTCAATGGAAATGTGGCAAGCAATCTTGTAACTTAAAAGCTTATTGTAAAGCAGTAGGCTAGCTCTACCCCACCTGTACTGGTGAAAGCCCCTGCATAATATTATAATAAATGAACAAGCATAATAATAGCAAAACCCAAATTTTCCTTTCGTCAAACAGCCCAAATAAAATTCTGATATTATTAAGCAACTCCTAATCAATGATACTCTGCAATCCTTTACATTACCACTGAATTTTAAGAGTACAGCTCTATCAAACTAAAGACATGTAGTTTGCTACAGGCACACTCTGTGCTTTGGTGCCAAAGTCAAATAGCTAGATGTGTACATAAGAGCAAAAATAATCATCCCCCTCAGTCACCGCCCCCCAAAAAAATGATTTTATATAAATACATGTAAAAATATGAAGCTTTAGAGGACATCAAAAACAAATCCTAATTTATTCATATGAGCCAAACAGCATTTCCTAACATTTTATAGACAGGTAGAATTACTGTAAAATCTTCATGCCAAGCAAGAGACTTTACATTGTACAGTCATGGCCAAAAGTTTTAAGAATACAAGTATTGTTTTTCACAACTTTATTATTTCAGTGTAAGCAAAGAGTCAATATTTGCAGCATTGGTCCATCTTTTTCAAGACCTCTAAAATTTACACAGACATGCTGTCAATCAACTTCTGGACCAAATCCAGACTGATGGCAGCTCATTCTTGAATAATCAATGCTTGGAGTTTGTCAGAGTGTATGGGTGTCTCTTTGTCCACCCACATCTTGAAGATTGACCACAAGTTCTCAATGGGGTTAAGGTCTGGGGAGTTACCTGGCCATGGACCCAAAATTTCAATGAGACACTTAGTTATTACTTGTGCCTTATGGTACAGTGCTCCAACATGCTGGAAAAAGCCTTGTTCTTCACCAAACTGTTCTTGGAGTGATGCTCTCATAGGAGGAGTTGGTTCATGTTTGTGTTGTTCAGCAAAACAGAGAGAGCTGGGAAGCAACTCCACAGATGAATGGTCTCAGGATGCAGTTCTCACCTTTTCTTCTCTGGACAATCTTCTGGAGTCCTCTGGATCAGAACGGGGATTCATCAGAGAAAAGTACTTTACCCCAGTCCTCATCAGTCCAAATCATACCTTTCACAGAATATTAGTCTGCCCCTAAAGATTTTCTTAGAGAGAAGTGGCTTCTTAACACCAGGCCATCTGCCACATATTTTCGCCTCACTGTGCATGCAGATGAACTCACACCTGCCTGCTCCATTCGCAAGCAAGCTCTGCACTGGTGGTGCCCCGAACTCGCAGCTGCATCAACTTTAGGTGATGGTCCTGGCGCTTGCTGGATTTCTTGGGCACCCTGAAGCCACTTCAAAACAACTGAACCTCTAAAACTCTTGTAAATGGTTGATTAATTAATAATATATAATTTTTTTTAAATTATTCATTATTCTTATTATTATTATTATTATTATTATTATATTACAAATTCTATGTGCACAATTCATTATAAATATGAGTAAGAAGTCACTTAACAATGACAATCTTGCCTCTTCAGAAGAGTTGCAAAAATAAAAAAAATAGAAAAGTGATTTTCTGCCATGACCTACAAACCCTGATAAAACCCAAGATAGCAAGTGGCTTTGCTCTGCTTTTCAAAAAAAGAACAGTCGTAAGATGGTCTTCACATTGATTCATTGAAATTGTGCAAGATTCATTAATGTATAAAACACTGATTTGTAAATGGACAGCCTTCACTTAGCTGATGATACATTCCAAACACAGAGCAGGAGGTAGGTAATGCTGGGCAAGCCTGTTTTAAGCCTACTGTGACTCCACAGGCTTCTGGGATGCATGTTAGGCTGAAGAAGGAGGTCATCCTGAAAGTATGTGTTGGTGAACAAGCCCACACAGACACGACAGCAACCTCAGAACTACCCCATCATCTGATTGAGATTGCACTCACAGGTACCTCCTATTAGAGGCCTTCAACCTTTTTCATAGCTCATTAACAAAGCCCTGAACCTTCCAACACATCATGGCAAACATGGCTGTTTGGGACAAGAGGAGAAACCACAAACCACTGGGGGATGAACTTGTGTCCGAAAGTATCATATGAGAGTCAGTGTTTGATAGTTATGGCCCTGAGTAACACCTGACTCTTCTTGTCAACTGGACAAGGTGGAAGTGACAAATGCCCCATCTCTCCTTCATTCCCTGAAGTTCAAATGGCTTACTGCGAAAAAGGCTAATAGTACAACTTGTGGCTGTCATGTTTAATTGAAGTATAAGACCTACTCTGCGGTATTCAATGTGTCTGTCCGACAAAATTCCAATAATCGACAAGCCCCTCGATCAAGGCAGCCTCAAAACACAACAGCGACTCGACATCTGAACGAGTTAGCTACGAACCATTAAAAGAGAAAACACACCAGGTTCAGGATGTAATTGAACCCCACACCTTTTCACCAACATCACAGGGCGAAAAAACGTGCGCGTGACTGACAGAGTCCTCTCTGACGTGAGCAGGTTAGCGGCTTATAGCACCGCGGCTAACACCAACACATTTCATACAACAAGGAAACGAACCGGTTCATCTGGCTGAATTTTTCAACCAACCCTCTCAAATGTGAAACCAAGGCGGCTCTCAGGCTTGTGCTGTGAGTGAGAAAAGCATTGTTTAGGTCCCCGGACAAGGCTAACGAGCTTTAGCCAAATAAAGACTTGAACCGCACCGCCGCCATGATGACCGAAACAAAATGGCTGAACGGGAGACCAGTTGACAGAGTCAGTTGGCAGCGTGTGAAACCTCAGGCTTTTCCTAGCCGAGACGAACGATATCGGCTCAGGAGAGCTGCACCGCACAGAAAAGAGCTCACACGGTCGCTCTACGCGTAGGTAAGGCGAATGAGCATCGTGTGTTTACTGTGTTCATCATGAATAAACCATCCAGCGCTGTGTTGACTGGAGGGCCAGCGCCACTGCACTCGTGACCCAGTTAAGACGGTTTAAAAGTTGCTCCGACAAGATGCCTGTTATTCCCGCAGAGCTGGAAAACGGCTCGAATGCAACCTTTGTTCATTTTAAACCATCACAAAGGGGAGCACGTCACGCTAGGCTAGTAGAGTAAATCTGGTCAGCATGCGCGCTAAGCCGACAAATACCTGCAGTTCGGCCCGCTCCACTTCCCAGTGCGCTCGCTCCATCTCGAACCGGGCCCACTCGTGCTGGATGTAGTGCAGAATACCCGGGATCGTGTATTGTTGCGGCCGGGGCATTTCGTCCTGCTGCTGCACTGCAGGCGCCGCTCCGCCGGGCCCGATCGGAGGATTAACAGCGCTGTGATTGCCCTGTTGCGGCGCTGGCTGCTGTCTCGCTGTGGCCATTCCTCCTCCACCTCCGCCTCCGCCGGGGTGTTCATCCATTATATTTAAACAGCAACGTCCCGCTGCGAGTCGCCGCACGACCGCAAGTGTGCTCTCTTCGCCGTCGATAAAACGCGCTCAACCTGGGCGGGTCTGTCTGTGGCGGTGAACGCACTGTGTCTCGCGGGCTCAATATGAGCGCACGGCTCCGCCGGCCGCCATTAGTCCGTTCCCTGGAAGAGTCTCCTCTCTGCGGCGTCAGGGGGACTCGGCTCGCGCTGCATGACGGGACGCTCACCCTGCCCTGGTCGCTGTCGGCCAAATACAGCAGCACGCATGCGCAGAACACAAGAACAGCTTGACACACTATAAGCAATAAAAGTAATACCTATATAATTAAAATAATGGCTTATGAACAAAAATCAATTTCAGTCAGATTGTATAAAATAATACTGAAAAAAATCATCCCACGACGATTAGAAAAATGCAAATGAAGGGCCTGGGAATAGTTTAGTAAAGACACTCTCTCTCTTTTTTAATATATATAAATATTTCTTTTTCGTTTTTATATGGTGGCCAACTTTCCAAGTGACCATGATCAAGTTCCTTCTAATGGTCAATAAGCAGGGGCAGACTCGCCTGTCAAAATACTATGAACACGTTGATATTGGAAAGAGAGCAGCCTTGGAGGCAGACGTGGTCAAGGGATGTTTGTTCCGAACAAAAGAAGAGGTCAGTACTCAACTTTACACAAGGAATCATTTACATTTTTTTTACAGCCTGCAGTTTCAACTTCTAATTTTTTTCCTCCTGTTTTTGTTAATGACAAATTTTATTTGACTTTTGAAATCACATTTCTACTTTGGTGTTTTTGGTAAGACAGATGATATATGGTCTCAGAAGTTCAGAATGACTATTATGCGTCCGTCATTCTGAAACTTCTTAACACCCTCCACCGCATATTGTTTCTCATTCCAAAAACACAAAAGCTGTGTTGGTTGCTAAAACCATTTCTTTTGGTAGAGGTTTTTTTTTTGTTTTTTTTTTTACAATCAGTCTGCAAATTCTGTGTATCATAGCCATTTTCATTCTAGTATAGTATAGATTTATTTTTTATTTTTTAAAGAACAGGTTAATAGCAATTTGAAACCATTAAGTGTCTAGCTTTCACACAAGCCTATGGCTAAGGCAGACACAAAAATCCTAAGCCAATTTATATTATGGACATTTGTGCCCTAGTGGTTATAGAGTAGGGTTTGCAACCAAGGGGTTTCTGGTTAAATCCCTTGGACTGCCAGGAAGAATGTGGGAGATTAGGGGCAACACCTGCCCACCCCCTCATCCATCGCCGAAGTGCCCTTGGGCAGGGCACTAAACTCTAACTGCCTTTTTGCAGGAAATTACAACCCTCTGCTCCTGATGTTCACTACTGGTGTGTCTTAAAGGGGTTAAATGCAGAGAACAAATTAACTGCTCACTGTTCACAGTGTTTGTGTTTGGTGTATGGGTGGAGGTGGACTAATGGTAGGTTACTTGCCTTTGGACTAATGGCTCAAGAGGTCCCAGATTCAAATCCCACCTCTGTCACTACCACCACTGGGTCCCTGAGCAAGACCCTTAACCCAGAGTTGCTTCATGGGGACTGTCCCTGTAATTAGGAAATGGAAGTCGCTCTGGATAAGAGTGTCTGCTAAATGCTGCAAATGTAAATGTTTGTGTTTGTAAGCACAGGAATTTCAATTTCAGCAATGTGATTTACTCATCCAGTGTTTGTTCAGTTATGTTTTCAGGTATTTGGATATGACATGGGAGTTTACCTGTGTTCCCAAGCATCCTTTAGTGCTTCATGAGCAGTATCATATCTAATATCTAATGTGAACTTGTGAAGGGTTCCTAAGGACATGATAAATGTACCGAGGTCAGAGTATTTGAGCTCTACAGCAATGGCATTGAGGGTTGCTCCCAAGAGGAAATAAAGCACTAGTTGGCATCCCATGTTATCACAGAGTTTGCCCTCTAAGATTTCTGTTAATATTAATTGAATTTGATATTATGCATGTGACACTATTAATGTTATTAACAGTGTTAAGTGCAAATAAAATTACAAATGTACAAATGTACAACCAGATTGTATTTTTTTTACATTTAATTTTTATTTTTTTTCAAAGGTATAGAAATTAGACTGATTAGTGATTTTATGACTGGAAAAGCTCAGGTTGGAAGATTTGGAGACAAAGTTAGAGAAGCTAGATTACATGTACAGTGGAGAGAAGAAGGAAGGCAAAAGGAGGTTCATGGGTGTGGTGAGAAAGGACATGCAAGAAGAGGAAAGAGGCAGATGCAGATGACCGGTAAAAATGGAAAATGATGATCCAAGTGTCTAAGCTGTGAAGGGTGGTGACATGGATGACTAAGCTATAATTTTACTATAATCTATAAAAATTTATTTTTTTGCCAGTTAATAAGTTATTTTCCTTTTTAAAGATCTTTATTATTCAAGTCTTCTTTGTTGTTTAGACTAAAAATACTAATAATGATGGAATGATGCATGTGATAGAAATACATTTTTAAAAATTGCATCCTGGTAAGGTAGCCATAAGGCAATAACAAGCACAGAATATATAAATGAAAGCCTAAAACCTTATTACTTTTAAAGCTTTTTATGACTGTTTCCTCATGTCCCCTTCCTTTCCAGTGTTCATTTGTGGAGTACCAAGATTACAAACTGGTATATCGGCAATATGCAGCACTTTTTATTGTAGTTGGAATCACTGACAATGAAGTGAGTTTGTTTTACAGACACTCCATGCATGGCTTTAGAATGAGCAACTACAGGTATATATACAGTACTGTGCAAACGTTTTAGGCAGGTGTGGAAAAAATGCCGTAAACAAAGAATTCTTTCAGAAATATAAATAATGATTGTTTATTTTTATCAATTTACAAAATGCAAAGTGAGCGAACAAAAGAAAAATCTAAATCAAATCAATATTTGGTGTTACTACCTGTTGCCTTCAAACCATCAATTTTTATGGCCCCCACAGAGCCCTGATCTCAACATCATCGAGTGTGTCTGGGATTACATGAAGAGACAGAAGGATGTGAGGAAGCCTACATCCACAGAAGATCTGTGGTTAGTTCTCCAAGATGTTTGGAACAACCTACCAGCCGAGTTCCTTCAAAAACTGTGTGCAAGTGTACCTAGAAGAATTGATGCTGTTTTGAAGGCAAAGGATGGTCACACCAAATATTGATTTTATTTAGATTTCTCTTTTGTTCATTCACTGCATTTTGTTGATTGATGAAAATAAATGATTAACACTTCCATTTTTGAAAGCATTCTTTGTTTTTTCACATATTTTTTTCCACACCTGCCTAAAACTTTTGCACAGTACTGTGTGTGTGTGTGTGTGTGTGTGTATGTGTATGTATGTATATGTATGTATATATATATATATATATATATATATATATATATATATATATATATTACACATTACACACACAGTATCTCACAAAAGTGAGTACACCCCTCACATTTTATTATATCCTTTCATGGGACAACAATGAAGATATGACACTTTGATACAATGTAAAATAGTCCGTGTACAGCTTGTATAAGAGTGTAAATTTGCTGTCCCCTCAAAATAACTCAACACACACCCATTAATGTCTAAACCACTGGCAGCAAAAGTGAGTACACCCCTAGGTGAAAAATGTCCACATTGTGCCAAGTGTGTCAATATTTTATGTGGCCACCATTATTTTCTAGCACTACCTTAACCTTCTTGGGCATGGAGTTCACTAGAGTTTCACAGTTTGCCAATGGAATCATGGAGCTGGTGGATGTTAGAGACCTTGTGCTCCTCCACCTTCCGTTTGAGGATGTCCCACAGATGCTCAATAGAGTTTAGGTCTGAAGACATGCTTGGCCAGTTCAGCACCTTTACCCTTTAGCAAGGCAGTGATCATCTTGGTGGTGTGTTTGGGGTTATTATCATTTTGGAATACTGCAAGACACACTTGTCTTTGTCCTCTTCACCTGGTTGCCGCCACATACGCCTCAACAGACCACAGGACATAATCCATGTCCTTAGTCTGCTTGTCTTCAGCAAACTGTGGGCTTTCTTGTGCATTATCTTTAGAATAAGTTTTCTTATGGGATGACAGCCATGCAGACCAATTTGATGCAGTGTGTGGCGTATGGTCTGAGCACTGACAGGCTGACCCCCCACCCCTTCAATCTCTTCAGCAATGCGGGCAGCACTCATACATCTATTTTCAATAAAATTCTATTTTCCTGTCCTGTTAAACCGCTGTATGGTCGTGGCCACCATGCTGCTGCTCAGTTTCAGGGTGTTGGCAATCTTCTTATAGCCTAGGCCATATTTATGTAGAGCAACAAATCTTTTTTTCAGATCCTCAGAGTTCTTTGATATGAGGTGCCATGTTTAACTTCCAGTGACCATTATGAGAGTGTTAACACACCTGCTCCCCATCCACATCTGAGACCTTGTAACGCTAACAAGTCACACGACTTGGGGAGGGAAAATGGCTAATTGGACACAATGTAGACATTTTTCACTTAGGGGTGTACTCACTTTTGTTGCCAGTGGTTTAGACATTAATGGCTGTGTGTTATTTTGAAGGGACAGCAAATTTACACTCTTATACAAGCTGTACACTGACTACTTTACATTGTATCAAATCTTCAGTTTTTTTCCACAAAAAGATAAAATAATTACAAAAATGTGAGGGGAGTATTTTGTGTGTTTACATATATAACACCAGCAGTCCTTCTTACAAAATAAAATGTGCTTTGTAATTGTACAGAATGAGCTCTCCATTTATGAACTTGTCCACAACTTTGTTGAAGTGCTTGACAAGTATTTCAGTCGTGTGGTAAGTTAAAGCATTCATCTCTTAAATTAACACAACCTAAATAATAAAAATCATGTTCTCAATTTGGTGGATTTTTAACTTCATTTGTAGCAGAACTGTAATTGTTAGCAGCTCTTAAGTGTAGGTTTTCTAGTGTGAGGAGTAGTTTTCTTCAAAAACAAAACACTAATGTGTCACTCTGGAGAAGAGCATCTGGCAAAAGCTGTAAATATAAATGTAAGCAAATACATTTAATTAAATAGTATCTGCAGTCAGTCACATACTAACCTTACACATACATGGGAGTCAATAATGAATTTTAACATTGTTTTCTTTTCAGAGTGAACTGGATGTATCCTATATAAATAATTTGTCATTGAAATGGTTACTTACTGTTGGAAGTGCAAAGGAATCTTTATTATACAAGATTAAATTAGGCTCAGTCATTAACTGTATACATTTTTAGTGTGTGAATATAAAATTAGAATTTTATTCCTTAATTCTGAATCAGATTATGTTCAATTTGGACAAGGTGCACATCATTCTTGATGAGATGATCCTGAACGGACATGTCGTCGAGACCAACAAGAACCGCATCCTCGCACCACTCCTGGCCTTAGACAAGATTTCAGAAGGCTGACAGAAATGGTCACGTATTATAAAACATGAAAAGAAAAACAATGAATCTACACAAGTTCTTCACGGACTTTGGTATCCAACATTTAAACTATACAAAATTTAGGTCGTTTTTTCTCATGTGCATGAAGTTTGCCCATTTACAATAGTTGATTAATTAGTTAGAAAGTATTAGAGACATGCACCACATGCAAAACAGAGACTGCTGTTCGTACTTTGCAAACATTTTAATGATAATTTTGGAGCATACACATTTGAAAATATTTGTTTACTTCAAACTGCAACTTGAGTTAAATAAATGTTTATAATATACAAAGAAAATACAAGGAGAAGCATAGCTTGCTTTTTTCTTTCAATTTTCTCTTTTCTTAAACGTGCCTTGCACATAGAACCAGTGTTTTTTTTGTCTCTATAGCTTTATTGTAAAATTACACAAATGCACTCAGGAACTTGTCTTTTTAGCAGGGAGATGGACATCTGAAACATACACAGTAACTAAAGGAAAAGGGGGGGGGGGGGGGGGTGTAGTAAATGTGCATGATTGTATGAGGAACAATAAAAGTAAAACAAGGGGAAGGGGAGGGATCTTAATATTTCAAACAATGCAGGCACTAGTAAAACTTAAAACCTGGAAACACCCACACACTCTACAGTTAGCTCTACAGAAGCAGGCGCTTATTTCCCCCTCTATTAGGGAAACCAGGGTCTGAAGTGTGCAAGATGGCGCTATATGGAAATCAGAAAAGAAAAACCTCTGCTGGACTATACAGACACGCTCTGAGCCGGGGTACAAGAGTTCATGTAAAACACAAGAGACTGCCCTTGGCTATCAGCGGCTTGAGCCCTTAAAGCAGTGCAGTGCCCAAGAAGGAATCGATAAGGAGTCTGGGGTAAGACAGGCAGGGGTATGATTCTAAATCTTTCAGTAGCAAGTTGGGCTGAACACTAGATTCCTTTTGTTTATAACTGTGGGCTGTGTTAAAGAGGGGGAGATTTCATCAGCAAGAATTTTAATTTTTTTTTTAATTTTTTTTTTTTTTTTTAAATCCTGCAAAACACAACAGGCATCATCAATACAGGGAAATGATCAGTGGAGCAAGGACAGCAGTGCTCAGTTGAGGTGGAAGCCCTTTTCCATGGTAGCAGCCAGGAGGCGCTCTCTCATGATCTCTTCAGAGGAATACTCTGGCAACTTCAGATAGTGCACGCACGTGTTTACAGAGGGGTAGCTGGCATCTGTTGCATCAACCTAGAAATACAGGCAAGTTGGGATGTAATAATTTAGATGGTTAGATAAATCAGGTGTGTGCTGTTAAATGAAGAGGATAGATCTTGCTACATACCTTGCGAACTATTGTAAGACGGGGGTGCAAGTTGGCTAGTCCTCCAGGTGGCAGAGTTGAGCAACCTGTTGTGAATTGGAGAAAGGCTTTCCTCTCATCTGAAGACATACCACACAGAACCCGCACAAAGCGCAGGAAACCAGGACTAAAACGAAAAAAAAAAGGAATTAAAGTGATCAAATATTTAGCTTTACACCAAGAGAATTTAATTAATGGGTGCAATACCTGTCCCGAGTATATCCCAGTTTGGGTTCAGTGTAGTTGACAATATCCTCAGCTGTCCATGATGGAGACTGGTTACCACACAGGATCATCTGGACTTCTTTGTGACTGAAAGAGCTCAGTTTCTCCATAGGAAACACCCTGTTAAAGCCCTCTGCACCAGAACCAGACACCACAAAAATTGCTATTTATCAATACTTTAGACCCCATTTTAGATATCCAACAAATGGAAAGAACTGAGGGGGAACACAAAGGGAATAAATTGTCTGTTTATTCTTGGATGGGCACGGGCAGGCAGTGGCATGCATGGGGTTTTTAAAACCATCAGAGATTTATTAGCCACTTTATTGGACATTAGGTATACCTTGTTGTGAAATCTCACAATGATGACTATAGGTATAGGACTATCTTTCATCATCTCATCCTTTATAACAGCAGTCCCGAATCTTTTTAGCACCATGGATCAGTTTCATGTTAAACAATATTTTCACAGACCAGCACAGAAACATCTTAAAACGTGCATAAAAAAAGTGGTTTTTTTTTTTGTTCACTCATTTTTGCTCGTTTGCAGGCTTAATTTATGATGTACTGTATCACATTACCGAGACGAGCATTTTTTCCTAAATTAAAAAAGTCTTGGACTTGATCAATAAAATTTTTTTTTTTTTAAATCAGTATTTCTGTGCAGCTCGGTACAAAATGACCCACCAACCAGTATGCAGATCACTAATGAATGGATATTGTGGTTTGTGGGCTATTCTCAAACTATCAAAATGCTTGCAGTAGGGCAATAGTCATTATTGTGCCAAAAGCAAGCATCATATGCTATGTTGAAAGATAACAAATTACTGGTTGTTACTGATTTTCTCTACCCCACCCACACCAGCAAATTACAAACCTAACAATCTGTTAAACAAATTCTGTATTTTAGAGTAATATTTCATGAACATGGGAACTTTAGCAGGATTTTAGATGCATAAAATTTTTTCATAGTCTCATCATTTAAAGTTGTACGTTTTCACTGATGGATGAATTAGGGGGTGTCTTAATTTTTGACAGAAAGAACATATACATTTGATTTACATTTACAGCATTTAGCAGACACTCTTATCCAGAGCGACTTCCATGTCCTGATTAAAGGGACAGTCCCCCTGGAGCAAGTTAGGGTTAAGGGTTTTGCTCATGAACCCAATGATGGTAGTGCTGCAGGTGGGATTCAAACCTGTGACCACTTGGTCCATAGACCCATAGGCAAGTATCCTACCACTAGACTACCACCACCCCTATCACATTTGATCTTTAGTTTTCCCCCCCAACAACTTCAAAAAAATAAATACATTCAATCTAAAAAGGAATATACACAATGCTGGCTTACCTCTGAAGGCCTCCATTTGCTTCTGGATTCCAGTATGCATGCAGAAATCAAACATCAACTCCACATACTCTTCTGCGTTGTCCATGGTAACAATCTGATGACAATGACATTTTAAATTTTTATTTATTTATTTACATTCTGCAAATGCTTGGGTACATTTCAAATATCAATAACAGGTTCCCTACATGTTTCGTCATTGGGAGGACGATTGCTTTCTTGTGTAAACATAAACAAGCTCTATTATAGATCACAGAAATATTTATATGGCATATTGTAGGGGATCTCAGACACTCCTTCCAAATGGGCTTGTTATAATTCTATTACTCAAGAGGACAAGCTAAATTTGGAACTTGGACAAATGTTGCAAAAAATAAATAATAAAACAAAACAAAGCTTTTCTACTTTAGCAATCCTACCTCATCATCTCCATTTGGCTTAAGGTCCACTGCTGAGAAGCCATGAACTTTGGATGAGGGACAGAACTGGAAATTTAACCTACACACACACAATAAACAAATGGTGAACAAATTTAGTGATTTCACTAAACTAAATATTTATTGGGCTATTATAATTAAATTTTCTAACCCCAGATCTTCAATGCAGAGTGGTGGGCCAGAGCCCATTGGGTTCTTTAAAATGAGATCCTGTAGGCGAGTGTTCTTCTCATCCTCTGAAAGGCTCTTATTGCTCAGGATCTGTCTCCTCTTTACTGCCAAATCTTTTATCTCTCTCAGGAACCGTGCTCTGTGAGGGTTTACCAGTTCAAAGTCCTCCCAGGTCAGTATGCCATGGTACCAGGCAGGGGGTTTGGGCTTTGGTGGATCCAAGATAAATTCAGATTTTGAGTCCTCATCAAAGCTGCCCACAGAGTATGTGTCCTGCCCCTCCTCAGTTGAGGCCTCTGATTGGAACTCAGAGAAGCGATGCTCTGAGTCTCCACGTGTGTGGTACAGGAGTTTACTCATATTACTCTTAATGTCTCCCATGCAGAGCAGCTTGAAAAAGGGCTGGGAGATTGGGAGGTCCACAAGCCTGTTGTCTTGGATGCACTTGGCCAGGAATACGCCTAAAAAGAGGAAGAGCTTGGTGATGCGCTCCAATTCGTCACTGTCCTGAGGGAAGGGGGCCGGAAAAAGACCACAGGAGCGTTGTACATAATAGCCTGGGGGTTTCAGGCCACCTCCCAGATCCACCTGAAAAATGTTTAAAAATTAATTAAAACTAAAATTGATCTAGAGGAAAGAAGTACAATAAATATTGCAATCATAGTGAAATTTTGAATGTAAATATAATGCCGAAAAACCATATCACCTTTTGTTAGTATGCATTTGCATATGTTTATATAGCTATACGTAAAAAAACATTTACCTGCCGTGACTCATCGTCTGGGAAGTCATCATCACAGAGCCAGATTCCCAACAAGGTCTTTTGAAACTCAGCAGCCACAAGGGCATAAAACTCCAATGTGGGCCCCAGACCAGTGCCTTCTTCACCCTGGAACTCAACCTGCACAGAAACACCAAACCACAGCAAGAGTAAGAGGCTACTTGAGCTGACTAGGGTCTATTTTGCCAAAGCCAAGAAAGAAGCATTTGCTGTAATGTAAACCTACTGCTAGGTTAAAGAAAATCTTTAGAACTATTTAAAGAAAGATATTTGCTTTACATCTGTCATCACTGAGAGTAACTAGTTTGGGTTTGCATTTTTGCTTTACCTCCAAAACAGACTTCCTGTCTGCATGAATCTGCATGACACTCTCAGCCCACTCCATCATGCTTTCTCCACGTGGCACCTTGACACGCTCATGTTTGAGCCGGCCCACTCGGAACTCACCAGGATCATCCCGTCGCACCGTGGTGGATGGCCGTGATCGCTCCATAGTGGCCTCTCTCCGGTTCTGTAGCCAAACAATGGCCCTAGAGACACACATGACATCACTACATTATTGCACTGAAGAGGAGGAACTTTGAACTTTTAAAACTTTATGCAGGAATGATACAATAAAAAAAATAAATACAAGGTTGGAGTTGGCTAGGTGATCAGGTCTAGGTTTTGGTCTAGAACCTCCCTTACATAAGCAAAAAGTTTTACTGAACCAATAAACCCACTGACCTAGAGGCCCCAAATGCAGTGCAGGTAAAGAAGAGCTGCCGGGTTTCAAAAGGGATGAGAAAAGGACACTTGCTGGTTAACTGCTCACACCAGTCTGGGAGAGCCCCACTAGCCAAGGCCAGAGGCTCCTAAAGGAGCAAAACAAATCCCATTACTTTCAACACAACTTTTTTTTGTTTGCGTTTTGATTTTTTGTCTCAAAATCTTAAAGCAGTTGAAAATAAAATAGCCTGGTGAAAACAATCCCATTCATGAATAAATTGTGGATTACAAAATTCATCTGACGTATGCTAGACCAGGTTTGCTTTTTTTTTTTCTTCTAAATTTCAAAAAGCTTACATGACTAATATATTATTCCAGAATATGGACCATTTAGAAATCTTCTACAGGTAAAGCAATTTTCATAGTACCATATTTACAAAACATCCATGACAATAAATATTACCTCAATTTGCTGCAGAATTTTGGTTGTAATTTTTTTGCTAGTGAACTCTTCAGGTGATGCATTAAACTGTAGATCATCCACATCTATGTAAAAGATGTTTAGACAAAATATACTTTATAATCATTTCGTCAAAACAATTTCCTTGATGCAGGTCTTTTGATCTGGAGAAAAAGCTGGAAAAAAAGCTGCCCACCTTCCTGCAGCGTGCGACCCACTGAAGACTCTCCACCAATAATAAAGAGGATGCGCAGAAGCTGCAGCACATCCTCCACACCGCATGCGCTCTGACCTGACCCAGCCTTGGCCTGTGCCTGCTCCCGCGCAGAGCTCAGAATGTCACAGCTCTGTGTGGCTGACAGAGAGCCTGAGCCGAGTGCCGACGACCGGCAGCCCTGTTCACAGAAATCCTGCAAAAGCCGAATGTGTGCAAAGTTAAGGGGCACCAATAAATGCATTACCTCCGCTGCCTTTAACTAATAATTGATACCAATACCAAACACTACCTGGGATATTGCTCTTGTACCAAGGAATTTGTGAATTTTCACAAAAATTATAAATAAACAAAATCTGGAAAAGTCTAAAAATGTAAACAATAGGTGTTTAAAATGCAAAACATCAAAACCGGTGAACACAAGTGGCAGTCAAGAAACTTAATGAAATGAAAATTAAAAAATATATGTATAAAGATATAAATATTTATATAGTTATGCACATCTGATACCATTCTATACCTTGTATGCAGCTATGAGCTGTGAACAATTTCTGTTTTTCCTAATACTTTTATTAGTGCCGGTTAATTTCCAGTGGCGCAGGAAAGTTGAGTCTGCATTCTTCTGCATGTAGGTTATCAAGTCATTCTTTGGTAATTCATCTGTGCCAAGGTACTGTTCCACATGCTCTACAGACCAGCAACCCTACGACAGGAAGAACCAAATGTTGGTCTTTCCTGATTGTAGTCAAGTCTCACGCAACACATGCATTACAATAGGATTAACTACTCAAAGGCTCATGCCATAACCAAGATTAACCACAACTAGGGTGATTCTTCCCCCCACCACAGGCTCCTAGCTTTAAGGTTAGTGACAACAGACAGCCTACTAAAGAGGAGCATTTACACATTAGGAACATCCACACAAAAATCACAGGCAAGATTTAAGAGTTGGCGAGAGACACAGAGAGAAAAAAAGTGGGTGAGGTAGACGAGAAAGGGAGTTAATCTTATTACCATTTTTCCAGATTCTTTCTCTTTGTCAGAGTCCTTTAACTCTCTGTACATTATCCTATAAAATAAAAACACATGGCTGAGCATGCAATGTTTGTATTAAGAACACATTAGAAAGAAAAGATCATAAACAAGTGTCTCACGTGTATGTTGGCTCCCAGATGCGTCTAAGCTTGTCAGATTTGATGCTGCCATTACAGGAGACCTGAAGCAGCTTTTGGACATAATAGAAGATGGTGGATTTGTAGTTGGAGAGAGGTAGTTCCACTTCCCGCGAGGTTCCCAGCCCAGCCACCTTTAGGATTAGAGCCAAGTGAGGGGAGGGTGCACACTCCACTTCCTCCTGCACCTCTGAGCGTGGTGTACCTGCAAGATTCAGAAAATCCATTGTGACACACAACACCAATGAGTGTTTGTTCTTTTGTTAATTTCAATATTAACCCAACACTTCCATGGGGATTTTCTGGAAGATAAAGTTAATGCTGTTTTTTAAAGAATATGCTACAGACAAATTTATAATCTAATTCTTCAGTAAATGCAGTGTAAAACAACCTGGGGTAGGGATCTCCAGGTCAGTGGTTTGCTGGACATTGGTTCGCCCTGGTCTGGGATCAAATGCTGGCACTAGAGCAGAAAACTGCCGCTTTAGCACGAAATCATCATCCCATGTCCTGCGCCGACCTCCTTTGGTTTCATACTCCTCTTCTTCCTGTCATGCCACCATTAAACAGAACAACATTTTTGGTCAAATTTTAATCTTCAGTCAACATGCATGAAATCTAGACTTACATCTCACCATAAACATGCTTTTTATGAAAACCATGCTAACAGAAATCAAGGTTCAAAGAACACAATATATCCCCGCCCCTCCCCAAAAATAAAAAAAAATAAATAAATAAATAAATAAAAAAACACCCCACTAACTCAAAAACTGAAGTTGCACTGTACTATTATTGAAACTACAACAGGTTTTACCCTATGAATATGAACGTGGTAACCAAGGTTGACCCTGGACCGTACCAGAACTTCCTCATACTCCTGATCTTCTTGATTGTCATCTTCATTTTCATCATCATCATCATCTGGTTCAGGCAAATCTTCCTCATCATCCAATTCTGCAAGCAATGTGTTTGCCCGACAGCTATCCAAAAAGTCTGCAAAGAAGAATTACAAAAAAATATTTTATATATGAAAAGGTGAGAAACACCTGACACTTGTGATCCAATATCCAAAAGAGAGGAGTCTTGTTTTCAAGACCACCAAAGAAGACTAGTAAGAGTTAAAAACCAATCAAAATGAAGATTAATAGGCATGGGCGTTTAGTGCAAACTATGGGAAAACGGGTGAGAAGAGGTATGGGTAGGTGAATAAATCTAGCATGGCCTACCATAGAGGGAAAACTCAGCCTCCTGACCTGTGTCACTCTCACTAGACGTTGAGGTCAGGCTGGTCGTCAGCGTGTTACTGAGCAACTGGCCGACAGACAAACCTGTAGTTGCTGTGGCTACATTATTGCTGCTGGTTACTATGGAAGTGGACATTGTAACAGTTGAGGTGGTACCAGTAGTTGTAAGGTTAGGAAAGCTCTGCGCACCCATGAGTGGAGAGGCTGCAAAAAAAAAAAAAAAAAAAAAAAAAAAAACAAAAACAAACCTATTAGTTTCAACAAAAGAAGCAGGTAAAAGGCACCAAGAGTTAAAAAGCTCATTCTAAAACACTAGGCATGCTTAAACATAGGTTTGAGAAATCGGATATGTAAAACAAAATTATTCACTCAATTCAACTTACATTGAGAAAAAAAAAAAAAAAAAAAAAAAATTGAGTTAGAACAAAAGCCCAACACCAGGTGTTATCTCCTGATATAAAATGACAAAAAGCTCATCTACTGTTGTCCTCAAAGTACTCAAGTACTTTGATTCCCCAAGGAGAGACACGCTCAAAGCTCTTTAGTTACAATATGCATACATAAAATTGGGAACAAAACAGAAGCTGGAGCCTCTGGTTTTCTGGACATATACAACTACAACATTAAACCCATTATCAGGTGAACAAAACCAATCACCTCATTAAAATATTACCTGTCAAGACATTTAGATATACAAAGCAGTGAACAGTCAAATCTTCAAGTTGGGCACAGAAAAAAAAATAATAAAAATTTTTAAATCAAACACTAAAAAGTGATGGGCTAGACAAGCCACAACATCTTCAGCCTAGCAGTTATTTTGGGATTCTCATTATGGCAGTGGTAAGTACCTACATGGTACTAACCCACATGGGGAAAACAAAGGATAACCCATTGAGCCGATCCCACAGAAGCTACTGCAGCACAAATGGCTGGAAAAGTAAATGATGGCTATGATATAATTTTTAACTAGTATGTCAACTCTTTTCTATTTTGGAAACTTTTCCTTCCCCAAGAGGATGTGGTTGAATCGATTGTGAACCTTATTAGCAAGACGAGCCATTTAATCATAATTAGTTAGTAGTAGCTTGCCAAGTATGATACTGTAGAAGCCAGTTAGCTCAGCCAGCAACCCAAGCCGCAAGTACAAAGTTGCATTTGAGTTAGACTGGTTTTTACTGTCCAGAGGAAAGCAATCTTGCTTCTGACACTGACCTTTAAAAACTACTGGGCCAGCTACTGAAGTGCCACCAGACCAAATGAGGGGCTTTAGTTTATCTAGTTTTACACAATAATATTCCTTCAGTTTCTGTCAATGAAACAGCAACATTTCCAGTACTCAACATTAATATCTTATTTCTTTCCTTAACTGGTGATAGTAGGAGCGACAGATGGCTACTCACTGGCAGTCCCCATGACGTTCCGACCCAGTGTGTTGGTGTTGTTGTCACTACTGCTACGGCTCAAGTTCATGTTGTTTGTTGCATTGGTCCGAGACATGTTGGGTGCCCTGCGCACAAATGACTCCATTAGACTAGCCTCACGTGATGAGAGGTTGGGCACACTTGCACTGGAACTCATGGGAGCTCCAGCTGCAAGAAGAGAACTGACAGAGAGCCGTGCACTGGTCGCTGAACACAGGGGCCTCTGGGATGCTGCATCTTTGCTGGAGGACTCAGAAACAGAGCTGACGTCTGGTGAGCTGACACTGACCAATCCCATAGATATGGTGGCTGACTCAGCTGACTGTCGAAGAGTCCCATCAGGTGCTGGGGTTTTGCGCTCAGCATTTTCACTTCCAGCATCAGCCGTGAGTGTACTACTGCTGGAGCCAGACCCAGCCTCTGCTGTTGAAAGCACCACTACTGGCTCTTGGCCCTCTGCCCCTGGTGCCTCTCCACCGATACCAACCCCCTGCTCCAAAAGGCCCTCCACCCTGCGATCCAAACGTGTAGAGCTCAGGCTGATGTCACTGCTGCTGGCCACGCTACACACCGAGCTGCTACTACCCTTCCGGCTTGAGGAGCTGGCCCCCGCTGCTGAGGATGAGCCACTCTTGTCTGGACAATTATTTTTCACTAGGCTGCTCCAGGACTGCGGAATGCCTGTAACAGTGGATGAGACAGGTTTGGGTGATGGCGCTGATTCAGGGTCGTAACCTGGCGCAAGCTTGAGGTCAAACTTCCCTTCTGCACCCATACGGTACGAGTTTGAACCACCGGCATCCCAGGTTACATCAATCCAGCCTGAAAGAGGAGGGGAAGGAAGGGGGGAGGGGGGGAGGGGGATATGAACGAGTGAGACCCAGCAAGAAAGCAGAGACAGACAGCAGCAAGTAAAAAGACTGCAGAATTGCTCAACGCTGGACCAGAGAATAAAATACAAAGAGGTCTGCTCCCTTTCCCCCTTAGTGTAGCAAAAAGGTCCTTAAAATGTCTAAAATATATAATTCCAATAGAACTCCATTCAGCAAAAATTCTGGTCCAGGTGGAACAAGAATATGAGCCACAGAAACTGACAAAAAAAAAAAAAAGCAATAGATTTTTGCAAATGCCAAGCTACTAAGCAACTTCAAGAAAGAAACTAAAGAATATAATTATCAAATGTATAAAATACACTTGCAACGGAGTCCACTGATAGCTTGCAAATTGTGACATCAACATGCGCTTGGCTTGATTGATGGAGATAGTCAGGTTAAAAGAGAATTTTACACACTGAAACATGGCTGCCCAAAGAATTCAACAGTGACAAAGTAGATGCTAATAGAAGTAGGATAAAGAAATGTTACCTGTTAAGCTGGGGGGGAGGGGGGAGGGTTGCACTTCAAAATAGCAAACTAATAAAAACAAGAGTATGAAAGTACAGTCTTAAGATGGAAGAAAGAACAGTTGTTTCTCAGAGATCTTAATGTGAAAATAATATGGGACAAAAGCAATAAATAAAAGCACAACAAAAAGGCAGTCACACAGGAAAACTTGAAATCAGAGGAGTCCTCGTAAATCTGTCCCAATTTCTTCCATACCTTATCTGGATGTAAAAATAGATAATTTTAGGACAGTTTAAGAAAGTAGGATTTGGCATAAAGGATAATATCTCCTCTTGTCCAGGCTGGAAAACATCAGATACTGAAACTGGCTAATTCAGTTACATCTGTAGATCTGATACAGCAGCTAAATTCTAAAAAAATAAAAAATTCAATTGTCAGTGCATACACAACTATAGACCCCCCTTTGCATTCTGGATTTTAAATCAAAGCTCCATAAAACATGCAAATGCACTTGATGTTCACAATTTGTTTTCTTTAAATAACAGCATCATTGACTCCACAACTTAAGCATAATCTTTAAATGCACCTAAAAACACACTCATGCTGACAGTGAAATGCACCTTTACTATGAATTTTAAAATACTGTCTTAATTAAGTATAAGCATTTTGACATGCAATTGTTTGTAAAAATGTGCCTTTTACAACTTCTGCATGAGGATGACTTTTTCCTATAAAAGCGTTAGATGGGATACCAACGTGTTAACAAGACAGCCTCACAATTGTCAAGGACACTCACCATTGTGGGCCTCTCCGGTCACAGTGCCCTCTCCAGGAGGATTGCCGTCCTGGTCCCTCCATTTCCAGTCAATGCCACGTACCACCCGGGCCCCTGGAACTATGTACTTCATCACCTGAGAGCGGAAGAGTCTGCGCTGCCTGCGCAGATTGGCCTCTGCCTCTTTTACTGCTTTACCTGAATACAGAGACAGGTCATTAACCAGAACAGATTTAACACAAAAGAAAGCGGAAGTCCCATCACACACAAAATAAAACTAAAGTTGCAACCACTAACCTAAGAATTTGTGACCAGGTGAAATACAGTCCCATTTAAAAATAACTTATGGACAAACTTATATTATACTATGAGAGCCTCACTTACCTAGCTGATCTTCACACACACCACTAACAGTGCCATATATCTCCAATCCAGATAGTGAGAGGTAGTGCGTTTGCCCACTGGCATTTTTCCCCATCTGCTTTATTCGAATGTGTCTCCAGCCTTGCTTCTCATCTTTGGGAGGGTCCAGAGGCCATGTAGCAGTAGACCTATAGCACAAACCACACATGTATGATTATCAGCAAATTGCAAAAGTAATTCAGAGGGAGACTAAAGGATAAAAGCTCTACCCAGGCTCATTAAGACTCCCATCATCCACATGGGTGTAGAGGGTCATCCAGTTTTGGCCATCTTTGGAAACTTGAAAAACCCAGTTGCGGAGTGCAGACCGGCCATAGCCACGGGCATGGCGAAGTGTATAAGCCGAAGGGATAACCCACAGGCCCAGGTCCACAGCAAACCAGGCATTTTTGTCATCATTGGTGTGACAGTTAAGGGCAGAGCTGTCTCTGCTCAGGATGTCCTCCAACCGACCGTAAGGCAGATTCCTGCCCTCTGATGAGGTAACCACCACAAGGCCATAAGCAGCAGGGTTGACCCACTCATAAGCAGTTCTAAGTGCAGTTCATAAGAGTGGAAGAAAGGAAAGAAGAGGGGGAAGAAAGACCCCACACACACACAAAGCATTAATCCTCGGCCTCATATGTAAAGTACAGTTTTGTATCAAAGAATTTCTGGAAGAGAGGCTCACTTTGCATTTGTGCCAATCCAGTACACAATACCATTCTCATCAAAATCATGCTGGTGTCGGAAGGTGAAGATTTGGCCTTCGCGCAGCTTCCTGACAAAAATAAATGAGGCCCGGTCAAAGTCATACCACTGCTTCGCCACCTGGAGGATGAAAGATATAGTTATGAACTGACATGCAGTGAATTTAATATTCACTAGCCTGAATAGGCCAATTACAACATTCAGTACACGGTTGGCTGAAGATGAAGCTGTCAAATTTATAGGAGCTAACATCAACAGCAGAAAACGGACATCCAAGGCTAAATTTTCTGCCTTTACGTCTTGAAAAAAATCGAAAGGTGTTCTTTAACATCTAAGAATGAAGATTGATTCTGAAATAAACAGATATACAAATACAACCATATCTCTCACCATTTTAAGCAGATACTGCTCCAGTGACTCAACAGTAGCAAGGGGTTCCATCTTCAGCATCCTGCCAGTCCGATCAATCAGAGCAGTCTCACCTGGAGCACGTTCCAACCGGAAACGCAGCCTCCTGGTCAGAATCTGACAAGCAATTGAATTTAAAATAAACTCTGCTGTACTACAAGTAGAAAGTCTTTAAGGACCATTCACCCAGTTCTACTTCAATTGAAAAACCTATCAGGCTGATTCACCTGCAAGTTGTATGTTGAGCCAGGCGTGTCATATAAGTGAAGAGGTAGCCGTTCTATAGATTCAAGGACCGCAATCAGTTTACGAATTAAGGCAACTGCAGGTTGACTAAGGGAAGAAGGGGGAAGAAAGAGAATAAATAAATAAATAAATAGTTTGGGAAAAGATTAGAATTGAGGAATACATAAATAAGGTTTGCTAACTTAATATATACATAATACTGCTGCCCTACCTTTCATCATCTTCATTTTCACTGAATGCTGTTGTAAACACATTTATCCTTTCCATTAATGACTTACAGTCATGCTTCATGTCAAGTTCCACATTCTGTAAAGCAGAAAAGCTGGTAAATACATGAAGAATCAAAGACAAATGAGAGTATAGTCAAGAATTGTATTATTTTCATACTTTGTATCACTTACATTATTAAGAACTGTAAAAAGTGCTTGCACGAGGCCACTACTGCACATTTCATAGGGAGAGATGGTATTCTCGTCCTTGAGAACCACAATCAAATTTTCTAGAGCCGTTTTCATGAGGTCTCGCCATGTGTTTTCCCCCTCTATACACTGCAGCAAGAAAATATCCACAACAATCAAAAACACTTGCACTACAAGTATAAAAACTTTTAATAATTAAATGAAATAATTTAAGTGACACAAAGACAAGCAGTATGAAAAGGTCAACATGCCTGTCTATTGGTATGCAGCTCCCAGGCAGACTCCAACTGAGTGGCAATGTTCCTCAGGGTGACAACTACACCCCTGGGCATACTTTCCACAGCTTTAAAATGGTCATCATACAAGTCTCTAGCCATGGTTTTCACCTAAATAAAAGATGAAAGTTTTAACTGTATAAGCATATAATACGTCTCAGACATTTCATAATAAGTTGCAGAAAGAACAAAAAATTTAAATGAATACACATTACTAGCAAGCAACAAATTGCAAATACCCACCTTTTGCTTTGTTTTTTCCAGTTTGGATTTGAGCTTCCTTCCTCGCTTTCCAGTCCAGCCAGTCACAAACTCTGACCCTGAAGAGGGATATACAGAAACGGTCACGAAACAACATGACCACCCACCCAGACACTGAAAACAATAATAAAAAAGTCCAAACATAAGACTTAATTCACAAAGTTCATTTTACACACTCTCACCCAAAGAAGTTTCAGCAGTGAAAGAATGCTTGGTGCCACGGTTGGATTCAAAGACAAAGCCTGGCAAATCCTCTTTCAGGATGGTGGCCTGCTGTCCATCTGAATTGTGGATAGCAATCTCACCCTCTTTGAGGCAGGTAAGTGACCAGTTTCCCACAGTGAGTTTAGTGGGTCCCAGCGTTGACAGGATGGGCTGACTGACTGTGACCGGCTTTACCTGACTCCTGGCACGTTGTAGCTTCTCTAGAAACTCACTCCGGCTCTCTAATATAAACAGATATGTAATCAGTTTTAAGTTACTGTCAAGGGAGACAGTTCTGAGTGATAGCAGCGGCAAAATCTCACAAAGGGTGAGTAAAGCAAAATTAGACCTCACCTGAACTATCAGATCCTCCCTCTGGGCTACCACTGGAGTACATAGTGGCCAGTTTGCTATCCAAAATAAAGCGAAACCAGCCATTGCTGCCATTGGAAAGTTCCAGCGCAGCAGCATCACTCCAGATATACAGGCAGTCCCTGCCCCTGATGATTGACCAGTCCCGCCAGTGGTATGGTTTGCCCTGCTGGATCTCTTTAGCATCTTCCTGGGATTCATCCTCCTGGGATAGATATTTATATATTATATATATAAAAAAAATATCCATTTATTTATTTAACACTCGTTGTGTGACACCACAATGAATCGAACTGCAAAACAACAAAACATCTGAAGTAATTGTGAAATAAATGTAAGTGGATTGTGGGTTTGGACCTTTTCAGGCTTTGCCTCTTCTTCATTCTCATCATCTGAGGTGGGGCCTGCCAGAGTAGACACTTTATTGATTACACCCAATCTGGCCAACTGGTCCAAAAAGACATCTCCGCCCTTATCAACTAAATCCCTGATGATCTGCAGTGCTAGCAAGTGACCATCATCATCATCCTGTAAGAAAATACATGGCTTGATTTTCATTTTATTGGCATTATAATATCCAAGGATATCTGACCATAGCACAGTTCATGGGAAGTATGACCAAGCTTGGAGACAACAGTAAACAAAAACAATATCAAAGCAACATTGAGTACTAACCTCTTGATCCAACACCGTAGCAGTGATTTCTACTAGGACAGTGGGCAGGTTGTGTCCAGCATCTGAATCACACACTTCCTTAAGCAGCACTTCAGAACTGTAGTGCACCATTTTCCTGATCAAAGCTAAACTAGCTTTCCTGCAATAGAGCGACAATTCTTTTCTAATATGCCTGTAATTTGCCAGTCAGAAGAAATAAGTTTACACAAGAATTCCTAAATAAAAACAAACCACCATGGCCATTGGCATGCGTCAACATATATGATATCTTGCTTTATAACTCTTATGCTGAAACAAACAAGCAGTTTACACAATGAACCTTATTGAAGGCAGCATGGTTTGCTGAAAGGTTTGTGCAAATACTGGAAGCAGCCTCTTCAGATAGATAGGAGCCATCTCTGGGTCCCCTTTTGGCTCACTGCCTTCCTCCTCTTCCTTATTTACATCCTTCTTTTTCTTGTCGTCCCCCTTGTTTACAGGACACATCCAATCTCCTGCAATAAAGGTTTTGCCAAATATGATTTAAAATGGTCAGATTGCGATAAGACACAAAATATAACCACTTAACATTCATGTGCAACCATCAGAGATGGCTGAAAAATATCAAAACTCACCAGGAGACTGAAGGATTGCAACAACCTCACTGTGCCCCCTTTCTCTGGCTTTGTCTAGTGGCGTTTTGCCATCTTCGTCCCTCAGGTCAGGGTTGGCTCCATGTCGCAGTAAAGTCTTCAGGGAAAAAAAAAAAAAAATTAATTAGGATGCACAACAATTGGGTGCGAGCTCAAAAATATGCACAGCATGCAACTGAACATGGCCCCAGTTACCTTTGCTACTTGTGGTCTTCCAAAACAGGCAGCATAATGCAAGGAGGATGACCTCTGGCCTCTGTTGACATCAGCACCTCTCTCACACAAGAACTCCACCTAAAGTAGTCAGGAAGCATTTATCCAAAACAATCTGCATTCAAAATGAATTATTCCAATGCAATTTAATGCATAGAATAATAAAGTCAATATTAGATTACATGAAATAATATATTAATGTTGATTAGAAACATGACGCTCACCATTTCTTGTGTGCCAAAGGCAGAGGCCCAATTCAAAAGTGTTTGACCTACATCATCCATAAAATTCACTTCAAATGCTGGAAAATGAGAGAACAAAGACAGTAAAAATAATAATAATGGCATGAACAAGTGTTCATTTAGTACTGACCAAACACATAATGCAGCAACAGCGTTCTTATTTAAGTGCAGCCTTCAAACAACAAATGTACAACTTCAGTTTACCTCCTGTGTCAATCGCATCGATGAGTGCATCTGTGTCTTTACTGCGGATACAGTCAATGAGCTGTCGGTGAGAGCGCTCTCCAGAGCTGTCAAGACGTCGCAGGCCTGGGATACGACCAGTGGAGCCAGCAGTGGACTTAGGCAGTGCCTTGCGGCCCTCAAAGAGCAGCACCAGCAATAGGTCAACCAACCTCATTGTATCCAGCACACAGCGCTCATCCCCCTGAAGGGCACTCTCCATAGAGTCAGGCAGCTCTGAGCGCAGGAGGTCCTAAGGAAATGTTTAATAGATTAATTTAGTTTGACTAAATTGGAGGGCAGTGTTTTCCTCAAAACCTGTTGATGTAGCAATGATACTATAGAAATTGGCGGTGAAGTGAAAGTTACAGTAACTTATTATTTTGCAGGGGAAAAAAAAAAAAAAAACTTATATAAAGCCTCTGTAACAACCTAATAGCTGCTGCATTTCAGTGACCATTAAAGAAGATTAGACCTTTTCTTTTACTCATGAAGGCTACTTGCAGTAAGTAAAATGCTTATCAGCAGCATTGTCCATAAATGTCCTTCACTTAACAGAGCCACAGTAAGTATACTTGACCATATTTGATGGCCCAAAAAAAACAAAACTAACTAGCAGGAAAATGCCCCTTACACCAGTTACTCTTGGTTATTAGAATAAGTCTGGAAAAACGTACATGTTCTGCTTAAAATCGGCAGAGACTGTGAAGGGCTGCTTACATGTGTAACCAGTGGTGAGCCCCTGCACAATGTGGAGAGCAGGCTGACAATAGTGGACACTTGGTTGCTGAGTTTCGAGTCCGCAGTGGAGGGGGCAGCTCCAGTGGAGGTTCGGCCAGGTTTACAAGCAGATGAGGGTCCAGCAGCTGAGCCTCCTGCAGCAGCCATGCGGGACAGCAGCTCCTCAGTGAGCCCATGCTTGGCTAGTGGAGCTGGGTCAACACCACGTCGAGTGAAGCGGTCCGCTAGTGAGGCAAAGCACCTGAGAGCTCCATCAGAAACCTGTATATATTAAAATAAATAAATAAATAATAATTAAAAAAAAAAACCACACAACGATCAGTTTCAGATCTGTGGAAAAGTACAAACGTTGCTCCTACCATCAACCAGTATGGCTTTCATTAAGTCAAGTATGTCCACCACGCCTTGTGTGGTCTGACCTTAAGTGAATTTCTGGTTCATTCATACTTCAGTGTTTCAATTGAGAAAGCTCTTTAGCAGATTTACTATATTTCCTTTCATGTTTTTACATGTTTCATATTTATAGCAAATACTTTATCAATAAAGGCAACCTGTTCACTTGAGCTCTAAAACATGTTCCTGTTTGAGATGGATGTTACCTGGTGGTCCTCATGCTTAAGCAGGCTGGACAACGACTCTACACAGGTCTCTAAGGAGGAGTCCTGTGGCTCCATCTTACTGCACAGCCGAGAAACCACTGCCATAGCAGAGTGCAGCGTGTCCTTATGCACCAAGTGACCACTGTCCCTAATAAAGCTTAGCACACAATTCAGCCCCCCAGCTTCAAACACAGCCCCAGACTCCCGTGTGCAGATAAGCTCCAAAACCTGAAAATAGAAAGTTGTAATTAATTTTCTTTTTTTTTTTTTTTTTTATATTTTCAACGTAGGGCCATGTGACCCATGTTTCATTTTAAGACAACTAGTGACAGCAGATGCATCCATTATATGATTGATGTTTTGGTCTGTTACTGCAGTTTTGTCACTACAAAACTTCACTTTTTACACTACAATACACTTTCTGCAACTGTTGTTGGATTATTCATTACCTATATAAAACATCAAATAAGACAATATAACATTTACTTTACTGGATCTCTATAACCAGCTTCATCAGCCTTTATGACACATGTACCATAACTGAACAAGTATAAGGGTGTAACAGTTCCTCCATTCCAGTTTGGTTCTGCTCCGTTTGTTTTAACAATTCAGTTGTTCAGTTTATTTAAAAAAAAAAAAAAAGTTAACTGCATTTTAATTACATATTCATCAAGATGAGTGCAAGATGTGCTTTCAGAAGAGTCACAAATTTTTCTCCATTATTAAAAATGGCCAGTGAGGGGAAAAAAAATAAAAAGATACATATACAAATTTTCTTTATATATTATTCTTGTATTGAAATCTGATCTGCATACACATTCCTACAATCGCTTGAGGACATTTGACTTTATAATCATAATTCCCTGTCTCATGAATATTAACCAACGATCCAAACCTACAGCCCTACATAACTTTCACCCTTACTGAACACAGAGCAGTATCTCTGGGTTCCAAAAATTACATCAATTTACACAAAAAATTACACATTTTATTCCTCAAAGTATTCAAACCAATCATTTAAAAATAAATAAATAAATAAATAAATAGTTTCACTACTGGGTTTTGATCATTTTACTAACTTTTTTTTTTAAATCCTTTGACTAAGAGGGTATATTTTTCCATCATTAACCAACCCAACAACCAAGTTTCACCAGGAATCTCCCCTTACAACAAACAATCTAATGAGAGCAGTACCTTGACACACTGTTCAGCCAGATCTCTGCTTGTCCTGTTGTTAAGTTCCACCACCACCAATCTGTTACACAGGGACTTGATAGCCCCATCTACCCCAACTATCCTGCGTGTGCATTCAGCTGACACATCTAGATAATAGGTGATGGCCCTGGCTGTCACTTCCAGAACATTATCTGGGGCACTTTCATCCAAGAAGATCTTACACAAGGCTGGCAGAAAAGTCCGTGGCGGACATCTGGAGACACAGCATAAGTCAGAAAGTGGGAGATAGATGAGCATTTTTGTCCTTTAGGATATATTTGACAAAATGAATCTGAATAAAATGGTTATAACCATGAACTACAGGGGGTGGCACAATTCCCAAATAATATACAAACACAGCACAAGTTGACTTTAATTGCTTTAGACTTACGTTTCAAAGCAGCGGTCTACATTATCTGACATAAGTAGTAGCATGCAGAGCTGCTCCAAAGCGATGAGCTGCATATCTCGCTCATCCCCCTGGCCCATCTGCAGCCACTCCAGCAAAGTGTCGGGGTCCACGTCCGCCATGACGTCCTGCTACCCAGTCAGCCCAGCACCTAGTCACAGCATCCGCCAGTAATAAGAGGGAGAGAAAGGGGGGAGAAAGAAAAAGAAAAAGAAAGAAAGAAAAAAAAAAAAAAAAAAAAAAAAAAAGGGGGATGGGGCAGTCACTGGTTCGCTTGTTGGCTCATGAAGTCTTCACCTTGAGGGAAAGTGACAAGAACAGAATTTAAAAAGTGATTTTTATCTTAAGAATAAAGAAGCATTGTTAGAAGTGGTTGATTTAACTCACACTTAATTTCATTTGATGTGCATCGTCTATAAGACAATAAGAATTGGAGAAGAGAGTAGGTTGAATAACCTTGATGGGTGATACAAAAGGCTGTAGCTTAACTACAAAAAACTCCAATTTAATCGGTTAAACCACAATGTGGGTGTAATCTAAGATATCTAAGATAAAGTGATTTGCCAGCAAACACTGAGCTAAGCACAAGGACAAATATGATGATTCAGGACTAATCTGAATTAAGACTTACTTTTGCAAGAGGGAAACTATTTATGGGCTTAAGATTAATTCACCTTCCTCTTAAAAAAACAAATATTTTAGGATTCCTGGGCAATGTTTTCATCAACAAAATGTTAGTGGCGATTAAACGAGCTATCCAATATTGATACTCTTAGCCTACTGCTTTGTTGACATAATGCTATTGCAAATTTGGAAAACAGCTAGCTTGAGTACTCCAGCTCAATATTATTATTATTAATCACCTCTACAGTTTGGCAATGCCACCAAGAACATTCTGTTAAACAGAAACATGAAGAGAAGAGAAAACCGCTACACTATACTGACATTTGCTCAGGTAAATTCACTTGTTTAGTAAAGAATATGTTAAACAGAGATTAGTGATGTTTACCTAGGTCATTAAATACATTTTTCTTATTGTTGCTCCATATTTGATTTATTGCATAGAATATATCTTTTAATATTTGATTTCTGTATTGAATTATTGTTCCATGCTCCTTAGACCATGCAAAGTGCCTTGCTATATATTCCAATAAAAAGCAGGTATTTTCATTCCAAGTTCAAACTAATGATGTTCTAGCAGGCCAAGAAAACTGAATAAACCAAAATAATCAATTATTCCTTTTCTTTTTTGGAACTCCTAAGAACTCATTTCTAACTTACTGAAAAAAACTAGATGTCTACACAACTTTCTGTAAAGGTCCAGATGTACATTTGACATATTGTCATAAGAGTTCAGGCAAAGTACCTTCCTTCTTATTTCAGCCTTAAATGAAATCTGTTTCAGTGAGCTATACGAAATGACTTGGAGTTTACCAATGTAATCAACAAACTACCTTTTTGGTTTGAGAGTCTCTGTGAAAGTGTGACTAACCATTCCAGGATGATGTGTGCTTTTCGCATTTTCAAATGCAAGTGGCACACAGTCTGATTGGTAAAGCATGCTGTTTTACTCACGCTATCATGAAGTTAGAATGTCTGTGTTCAGCTCTCAGTGCGCAAAAAACCTTAACATTATACTGTCTGATCTGCGACTGGAGACTCAGATTTGATCTAAGCTCTGAAACTGGGACCTCCAATTATTATCCAAGTTAAAAGCCTGACCCATCGAACCATCAGGCAGCTCGTTGAGTCGAAGTGACTTGATGGCCGCCTCTCATCATAATACCGGTGTTCCAGCGAGTCGTCCTACCTTGTCAATTTCTCCTACCGTTTCCACAGACATCTAAACCCTGACACTCAGGGAGGACCTTTCGATGGCTAGAGTTAATTGTTAGAAAATCGGCTCCAGCGTCTCGATTTCCTCCACTTGAGATATGTTAAATAAACTGGTTACTAGAACAAGCAAAGCAGAATATATAAACAGACCAAAAGACCCCCTGACTTCATCTGTGTGAAGTCTTGTCGATCAACGCACACCAAGCGACCTAATATTAGGCCTCACTGTCGAGAATGTAATCAGGTAACGTTAACATTAGCGAGCTTAGGTTGCTTCTAAACAGTTTGGGAAACTCGACTACTTTGTCCATTAAGTTACTTCCTCACATCAAGATGCAGAGTTTGAAAACAGGTCGTATTACATATTGCCCGTTTACTGCAAAGGATTTTTGAACGATCGCGATAAGTAAAGTAAAGCTGAACAAACGTCAATGGCTCTTATTCGAATGATCCGTCCATTGCGTCCCTCTGCTGCTAAGCTAATTTGAAACATGTCAGTGCAGAAAGCTGACAATCTACTCTAACACACCGATGTCACCTCAGGAAGTCGTGTAAAGCTAAAAGGTAGCTAACATAACTAGTTAAAGGAATATTAAATGAACCTCAGCATTAAGCACGAAGCCTAAAATTGACCAAAACTAAGCAAACTAAAGAGAATCAGTTAAATGTCCCAAAGCAGATACGTTAAGACAGTAACTCATACGTTACTCGACGCCAGGCTGGCCTATGCGACGGAAAGCCATCCAGGCAGGTTCGTTATTGGTTAAGATCTATTTTATATTTAAGTTTTCAAAAATAACTCCACACCAACTCAGCAGACAATTACGCAAGATACCTAAAATCGGCTTAGCTGTTGAGTTTTACTCTCAGAGTTGCTAGCTAAGTCGCTAGCTAAAGTTACCCGGCATGAATAGAACGCTAACTGGAAAACATTCCCGAAGCATAGCTACTCTAAGTAAACCCTGACAAAAATACATGTAGTGATTAAGGTAAAGTAACTTCGATCGCCAAACGTGTCACCGTCGGTATTTGAGAATAAACGATGAAGCCGCACAAACACGGCCTTGTGTTTACCGAGAGAACCAGGAGCCGGGAGTTCTCTGCGGAGCCGGAGGCCGCGGCGCTTCTATCCGCCAGACCTCTCAGGAAAGCTGCGGCTTAATAACCAAGAGAGAGAAGACACTTACCTCCCTCCAGCATCTGCCGAGGTAAAAGAATAACGCCGGGGGTTCAACGGAACTGCAAAAACGGCCGTTAACAAACGGATAAAGCAGTTAACGAATCTTCATCGTCTCTCTTTTATGTACACGAGTAGAGGTCACAGTGAACGGGGAGGCGATTCGGAGGAAAACTAGTGCCGTCCGACTCGTGAACGAGCGGTTTCTCTGAACCGGCTCATTTTCTTAAATGGACTAAAATGATTCACAAGTTCAACAGATTCAAGTGTTTTGGAGCAGCTACATATTGTGTTGCGGTCCTACGGCATTTAATTCAACAATCGTTCACACTTGTGGAAAAATAATCGTTAAGATAATTCTAAATTCTTGCACGGTTGCTATATATAATCTATTTTTGGATTACTCTTTCAATTACATTTTAATATTTACGAGGCTACAATATAAAGTAGCAAAATCATGTGAACTCTGAACCGAATCTGATTTTATGGAGCAGAAATATGTACAAGCTATGAATCAATGAGTCGAATCGTACGCTCGAGTCATTTGGACGGACAATTTGAATAGAGTTCTTTATTAGAGAATCGGAATCTACGTCTCCAAAAACAATTGATTCGCAGGTAAACGTTAAATCGTTAAATGTATTTAAACGATCCATTTGAACAAAATTATGACTGTCAGTCAGGTTTGTTTTTTTCTTATATTATGTTCATTTTTAGTTCGACATTTTTCTGGAGCACATAGAAAAAAAATCTATACACAGAATGACAATGTGAATACGGGAAAGAAACGTTTGTTTGTTTTTGGTTTTTTTTGCTGCCACAAACTAAGAGTAATCACTCAACCGTTACTCATCAGAACTATCATTATTAGTTAACTGAACCCCTTCCCAATAGGTTGCCCTGAGGTACCCCTGAGCAAGGTACCGTCCCCATCACTGCTCCCCGGGCGCTTTCAATAGCTGCCCACTGCTGCACGGGTTTGAGTGTGCATGGGTTAAATGCAGAGGTCCAATTTCGTTGTGGTTCATGTGTGCTGTGCCGTGACCTCGCAATGACAAGGGTTGTCACTTTCACTTTCACTTTCAACTTCCAATTACAAACTCTAATGAACTCTTTTATAGTAACTCATACTTTACTGGAACTCATTGTTAAATTTATTAACATTAAAATGCACTTTCTCTTTTTTTCTTGATTATCTGGTTTCGACCAGAGGAGGATGGGTTCCCCTTTTGAGTCTTCGTTCCTCTAAGGATTCTTCTTCCAGTTTTCCAGTTTCTTCCTCTGTTGCTACTCCCTTGGGGATTGGACCAGAATTCTGTAAAGCTGCTTTGTGACAACAACAGTTGTAAAAAGTGTAAATGAAAATGTAAATAAAAGACTTGATTGGAACTTACTCTTTACTTACTTACATTACTACTCTTTTGACCTTAATCTTTAGTTAGAGGCAAAAACAGAGTTTTTGGAAATATACTCCAGAATTGGGATTAGCATTTGAAAAGGTCTTGCAGAATGTATGGCTTCATTTCCACAGTAAAGTTTAATAGTTTAAAAAATCTGCATGAAGGCTAGATGATGAATCTTCTGCTCCCATTTAGGGGTCGCCACAGCGGATCGACTGTCTCTATTTCTCCCTGTCCTCTGAATCTTCCTCCTTCAAACCGACCACCTTCATGTCCTCTCTCACCATATTCATAAACCTCCTCTTTGGTCTTACTCTTTTCCTCTTTCCTGGCAGCTCCATCTTCAACATCCTCCTCCCAATTTAAAGGCAGACTACTAAAGTTAGACAAACCAAGAGTTGGCCAAAAGTGGATAAGAAAATGAAATCTGAATTATGTTAAACCTTGATAGCTTCCATTTCAGGTGTAACTGAACAAAACTCTGTAAGAACCATTGCCTCGAATCATCCAGTATATATACTTAGTTGTGCCACTCTCAGTGCAGATTTTGTTCATGCAATAGATTCTCTACTTGCAGTTTTTATATGAAGCACTTTGTGTACAACATGCTAAATATATAAACCTAGCTGCATTTATCATGCATTTATCTGCATTTATCAAAGATTATAGAAAAAACTGCACTGATTGCTCATGCCATCTAGACTTGCTTGCCGACTTTGAAACCACTGGCTATCCACCCTCTTGCTGCAAAGAAAAACATAATTTTGGACTCATCCATCCATCCATTTCCTGCCGCTTGTCCCAAACGGGGTCGCGGGGGAGTGCTGGTGTCCAACCCAGCGCACACAGGGCGAGGACGGTGGACGCACCCTGGACAGGTCGCCAGCCCATCGCAGGGAGGAGCGGGACGGGGACGGCACCTTGTTCAAGGGTACCTCAGGGCAACCCATTGGAAAGGGGTTCGAACCCCCGATCCTCCGATCACGGGGCCAACGCCCGAACCACTAAGGCCACCACTGCCCCCAATTTTGGACTCAGATATTTTAATATAGCAATAAGTGAAGGTGAAAGTGACTATTCTCATCATTGCGAGGTCACAGCACAATAAATAAGCTTTATTACATTTACATTTATGACATTTAGCAGATGCTCTTATCCAGAGCGACTTCCATGTCCTAATTACAGGGACAGTCCCCCTGGAGCAACTCAGGGTTGAGGGTCTTGCTCAGGGGCCCAGTGGTAGTAGTGCTAGAGGTGGGATTCGAACCTGGGACCTCTTGAGCCATAGGTCCTAGGCAAGTATCCTACCAATCCTTCCAATTCCTGCATCCCTGCTTATGTAAAAACATTTTACTCACCATTTATTTTTTATTATCACTAGTAAACCAGTACTTTTATTCACTCCATCCCTTTTTATTCCACATTGCAGTGTTGACCAACAGATATTTTTCCTTGTTGAATCTAGGACCTTAGAGGCTGAAAAACATTTTATGAGCAGGAAACACTATTACCCTCAGCTTGCTCAAAAGGCAATGTAATTCAATGGAACTGAATTTAAATAAAGCCATGTTAATGTGTGAGGCCCTTCTAAATCTTGTGACCATTTATCAGGTGAAATATCAGCAAATTTAGTTAGCAAAGAATCAAAAATGAAAATAGGTACAAGAACAGCCATCTTTACTCTTGAGATAAAATTGTTTAATTCTTATAGCATTCAATGAAAATAACTGTTATTTTCTGTTTCTGTTCATTTTACAGGATACAAAATTTGGTTACAGTATTAACTTTTAATTAATCTTCACAGCAGCAAAGAAATCACCAATTACTTGCAAGAAACAGCAGCACATGTTGGTTACAAATGTTAAAAAGCGGGGGAAAAAAGGGATAAGTTCCCTGCTTGCCTAGTATAATCCTCAGTATGATATTCATGACTTACTCGATCATATCTTCATATTGTAAAAACAATTACACTTAATACAATCTAAAATAAAATATTTTTAGGTACCATCCATTGCTTTTCATAACATTTTAGCCAGTGATATTACCTTGTAATACATTACACATTCAAATTAGTGAAGTGTTCAGTTTTCCATGCATCATCAAAATACTGTATAAGTTTAATGTATAATCTGACTATTAACAGCTAAAATCAGCCAAGCATCAGTGCAGGGAATTTTCAAAATGGGGTTAAGGAGCAATACAACATAGAAATACAGTACCTGTAATACTTACATGCATTTGCAACAGGGACCAATCTGTGTTGATTTAACTTATTTCTTATTTTATTAAAATTTCACAATTACTATGTAAAATAGGGTGGAGCAGTTTCTTCATTAAGCTGAATGTGTCATAGATCAGGATTTAGCCAAACTCTGTAAACTGAAGAGGTGCAGCTAGATTGGGTTTAACTGTTCCAGGTAGAATTTATTTTTAAATAATCTTGGTCCTGCTCTGTTCTACTTTAGTGTTTTCTGACTCACCTCACTTGCCATCTTTTGAAAAGTGGTGTATTACAGCAGAAAAATAGTAGAAGGTGTAATGTTTAAGCCCTCCCAGTAGAGGAATAGGAAATGCTAGGCTAAAGCAATTGCACACCAAAAACCTTTTATCTATCAGCTTGATTTCAGAGGTGAATTTAATATTTACTGAGTTATTCAGCAAGTGAGAGAACTTAAAAGAGAGAAAAAAAAAATAAGACCTTAAAACAGTGAATTCCTTTCACAATCAAATCTAGTTCCTCTTTTTCAATGCATTGTTTATTCCCTTTTCAAAAAAACCCTTCATGATCAATTCTAAATTCCTCATAGAGGTTAACACTGTTTTAAAACAAACATTTTAATACTATAATGTAACGTCCAGAAGATATTATATCTTCCCTACCATCCAACTGAAGACCAACTTCCTGTGATTCTTAAAACTTTGTGGGGATGTTACTTCCGGAGACTTGAGGTTGTGTAGCTTTTCCGCTGACACTCTCCTGGTTGCCCTTAATGGCTGCTTCTATGCGAGCTTTTAAATGGGGGGCAGAGGCCATGAGCATTTTGAAGACAGCCAAATTCTGGGGCGCTAGGCGCATAAGATCTCGCAGAGCAGACTCATGCAGAGAGCAGGAAACAGCAGTCGCTGAAGCTAAAGTGTTCTCGTCCAGTAGGAAGGAGATTAGGATGGGTAAAAGAACAGCTAACAACTGGGGACCTACACCATGAAAATAAAAAAAATTACATAATTATTCTTCATCAACACCACTGGAAGAATAAGAGATGTAATATACTGTAAGATATGTACTGTAGGTACTGTAACTGAAAACAACAAAGCTAACAACCACAAATAATTGTGTAATGGCAACATCGATGAGGTATGCAAGAATGTTGATGTCTATTTTTGTTAATAAACGACCTTATTTTGACATAAAAATCCTTAACAACAATTCACTGTAGGTTTTGCGAATGCCGTAATATACCGGGGAAATCCGAAAAATTATTACTGTATATTTCTAAATAGGATTTTAAATGAAAAATGTATTTTCCCCAATTTTGACAACATTAGGTAAGTGGGATGCAAATAGTGAAAGTGACAACCCTTGTCATTGCGAGGTCACAGCACATCACACGTGAACCACAATGAAATTGGACCTCTGCATTTAACACAAACACCGTGCAGCAGTGGGCAGCTATTGAAAGTGCCTGGGGAGTAGTGACGGTGATGCTACCTTGCTCAAGGGTACCTCAGGGCAACCTACTTGTGAGGGAATTGAACCCACAATCTTCCGATGCGGGGCCAACTCCCTAACCACTAGACCACCGCTGCTGTTAAATAGTGATTTAACTGTATTATTTCTACTGAAATCATAGCATTCTTAATGTTTGTTTTTTAATCTTCATTTTTTCCCCTAAACATTGTGTGTGTAAACAATGCTCTTCCAAAGTAATCATGCCATCTTAGTTATGTTTCTTCTACCGACTAGCATTTACACCTAGTCTTATTCAAGATGTCAACAGAAGGTTCTCAAAAAAGTAATCTGAAATCTCAGAGGATTTACAAGCTGTAAGACAAAAGTAAATTAGTGTATTATAGCTCAAATGAGTGGATATGTAAAATGTTTAACTAAAGAAAACAAATAACCCGAACCAAGAAGAAGATAAGAATGAACTCTTATGAAATAGCTCTACAGACTGCATGTATGTAAAAATGGAAACAATGAAATGCTGTCCAATGAGAAGGCACAGCAAACTTTCCATGGATGTCAGTGTCAAAAGAAATCAAACTTAGATTGTATTCTCATGTACAGTTGAGGCCAAAATTATTAGCCCCCCAGTAATTCTGGAACATTTTTCTAAACTTCTTCACAATGTTTGCAGCATTGATGAAACTTGATATAAGAAAACATTCACCCGTGCTATTTAGTAGCTTTTGGTACATTTTGTAATATAAAATACATTTTTAGGCTTGCTTTATATCAAATATAGTAAAAAATGGGGTGGTCAAAAATATTAGCCCCATTTGAATGTTTGCTTTCAAAACACACCTACAGTAATTAACCAATCAGCTTTGAAATCACACCTGTGCAGTCAACTGGCTTCCTGACAACATTCAATCAGCATAAAAAGACTCCAAGGAACAGGGCACCTGAACACATGAGACTGGACTACTGTTACTCATCTTGCCAAAGACAAAGGAAATCAGTCTGGAACTCAGAAAGAAGATAGCAGAGGCTCATGATAAGGCTACACTGCCATTTCCAAGTGATTCAGTGTCTAGAACTGCTGTACGGTGCATCATTGCCAAGTACAAGGAGACAAAATTCTGTAGGAAACAAACCTGCCCATGACCGTAAGATTTCAAGAACTCTGGAGAGGAAAATTGTCAGAGATGTCAGCAAGGAGCCCTGGACATATGCCAAGATGTCCTTCTGGAGTTGATGTTTCCAAGAAACAGTTGTGAGGGCTCTTCATCGTGGTGGGCTTCAGGGCAATCGTCCCAGAAGAACCCCTTTACTCAAAGAGTGGCACATCACAGCCCGACTGTTTGCCCGTGAACATTTGAAAGGTAAAGATGAGTTTTGGAAGTCTGTGCTTTGGTCTGATGAGACTAAATTTGAACTGTTTGGGCACATGGATGTTGGTTATGTTTGGTGAAGAAAGGGAGAGGTCTTCAACCCTAGGAACACAGTTCCCACAGTTAAACGTGGTGGGAGCATCATGTTGTGGGGCTGTTTTGCAGCTTCAGGCACAGGGAGCTTTTTTTGGGTGCATGGCATCATGAAAAAAGAAAATTATGTTGACATTAATTATGTTGGAGAATATGCCGAAATCTGGTCATAGTCTAGGCTTAGGTCATCGCTGGGTTTTCCAACAAGACAATGACCCAAAGCATACATCAAAATTAGTCCAACAGTTCCTCAAGGATACGAAAACCAAGATCCTGGAGTGGCCCGCACAGAGCCCAGACCTCAATCCTATTGAGAATCTGTGTTGGGTGCTCAAAGTGAATGTCCATGCTCAGAAACCATGCAATTTGGAACAGCTAGAACAATTTGCAATGGAAGAATGGGCCAAAATCCCTGAGGAGACCTGTGCCATCCTAGTAAAGAAGTACTCTAAGAGATTGTTGTCAGTTGTGGCTCAGAAAGGGTACACTATTGACTATTAATGGCCAGGGGGCTAATAATTTTGGATGTCTAATTTTTGCCCTTTCTTGTTTCAACTCAGTGTATCAATAAAACATCCTTATTAAACTTAGTGGACTTTGTTTATTATAGTGTATTTGTTTCCAAAATAAACACTTGTTGCTAATGGTCATTTTCACAGAGAAATCAAGAGTGTTGTCAAATTTCATAAGGGAGCTAATAATTGTATCACGTACTTCTCAAGACTATTGTGAACATTTTTCACCAACAGGGCAGCTTATGAGTAGTTAAACCAGTTATGGCAGTGCAGAGCAGGCTTCTGTTGCTAGGATCTAAGTCTATTCAATTTGATGACAATACTTTGTGGTTACCCAGCCAGTAGGGATGCACAAGCCAGTTTGTATTTGTATCAATTTGCCAGTATTTCTTTGTGCCGGTTTCAAGCCCAGATAAATGGGGAGGGTTATGTCAGGAAGGGCATACAGTGTAAAATTTTGCCAAATCAAATACGCAGACAACTAAACAGACTTCTAAACTGGATCGGTCGAGGCCCAGGTTAACAAGACCACCACCACTGCTGTTAGCCAACAGGGTCCTGGTTGAAATCGGGCTGGTTGAAGAAGAAGAGTAAGAAGGTAGGTAGAGCAGGAACTGTAGGAGCAGAAGTGAGGGTAGGAACTTTGAATGTTGGCAGCATGACTGGTAGAAAGTTAGATGACATGAGAGAGAAGAAAGGTAGATATTTTGTGTGTGCAAGAAACTAGATGGAAGGGCAATAAGGCCAGGTGTGCTGAAGGTGGTTTTATATTGTTTTTCCATGGTGTGCATGGAAGGAGAAGGAGATATGGGGTAGGTGTTATAGTCCTCTTTCAGGATATCAAAGCCATTTTCGAGGTGTCAGATAGGGTGATGAGTCTGAAACTGGAAGTTGAAGGTGTGATAATGAACGCTGTTAGTGCTTATGCCCCTCAAGTGGATTGTGAGATGGAGGAGAAAGAAGATTTCTGGAGTGAGTTAGATAAAGTGATAAAGTGAGAGAGCAGACTTTAATAAACATGTTGGTAAGGGGAACAGAGTTGTTGACGAGGTGATGGGTAGGTATGGTGTCATGGAATGCAGAAGGTCAGATGGTTGTAGATTTTATTAAAAGGGTGGAAACAGTAGTAAATACTATAGGCGACAGAGCTGGAGGTTGCAGTTAAAGATGCTGGGAGTGACGAAGATGAACAGGGTTAGAAATTAGGTAAGACGCTTTACTGACAAAGTTGGTGAAGCAAGACTGCATTTGTCTGGACATGTACAGAGGAGAGACAAGGATGATATTTGGAGAAGGATGTTGAGGGTGAAGCTGCCTGGCAAGAGGAAAAGAGGAAGACAGAAGAGGAGGTTTATGGATGTGGTGAAAGGACATGCAAGTGGTTGGTGTTAATGAGGAACCTTCGGTCCAATCAACAATTACAGTTTCAGTCCTGTTGATTCTCTGCATTGTCATCATCTGTTAATCTATTTTGCCCTGTAATGACCTCCACAGGATCACATTATTTAATGATTATTTGTGGGTTGTGCTGTGTGTGCACACGATGGACAATACACAGCAATGTAGTCAGAATCTAATGAAGAAGATGACCTACACAGCTACAGCTCCTTGGCATCACTGGATATAAATAAAATTAAACTTGATGTTCATGGTGAGGACTACAAATTTAAAATCAATCATGTTAAGTTAAATCAAGTCAAATGTGTGAAGAGAATACTGACGGTAAGTTTCCTCTGTGGCAAGCACTAGTGCCTCCATGGCTCTAATTCCTTCCTGCACTGCCAGGAGCTCAGCAGTACTCTGAGGCCGACTCTTCTCCACTTGTTGCAAATCAGTTATTAGTTGTCTGCCCAGTGCCTGGATAACTGGCCTGGCAATTGCTGATGGGCCCTGAAATACCGACGTCAACAACTGGTAACTCCTTCTCCGCACCTAAGGAAGAAATAACCACAGAAAAACTACAGGAAAAACCCATCAATGCTCAAAAACCTGTAAACTACACAGTCCCTGGAAATGTTAGATTACATTATATGAATATATTTTGCCTCTGTAATTAAATTACCACAAAATTGACACAACTGTCCATTTCTGTGAGTATTTCAGCAAACCTTGCTCAGAAACAAGATTTAAGACTAGCAAGACATGAGACGAAAAAAAATAAACATAACTTTACAACAGTCATGCTTTCCCCACATTAGATTTAGAAATTGCTTCCTCTCCTGATCAACTCTGATTTGCAGCTAAGCTGCCCTGCTCACCAAGGGGTCCTTGGACTCCAGGCTGGCTTGGAATTTGCCAACAGAGCATGAAATCAGTGGCTCCACAGTGGTGACCTCAGCACTCGCAGACAGCAGGAAGATGGTAAGCGCTGTCAACAAGGTGACTTCATCTACAGCAGGTTTCGTCTCATCTACAAAAACCAAACAACAAAACTAATTGCCTGATCTCAAAATAGCACAATTCAATGTCAGGGAAAAAACATGTTTGTTTTCTACCAAGCATTTTCCCATCTAGTTGACTGATCAGTGAGTTTACTTGAGATATTGTATCATAATATTGGACGTTCAATTAGCTTAGAGCAATGTGCACACATTTATCTACACCAATGTTTGCTAATTGTAGATACATATCTATGCATCTTTTTTTCCCCACCAGGGCAGTATTTTTTGTGTAATGCTGTATCATTGGTAATGAATAGCCAAAATCAGAAAAGCTGTCTTAATTTAAAATGTAAATATGCAGTGGGATTACATTACATGAAAAGGACACTCCTATACTCATTTTGTAAATCTGACAAGAAGAGTGGGCAGGGCAGCAGTGGCCTAGTGGTTAGGGAGTCGGCCACAGGATTGGAAGATTGTGCGTTCAAATCCCTTACCAGTTGGTTGCCCCGAGGTACCCTTGAGCAGTTCCCGTCACTGCTCCCTGGGCAGCTGCACGCACGGTATGTGTTTGTGTGCATGGGTTAAATGCAGAAGACCAGTTTCGTTGTGGTGTGCTGTATCAAGTGTCCTCACAATGACAAGAACAGTCACTTTCACTTCACTTCTTTCAAATGTGTATATTACCTGTATCCCAGTATTCAAGCAATGTGCACAGTGCAGAGCGCAGCAACTTGACCCATGCAGCACAACTCTTCTCAGCTCTGCTCATAGGAGAAGAAAGGACACTGCGCAGAGCCTTTAGGGCTCCAGACACCAGCACTGCTTTGCCTACTGAACTAGATCCGCTCACCAGCTCCTTCAGCACCCCCAGCAGTAGATACAGCACCGTGGGCAACACAGAGACACTGCCTGATAAAACACCAAAGATACTTCATATGACATTCACACCAAAAAAACAAAGTTTAGGCAGTAAAATTATGATCACTGAGAACAGCACTATGCAAAACAAATGTAACATGTTTATAGTAAAATTATTTTCACACTACTTGTGTACTTTGGGAGTACTCAGGAACATGACTGTTAAAGGAAATGCTACATAATCTGTTGATCGGATTTTCTCCTAATAGATGATGATGGTTTGCTTTACTTAGGTTCGTGCATTGCTTTGACAATGTTGGGTGCTATGATCACTAATGCTCTTGGCTTTTTGTATGGTGATGCAACGTGAAACATTTTAGCATATCTATTCAAATTTTGTTGTTGATACAGTGACTAAGCTGTTATGATTATTGGATGCTTTATTACCAATTTCACCTGTTGAGAACAGACTCATTTAACATAGTTGTTAGTAGCTCTTAGCCATTTCTCTTACCCTCAGGTGAGCAGATGGAAGGCAACTCTGAGAGAATCGCCAAAGCTAAAGGTATTAGCTGGCAGTCACTGTCATTGAGGGACAAGGGTATGCCTCTCTGCCCAGAGGGACTGCCATTCAACCGTGGACTGAGCTGTGGTAACTTCCGAACTAGCATACAAAGACAAACTTCCAGAGCTCCAAACACAAGAGACTTTCCAGGCACCAGGCCGCCTGTGTCTCGGCCTTCTCCAAACTCTGGCACCGTCTCCTTCTCAGCTGCACCATCATCCACTGAAGGACAGACAGAGCAGAGAGTGTCATTTAAACAACTAAATTAAAAGACACATCTAAAGAATAAGCAGTGTATACCTATTATCTTGTATACAGCTGTGCTGTGTGCACACAATTATTAGGCAAGTGAGTTTTTTAACAAAATGTCTTTCGAAAGGGATGCAGCACTCTTGTGCCCAAAAGTACAAGGTGTTCAGTGCACAGAGACATGGCCAAGATAAGGAAGGCTGAATCCCAACTACCACTGAACAAGACACGAGATGAAATGTCAAGAAAATGGGCCAAGAAATATCTCAAGGTTTTATGGACAGATCAGATGAGAGACTCTTGACGGACCAGATGGATGGGCCCGTGGATGGATCAGTAACGGTCACAGAGCTCCACTTCTACTCAGGCTCCAGCAAGAAGTTATTTGAACCTTTTAGGTTGAAAATGGTCACAAAATCAACTCCCAAGCCTACTGCCAGTTTTCAGAAGACACTTTCTTCAAGCAGAAGTACCAGGAAAAAGTCTGGATTTTTCAAGAAGTCCATGATTATGTAGGACAATGCTTCATGGCATTGCATGGTTTCATTAAGTTGTATAATAATTTTGCACACATATGTATTTCCCTGGGAAATTCCCTAAATGGTAGTGTATTCACACTACCATTTACTTAAAAGATTCAGGTTTTAGGATCATTTTAGTTTGACTGGCCAAAGGCTCAAGGTAGAACTTTGACTGAATATGAAACAACCCAGTAATGTATTAGTATTTATCTGTGACTGTTTGTTACCCTCTGCACTGTGGCGTTTCTCTTTGACATTCTCCTGCGCTGCACACACCACCTGCTGTACTAGTTCCAACACAGCTAGCTGTATCTTTGGAGACTCGCGAGTAACAATCAACCTATGCAGCACACTGAGAAGCTCAACACTCAATGCCTTCAGAAAGAGCAAACACAGACAGGCAGAAATGACACACAAAGCCAGAAATTACAGCACATGCATATAACTAATTAAGATAAATTTGATAATAAATTTAATAACCCTAACAATAAACAAATTCCATTAAGGATGTACACAATAACTACAAAACACTTCTATGACTTAATGCTCTATTATTCTTTAATACTGTATTGTGCTTTATTACACAGTCATGAAATTAGATAAAGAATGGGGGAAGTACCTGGTCATTGCCTACTTTTGAACGGGGCCAAGGCACATCGAATAAGGCCTGCAGGGCACGAAGACATGAGGTGATGTTCTCCATTTGGTTCTCAGAGTGGGGGGAGCACAGAAACTCCACACAAATCCCTAAAAATGGCAACATAATCTTAAAAAAAAAAAAAAAAAAAATCCTATGCCTGATTTGGAATCGGTTTGTCCAAGAAAGAAGAGAGATGTTTGTTTTTTTTATACCCCCCCCATCCCCGACCCACCCACAAAGTGAATGTGTGTGCACACTTAAAAGCAATAAATACTATTTGCTAACCTACCTTAGTTAGCATTTTCTTGTTTAATTTCTTAATGCCAACCTGGTGCTAACAGTGAGTAAACTCCTATTTTCTATTTGTTTAGTTAGATTTATTAAAAAGGCACAGATCTTCCTACCCAGGATGAGATGAAGACGATCAGTGCTGATGTCCTCCGCAGACTTGATGCTGGCTAGAGTGGTGGACTGACCCATGGAGGTAGGGGTGACAGGCCTGGAGAGGTTTGCAGGTCCCTCATCCACCATAATAAACTCAGTGCTCTTGAGCCAGAGGGCAGTGGCATGGATAATAGGTCCCCACGCAAAACGGTAATGTTGGCGGGCCTGGTCTACTGTCTCTGCAGTGTAGAATGAGCCACCTGAAGCACAGAGATAGTATGTTTCATTCCCATCACTTAATCACAAACCACTGTGAAATTGCAAAAATAAATGAATAAATAAATAAAACAAACAATAATTATTTAACAATATCAGGGTCTCACAGTTTAGAACACAGCTGGTCAAATTAAAAAAAGATTCAACACTAGTTTAATTACAATAATCCTCAGCAGATACCTGTAGTGGGGAGCTGGCTAGCAAATGCTGGCGGCAGTGTGAGCAACGCATGGTCCTGCAAAGCAGCCAACCATAGGCGACTCAGTGTGGCAATGTCACCCTGCACCAGTTTTAGCAGGCCTGCTTTTGCTGTCTCTACATTTCCATGTTCTTCGCATTGTTCTTCTTGCTGCTCCAGGTGCTGCCCATTGGAACTGTCCTTCTGCCTGATGCTCTGCATCACCACAATATACACCTGGAACACCATATTGAGAAAAACCCTGTTGTGATGACCTTCCCAAATATACAAAGAAAAGGCAATAATCTTACATATTAATTAATAATCTTACATATTAATTTACACACACACACAAAATATATATAATACTGAGTGTATACATGAGCAGCATGGACCGGTCTATAAACATGATGTTTGTAAACAAGCAATGCACTGTTCTCTTGCCACCTAATATATCAACCCCCTTTGCCATTACTGATCTTTATGGGGTGTCTGTGTGTGTGGATTAGCTATTTAAAGTCTAAATGCAAATAAGTGAAGTGAAAGTGACTATTCTTGTCATTGCAAGATCACAGCACAGCACACAGTGAACCACAACGAAATTAGACCTCTGCATTTAACCCATGCAAACACCGTGCAGCAGGGGGCAGCTATGAAAGCGCCCAGAGAGCAGTGACAGGGACGGTACCTTGCTCAAGGGTACCTCAGGGCAACCTAATGGTAAGGGGTTTGAACCCACAATCTTCCGATCCTGTGGCCAATTCCCTAACCACTAGGGCACCGTTGCCCTAGCAGCTTAAATAAAAGAATAACATTGCAATACAATAAATGTGCCATTTAATTTCAGTTCAAACACATCTAAGCATTTCTCTGATGTCAACTTTTCTGACGATTGCTGGGATCTGTTTAGAGAACTTAATATGACAATCTGGCTAATGTAAGAGTATCAACCTGCACTCAAAAGATGAAAGCTGGTTTGAACTAGACTTAAATGTGGATCAAAATACGGAACACCATAGAAGCTCCATGTTTTTGCTCGATGGATCAAAGTTCTCTTCACCTCTGCCCAGGCCTTGAGCACAGCCAGTGTCTCCATGGTGAAAGTGCTCTCATTGTAAAGAGGACTAAGCACATCTCTCCCAGCCTGAACCTTGGCTAGCGAGGATGCGAGAAGCTGGTGCACTCTTCTCAGGTCTCGGAGATCATTGACAACCCCACTTGCAATCCAGGCACTGCAAACCTGCACAGGAACAACCACAAAAATGAACACAGCTCTCCTGAGGCAACCAATGAAAGAACTGTTTTGAGGACTGTGATAAACACCCGAGTCTCTTAGGAAAAAGTAGGTCAAGTAGACCGCAAGTGAATTATAGGTATTTTAAAAAACGTCAAAGGATTCAGAAGGAGACGAACTACAGAGCGATGTTTGTGTTTTAACATACCTAAGTGAAGTGAAAGTGAAAGTGAAAACCCTTGTCATTGCGAGGTCACAGCACTGCAAACCATGAACCACAACGAAATTGGACCTCTGCTTTTAACCCATGCACAAAAACACCGTGCAGCAGTGGGCAGCTATTGAAAGCGCCCGGGGAGCAGTGACGGGGACGGTACCTTGCTCAGGGGTACCTCAGGGCAACCTACTTGTGAGGGAATCGAACCCACAATCTTCCGATGCGGGGACAACTCCCTAACCACTAGGCCACCGCTGCCCTAAGATGCTCTATTTCAACGGACAACTATGCAGCATCCAGTTATGTGTTAACCTACACACGTGTCTTTGGGATTTTGAGCAATTTTATAATAAACATCAAAATGGATTTTTCTTAAGCTGCATTAAAAGGCCCCGACCTGACAGGCTTTAGCAGTGACATCAGGAGGTGCATCCACACTAAAAGCAGGTCTTATAGCAGCTCCCACCTTTAAACAAAAGAATTAAGACACATCTTCAAAACACCAATACACAAACACACACAAAAATTACAACGGACAGAAGACCAAAACCAATTCAAGTTAAAAAAATGAACAACAGTTTTGGAGCCAATCAATGAATGATACTACAGAGATCCTTTTTATATTATAATCAACCGGCTAATTTCCACAGAATCTTCAAAAACTTTCAATTGTTATGCATATTATTATAGGCAAATTATCATATCAGGCAAAGGGAGCGTTAATAGACATACACATTAAATCTCTGCCCATAAAAAGACAAAAAAATTCTGAAAAAGGTCGCTATATGCACATATGAAATGAACACCTTCAGCATATAGATGGGCTGAAACCAAGTTCACAACACAAACTCTGTATTCAGTGACTATATGTAGAAATTTACTTAAACCTATTGCTATGAATAGATTGTTATGCTGCTGGCAAGAACTCAAGTAAAGTAAGAAACCAAGTTTGCTCCTGCTTTAATTGTCAGTGTTATCTTCTAAACTTAACTAATTGACTGAACTCAATATAAAATCTAAATTTACTCAAAAAAGTATAATACGTAAATACCTGATCCCCTTGTTTTCTGTATTCCCTGATTCCTGTATTCCTAATTCCAGCAATCAACCAATCACTTTTCCCAAGTCTTTTCTGGATTGTAATGGGTGAGTAAGGATTAAATAAATGCTTTAATCTGCATGGCACTTGGCCTCCAGGAGAAAGGTTAGGAAACCCTGTTTGAAACGTTTTACAGAACCACACAACATTCAAATAGTTTGTTATTTTAAATATGTGTTACTTACATTGGCTTGGTACTGCTCTAGAATTACATGACCAGGGAACTCTGGTTCTGGGACGCTGGCAAATTTGCGGATGATGACTAGCAACATCTGTAAGCCAGACAGCCTGAGCTGCTTGCTGTGGTCAGTAGCTGCCATGAACGCCATACGGACCAAATCAACCAAATGGAGAACCAGAAAATCTACAGAGTAAAAAGTGCAGAGGTGCATGTCCTATAACATTAATACTACCTGTATGGCTCTAAAGAGCAAAATCGTAGACTGTAGCTTTATAAGATGTTATGAGCACTACTAATTTCTCAAGAAGAACCTGCATAAATCAAAAAAGTTGAAATAAAGCTACAAAAAACCTCTGACCTCTGGATTCATGCAAGCGCTGCTCCTGAGCCAACGCCATGTCGAAGTGTGCTGGATCGCCGCTTTCACACTGCAAAATGATGCGGCAAACACACTCTACAGCGAATATGCGTGTGGCCCAGCGCAGATTGTTGAAAGGCCCACTGTGTTCACATGTGGCATGGAAAGCTGAAGAGTCATCGCCACCGTCTTCCTGGTTTGTGTCCACTAGGGCACTCACTACTGAGTCTGATGGATGATAAATACAGAAAGAACAAAATCCAATCATGGAATGTATACATGATAGAAACTTAGCTAGTAGCTACAAATTATTGATGAGATCAAATTAGATCAATTTATTTACTGTCAAAAGTCCAACAAAAAAAAAATTAAGAATTTTTTTTTTGATAAACAAGTTAGATGCTTACTAAAAGCTGGCAGAACTAGCAACTGCATACTTAGGCATGGATTAACAATCGTCTGATTTAAAAGCATTTTAAGCAGCTCCATTCTCAACCAGAGTTCCAAAAGCAGCTTGCTAATCTGAACAAATTTAAATATAATTACATACTGGGAGAGATGATGATTTTCTTTTTATTTACCTTGTAGAATGCACCCAACTTGAGATAAAAACTCTACACGTGTCCATTTTCAATTATATAGGCAATTTCTCTGTCAATATTATAAGTATGATCACCAAACCTTCTTGGCATGTATTCTTTATATTCTTTCTATTTCCTATAGCAGCACTTGGTATCTGTCAAGAACTTTTCATTGCAGGTAACCAAACTTTATGAATTTCAGTCCTTCTACAGGCCCAAAATGTTAAGGGGTACTTAAAATAATTTAATTAAAGTGCAGTTGGAGTACGGATTAATGAATACCTGCCAATAGTTTGGAAACCATTCTTTCAAGCTCCAATTTACTACAAGATACAGTCACCTGAAAATAGCAGGAGAAGGTTTTTAATGAATAATGGAAAAATTAATTTCAAGCCAGCATAACTATACATTATAGGCCAGAGAAATGTTGGATTTTTCATTGTGGCTAAAGGCTACAAAAATATTAAATTCTGAATTGGACAACTGTGTACAATTTGTTGAGCTTGAACCAGTATGACTCCAAATGAAAGTACCCAACCTGCTTACATTATTAATAAATAATGTAAAGTATAACATAATAATAACAACATATCCGAGGAGAAAGATTAACTCACCTGAGGAGGCAGAGAGCACATCCTTGCAGAGCTTTAGCCAATGGGCAAGTTCACTCTCAGAAGCAGCACTCATCATGTGGATCAGAGTGTCCTTAATATCTCTGCGAAGCCTCAGGTCTGTCTCACGATCCAGCAAGGTAAAGAGAGCTCCTTCTAGACCCACTTCTTTAATAGTAACATCTGTAAAAATGATCAAAGGCAACCTGATTATTTTAACTGAGGGAAATGTCAGATGTCAGCACTGAAGACTGCACTGTGACAATCTTTTTTTCTACTCAATATCCTTAAAAGAAAGTCAAATTTAGACTTTTATTGTTGTACTTTTATTGTTATTCATCTCCATAGCGATATTCTTTTGTGATATTCTTTTGCCATTTGGCATCGACAAGAGGAAAATGGCCTTCCCATTTGAGTCTAAGTTTTTGGCCAGATTTTTTCCTTCAGTTTTAGGAAGTTTTTCTTTCCCTCGGCTGCCCAAAGCTTGCTCACCAGATCCAGATTCAGTAAAGTTGCTTTGTGACAGTGTAAATAAAAAAGACGTCCTATAAAAATTAATTTGACTTAAGGAAACAGGGGATTATTGTAGTTTTAAAATGATTAATAGTTAAATTTGAAAAGTGGACAAAGATGTTGACAAACCTAGCTGTGTGTTGTCTCTGCGAGGCAGCTCCTTTACTAACGCAACAGCATGTTCAGATACCTCCACAGTCTCGCGCTGGGCCAGCTGCTGCAAGCATGCTACCACTGCCCGCCGCAGGGAGAGGTATAAACTGCAGAGGTTTACCTGCAAATATACACAAATACATATTTTGACAATATTTTGTGCAACTGTGGAAGGGTGGACAGCAAAGCCCTAAGTGAGTGCAGGCAAATATAACAAATATGGTTGGAAAAAAAGCACCAGTTATCAGTGCTGTTGGCCATGCAGTGTAGCCAAGTTGTAGTTAATCCTGTAATACTTTACCATTCCACTTTAAATCTGATTTCTAGGAGGAAATGTTCCAGTAAAGAAGCATTGCTATTGCCAAAGCTTGTTTCTATATCTAAATTGCTTAACCATTAGAAGTTATACTTTTCATAAAGCATAATTATACAGTCATGACATTAGCATAAACTAAGAGTATTTATAACAAGAATGGTATACTAATAATAGAAATGATTAATTAATTATTACAAAGAATCTCCATTTTTTGTTAAACAAAACATTAGCCTTATATAGTGTCCTTAAACCTTTGGATGTCCATTTATAAAACCCAAGGTAATCATTAAAATAAAAAAAATTTAAAAATCAGAGCTATTGGGTTAAATTGGGCAGGAAATATTAGTGCAAAAAAAGGGATACTTTATAATAATACAAGTTTAAAGTAAGCAATTAACAAAACAACTAAAAAAACAAATAAGCAAAAAAACAACTATTTAGATTACCAATTAACCGAAGCTGTTTCGATTTTCACTGTGGATGGGTTAATTATGCTGTTGCTTAAGAGAAGCATTACAGTATATTCATCACTATCTAAGGTTAGCTGGTAATAGCTCACTTCCAATTGCCTTTTTCCAAAATGGACCTTTCTTTAAACTATATAACTTGGTATACAGTTTGGGACACAGCCAATAACACACTAAATAGTGTAAAAATAGTACACATCCATTGGTCATACACTTCGTAATGCAATATGTAAAACTATAGAAGCGTGTGGTTTGGAAAACGATCCATCTGTTATGCTCACGCAGGCCCCTGTTTCAGTGCACAAAATCAAAGTGTGCCAGAGGAATATGGTTAAGAAATTTCTAAAAACACAGTCATTAAAACAATGGATTATCTTTAATTAAATGTTAAGTGTAAAGATGTGTGATCTACAAACTGACATTCTCTTCCCAAGAGTGTGCCTCTTACGGCATAAAATCACTGTCTTTTCATCTACTCTTTTTTTTCTCTGTCGAAATTCTGCAGATGTAAAGCCATCATTGGTTATTGCATCAAATTAGACAACTATCCATTATGTTGGCCAAACAAAGCTACAATTTTATTTTATTTTTTTTAATGTGGTGGCCAATGCAAGAAAGATGTGTTTTGTCGCATATTCGGGGCAGCAGTGGCCTAGTGGTTAGGGAGTTGGCCCCAGGATCAGAAGGTTGAGGGTTCAAATCCCATGCCCTGAGGTACCTTTGAGCAAGGTACCGTCCCAGCTCCCAGGGCACTTTCAATAGCTGCCCCCTGCTCCACGTGTGTGTGCGCATGAGCAAAATGCAGTGGTTTAATTTCGTTGTGCTGTTTCACAGTGACAAGTATTATAACTTTCACTTTCATATGCCAAGAGTACAACATTCATGGTTAGTTAATTAAAATTACTACATAAAATTTAGTTCTCAGTCAAACAGATTAATGAATTCTTAAAACAATGTTGCCAAAATAAAGATTTTTGACTTTTACAAAACAGCATAAAAAACTTTTCACAAATTCTTTAAATTTTTTTTTCCTAAAAAGATTTTAAAAAATGTTAATTAAACAAAATTAATATACTAGACTATTTATTTATTTAGAGAAATTATTCAATAATATGTAATCTGTGGCAACAGTATGTGAACATACAGGCTGCATGGAAATATCTACTGCTGTGAAAATAGAATACTGCTTTCCATCAACATCTCCTTCATGTCCTCTCTCAACACATCCATAAACCCCCTCTTTGGCCTTCTTCTCTTGCCTGGCAGCTCCATCCTCAACATCCTTCTCCTGATATACTCCAGGTCTATCCTCTGCAAATGTCCAAACCTACGCAGTCTAGCCTCTCTGCCTCTGTACCCAAAGCGTCCAACCTGAGGTGTCCCGTTAATAAACTTGTTCCTAATGAAAGTGAAAAAGTGAAAGTGAAAGTGACAACACTCGTCATTGCGAGGTCACAGCACAGCACACAGTGAACCACAACAAAATTGGACCGCTGCATTTAACCCATGCAAACACTGTGCAGCAGTGGGCACCTATTGAAAGCACCCGGGGAGCAGTGACAGGGACAGTACCTTGCTCAAGGGTACCTCAGGGCAACCTACTGGTGAGGGAATCAAACCCGGAAACTCCCTAACCACTAGGCCACCGCTGCCCCGGTGTCCATCTTCATCACAGCCAATGAAAATCTTAGTATCTTTAACTCAACACCACGGTCTCCAATCCATATAACACAGCTGCTCTCACTACCGTCATGCAGAACTTCCCTATCACTCATACTGGTAACTGCCCGTCACAGATCACTCCTGCCACTCTTCACAAACTATTCCAACAGGTCTGCACTCTCTTCTTCTCCTCACCTCCACACTCCCTGTTACAGGTGACCCCAAATATCTGCTCATCTATGAGTATGCTTCCTTTGCTATCCTTTAACACCCCAACCTGCTGAACAACTTTCCCAGCTCTGTTTCACCAAATCGGTAAAGAGCAGTTTTGGGAAAGATTATTATTATTGTAAACCATGTTGCACAGTCTAAACATTGAAAAAGGAAAGCCACCCATGCAGGAAATCACAACTGCAAGCATGTTAGTAGTTACATATTTTCTGAATATTAAGTAAAACTGAATATTTACAAGAAATTATAAGTATATGATATATTTTAAATGTTTAAAGTGAGTAATACAAACAAGACTTCCACATATGCAGTAGAAATATGTTACTTGGCACAAGCCCTGCAGTGAGAGGAGGTTTAAGTGATAGCTCATGCTTTAACCCAGAATGGGAGAGGGAGGACTGGTGGAATTGGGTGACCTACCAACACAGAATTATCCAACAAGATCTCCTGCACAAAAGAGAACAGCACTGTCATTAGAGAGAGAGAGAGAGAGAGAGAGAGAGAGAGAGAGAGAGAGAGAGAGAGAAAATTTACTCACACAAAGGCTAGGCACCAGGCTGGCCAGGTTGATATGGCGGGGTGAGAACATGTGTAGCTGTTGCAAGCAGGTGATGGCTTGAGCCTGCACCAGACAGTCTGGACTGTTCTGCATCACTGAACAGCCCACTAAACATGAGGTCCTTACCACAGAAACACTTGGGCCCTCATCTAGACAAAACATATAAACACATGCCACAACTACAATTTAGTCACTATTGGTCAGACATAGGATTTGGCACCAGGCCTAACTAAAGCTATTATAGTGTTTAGACCAGGGGTCACCAACCTTTGGGAAGCCGAGAGCTACTTCACGGGTACTGAGCTGTACCAAAGGCTACCAGTTACCTAAACTTCATGTTAAATAAACTTGTTTTATATGCTTTTTTTTTTTTATTTTTTTTATTTTTTTTTTTTTAGATATAGTCATTTTCAAATTTATATAAATGCAAATGTGATTAAAGAGGAATAGCAACAGAATCAAATTAAATTTTAGACGCTGCTCACTGGTGAGTTGTGCTATTTTTAGAACAGGCCACGTTGGTGACCCCTGGATTAGACAGTGCCCAACAGCTTTGCTACTGAACTGCAACCAAGAATTTCTGCTTTCCTCAAATTCTGAATCTGAAGAGGGAAAAAAAAACAAACAAACAAAGAACTACAACATATAATATTGGCTGTAAGAATATTTTAAAGCAGATTAATATGTTGTATGAGTTATAGGTATTTTTTTAAATATAAATGTATTTTATCAGTCAATCAGTGCAAGAAAGCAGAACCGCGTGCAGCTGATATCTCAAAGTATGAGTTACCTTTCAAGAGAAACTAGTCCCAGTCCTTAGAGGACATACAGTATCCACCACAATTATTGGCATCCCTGGTTAAGATGTGTTCTTAGGCTTCTAATAAATTCCTCCCCCTCAAAAAAATAAAATAGGCTTCACAACACAAAAAAAGAGAAAAATCCTTTAATTGAAATACATTTATTCATTGAAGAAAAAAAAAAAAGCCAAAATAAGAATGACTTTTTTTTTTTTTTTTTTTTTTACATGAAATCATGTGTGCCACAATTACTGGCACCCCTGCTGTTAATATTTCATACAACAAGACAGCACTCAATCTTCTCCTATAACATTTCAGGAGAATAGAGACGAATTTTGACTATTTGCCTTTGCACAATCTTTCTAGATCATCCGGAGTCCTGGATCCTCTCTTATGCACTCTCCTCTTCAGCTCAACCAACAGCTTTTCAATGGGGTTGAGGTCTGGGGACTGAGATGGCCATGGGAGGAGCTTGATTTTGTGTGTGTTGAGCCATTTTTGTGTAGATTTTGCCAAATGTTTAGGGTCATTATCCTGCTGGGAGACCCAATGATGACCCATCTTCAGCTTTCTTGCAGAGGCCATCAGATTTTGATTTAAAATGTCCTGGTATTTCATGATGCCATGCACCCTAACAAGGTTCCCAGGGCCTTTGGAAGAGAAACAGCCCACCTACTCATTCTTGGATACATACTAGTCCCACTTAGAATGTTTGTTGCCAAAAAGCTCAATTTTAGTATCATCTGACCAAAGCACATGGTCCCAGTTGAAGCCCCAGTACCACTTGGCAAACTCCAGATGTTTACATTTATGATTGTAAGTGAGAAAAGGCATTTTCCTTGCATGTCTCCCAAATAGCTTGTAGATAATCTTATGGCTGTCATGGAGACTTTGTGTCTCCCATGTCTTTCCAATGTTGAAGAGTGGCTAAGAGCAATAGGACTAGAATGCACATCATATTTACACCCCAGGGACACAGGAAATCAATAATTACTAATTAAAAGTTCCAATTTACTCTGATCAACTTTAAAAACTAAACTAAGAATTTAAAAAAATGCTTCAGTTACATTTATTTTATAGGAATTGTTAGTGTGCCAATAATTGTAGCACACATGATTTCATGTAAAAAATGCATTTCTTAAATGTGGGATTTTTTTCCCCATTTAATAAATGTACTTCAATTAAAGGTTGGATTTTCTCCTTTTTGTGTAGTGAACCTATATTTTTTTGGGGAAAAAAATAAATTAGAAGCCTAAGAACACATCTTAACCAGGGGTGCCAATAATTGTGGAGGGCACTGCATTTTACTCTAGTAAGTGAAAGTGTATTTAGATATGAAAAGTGATAGTGAAAGTTTTCAAATTTGCACTTTTTTAAAAACCTTGCAGGTCAGGGCCCAACGATGTAATGAGAGCATAGAGGCAACGGCCCAGGCTTTGCTGCACCTCCATGTGAGTGTGCGGTGTCAAGAGAAGCAGTCGCAACACCAGAGTCAAGCTGGCCTCCATGTGACTGTGATACAGAGGCCCTGCCAGGTCCACCACCAAAGATAAAGAATGGAGTGACCACATCTACAACACATACAAAAAACATATTTTGACACACAAGACTGCAGATGTTTTTCACTTCTAAGTCAACAAGATGACTGCAGGGCTGCATGATACAGAAAAGGTAACATTAATTGATTATCTTAACTTTTACTGAGGTACCTATATACATTTCAGTTCCTTTTTCATAGAAGTAATCAGGGGCTTTACTCTTAAAGCAAGCTTTAAGCTCAGTTCAATGTAGAAATCCATTGATTTTGAAATTATTGCAAGGTGAAAGTAATTCCTTTTTAGATTTATTTTCCTATATTTTAATACATCTTTTTGTTAATTGGTTGCTCAGCTTTCATATGATTGGCTGTGTGATTTAAAAAAAAAAAAAAAAAAAAACTAACAAACAAAAAAATCATGCATCATAGTCTGGTGTCACACCTGGACCTCTGGTGAGGTATTGTCTTGGGAGAGTGTGAAGAGGACCCCAACACAGGCACTGAGGTGCTGGGGGGAGCTGATACCCCCCAAGTAGCGGTACAGTGTACCCAGAGCCAGGGAATGGCCTGTGCGCGTGATGGCATCCCTTGCCATCTTCAACCTGAAAAGCAGAAAGGAGAAATGCTTTTACATTTACACAGCCCTTTCCTGTTTCAGTATAGTTATTTTGGATATGATGCTGTTTTATTAAAATTATTTTGTTAGGGAAACTTTCTACATGGCATATACAGGGGTTATAACAATGTTTCATCTGTTAAAATAAAATGTGTCAGTAATATGTTCATGCTTTTTGTGCAGTTTTCACAACAGACAGGTCAAGGTTAGAGACATCTGATTTTAAACACAACTGGAGCTAAATTACTAAAGTCTTTTTGATGCTTAAAAATTATAAGTAAATACTTTCTCTTCAAGGAATTGGAATAATTAAAAACTGCCAAGTTTATATAGAAGGCTCACTTGTCAAAGGTCATCAATGTCAGGGAGACAGTAAAGCTCGGCTCATTGAGGACCTGTACTAGTCGAGCTAAACCCTCAGCAGCCACACATCGCAGAAGGGAGTTAGAGCTTTCCAGTGCCCCCACCAGGAGAGACAGGCCTGGTTTCTGCACCTCTTCTGGGCCCAGTGTTTCATGACTCAATGCCAAAAACTATAGACAAAGGAAAAGAAAAATTAAACAAACAAAATGCTTAAATAACCTTTATTACATTCCTCAATATGCAATAAGTCTTTTGTCCAAGCTTTTATTATTTAATTTTAAACACAAGCAAGCAGAAACCCCAATAATAAATTATAATAAATGGGGAAGTCCTGCACTACTGACATACACACAAGAATGTATTAAATAAACATTTAAGGACACTGCTTTGTGTGGAATAGCATTTTTTTCTATTAGGTAAATTAGGTTATTAGCTTGTTTTTTCACTGAATTAGTACAAGCCGTCTAGCTGAGAACATTGTGAAGGTTTCATTTTTTTTCATCTGAAACACTTATGCCCAGTTCTTGTGGAACTATTACAAAAAAGCACCGTAATGATGATTCAACAACTGAATAGATCTCAGAAAAAGAAAGAAAAAAAAATTGAAAGAAAAATCTAATACTTTTTAAGTCTACTTTTAAACGTTTTAATTTCCATAACATTATTCTACATCAATAACATAGGATAAAATGTGTTTTTATTTTAGCCAACTTTACTTTGCAGACAATTAACAAATTTTAAATGGAATAAAACTGAATATTGCAAACATCGCAAAAGTTTGCTATGATTTTAAAGGAACAATTAGTAATGGAAGAATAGAACAAATTACTTCACAGAATAGGAGCACATCTCGATAAAACAGTAATGCTCAACTCACTATACCCAGGCCTATGATCAGTAGCTGGATGAACCCAATAAAACACATTTCTTTGGTTAGTATATAATATTAAAACAGACCACCCTGGTCGGGGGGGGGGGGTTAAAAAAGAATTCACTGAAAGAGAAACAAATTTCAGAAAGACGTTCATTTTACTAATATTTATCCTCCCTTTAAGTAAGAGAGGTAATAGAGTCCATTTTCTAAGTCTTTAAGCTTGTTAGAAATGGGGAAAATTGGATTAAGATATACCAGTCATAAGTATATGTAGGATGTATTTACCTTCAGAGTCCAGCAAAAAGCAGCTGTTACATGGATGAGAACTGTCTGTTGCTGAGAACTCTTCAATAGCCTTATACACTCACAAAACTGCTCCAGCACCTCAGCCCTAAGAAACACAAGAGAGGAGTGCTTTCCAGTACTATTACTGGATCTGAGCTTTTAAGTTAAAGTAATAAACACTTTAGTATAAAACCATTGATTTTTAGAAAAGTCGTGTGCCCCTTTCAAAATTTGCTAACTCTGTATTGGCTATATATGCTAAAAGCAAACATGACAGCAGTATTTGGTTTGAATGAAAGAAAAACCTGGAAAAAAAAAAAATTGTGAAACATGGAAATTAAGTGGTGCTATACCTCTGCTGGATGGCAAGGTGGGGGAAAATGACCCCAAACAGCTGGACTGCAGTAGCTGTGTGGGCAACTACAGGGGAAAGTGGAACAGGTACTTCCTGAGCTTTTCCAAAGATACTGAAAGGGTCATACTCTAATGTTCCTCCTCCAATACGGCCTCCCTGTAACTGCGGATACACATTTAACATGGAAAAACACTGTTCTAACCTTACAATAATCCACTATTATGAGATATATAATGTTTTTAAAAACTTGACAGCAGTGAGGCCAATGCCTGGTCCTGACCTGCTCCTCGATGTAATGCTGGTCCATTTCCTGAAGAGCAGGACCCAACAGAGCCAGATCCTGGCTGTTACACAGAGGAGGGAGCAGGCTGAGCTCAGCATATTTAATGTTCTCTTGACTGGTCAGGTCATTCACCAGCTGTTTTAGCAATGTGCCAAAACTTTCTGTGTCAACAGAATCAGAACTTATAAAATCAACTTTTGATGTTTGACAATGTGTGCCACACAGATACACAGTGCACTCATTGGCAATTTAAAGTACTGTACTCTACTGTTAAAAACATTACAACCTAAAAATAATTTGCCAAAATGCATAATTTCAAGCTGTCCATCATCATGATATTAAAAATTACCTTCATAGTTCTTAGGTGGCAACAGTGTAAGGACCTCATACACTCTTAGTCGGAAAACGGTAACAGCATTTTTGAGCTGGTTCCCATAGGATTTGAGCAGAAAAGACAACCTTTCATACAGAAAAAGTATATATATATATATATATATATATATAAATCTGAATAAAAAAAAAAAACACTTAATTACCATGTACTAATGTATTGATATGAGCTTATATGAGCTTCACTTAAAAAATACTAGCAGTGCATCTTAAAGTTCTCTGACAATTACCTATAAGTGATCACAAATATGGCTCCTTTTTTTTTAATGCAAGTCTGATGACAACCTACACTCCCTTTCCACTGGGGAACTTCACATGACTCATGTCTGGAATGTATTGTTTGCTTACATTCCTGAACAGTCAGAGTGAGATCAGATTTCATGAGGTCCTGAATGATTCAGGTTTAATGACTTGATTTATCAGTTTTAAACAGATCAAATCTCAGTATATATTCCCAAAACTTAAGATGTGATGTGAACAGGTGTAAACTAGGTCAATATCACACTAACTGATTCAGCAGGACCACAGCACAAGAAATAAGTGGAATCAGTCGACCAATGACATCACTGCTGAGCAGATCCCTGCAGTGTACCATCAGATTCTTCATTGCTAAAGGAATTTAAAATACACACACACACACACACACACACACACACACACACACACACACACACACACACACACAATAAGGATAAATAACTGTGATAAGTATATTAAACAGATGCATAGCTTAATTAATATGTGCACTAGATTGTGTTTTTACATTTTGATGTGTTGTAAAGTGTTGCCGAAATATGAAATATAAGCAAGAAATTTAAGATTTACAGTAAAACAGATTGTTTTGATATAATTTCTTTGGCATTCTCTGAGTTTACACAATATAAAAACTAAATTAAACATGTGAAATGTCCATTTGGTTAACATACAGTACTGTGCAAAACTTTTAGGCAGGTGTGGAAAAAATGCTGTAAACAAAGAATGCTTTCAGAAATATAAATAATGATTGTTTATTTTTATCAATTTACAAAATGCAAAGTGTGCGAACAAAAGAAAAATCTAAATAAAATCAATATTTGGCGTTACTATCTTTTGCCTTCAAACCAGCATCAATTCTTCTGGCCCTCAAAGGGCCCTGATCTCAACATCATCGAGTGTGTCTGGGATTACATGAAGAGACAGAAGAATGTGAGGAAGCCTACATCCACAGAAGATCTGTAGTTAGTTCTCCAAGATGTTTGGAACAACCTACCAGCCGAGTTCCTTCAAAAACTGTGTGCAAGTGTACCTAGAAGAATTGATGTTGGTTTGAAGGCAAAGCATGGTCACTCCAAATATTGATTTGATTTAGTTTTCTCTTTTGTTCATTCACTGCATTTTGTTGATTGATGAAAATAAATGATTAACATTTCCATTTTTTACAGCATTTTGTTTATAGCATTTTTTCCACACCTGCCAAAAACTTTTGCACAGTACTGTATACTGTTATAAATTCCCAAGCTTTCATAGACCTCAAGGTTGAGTTGAAAATTTAAATGAGCAAAATAATATCTTAATAAAGGAGAGATTAAGTAAATAAATTATGCAGAGGTCTGATAAGTGCCACAATACACTCATGGACTGTGGGCACAAATTCCTACTAGAAAACCCAAAACTTCAGGCATAATGAGACAAATTGCTTCAGCGTCTCCATGACAGTCAACATCCTACACTGTTTGAAAGAACAACTAAAATAATTAATAACATACCAAAAATAATTTTAATAAATACATACATAATTCACAAGCCCAATTTTTTATTTTTATTTTTTAATGCCATAACAGCATGACACCTATTCTTTTGGGCAGTAAGATATCCTCATCAATTCAACAAGAGCTGAAAATCTACTTACCACAAAGTGCTCCAGAACGACCCTCCAGAGTTACTTGCCAGGTGAAAGAGTCGCCACGTTTCAGTTCACTGTTCAGGTCTTTAACAGACTCTGGGAAAGCACATTTCCATAGCAACAGCATTCTGGGTAGGTGGTGTTCCACCACAGCTGATCCTAAGAATAAGTTCAGTTGGTCAGAAAACAGAACAGTAAACACTACAGTGCCAACCAAGGGATTCTCCTTTAAATCTACAATGTATACAATTGTTGTTCAAATTTTTCAATTTGAACTTTTTCAAATTCAAACTACATAGAGAAGAATGCATATTTAGAGATAAAAGCATACATAGAATTACATGTGCTTTTGAGATAATTTCATACCATAGGTGTAGATGTGCTGTAAGTGCTTGTTTACCCAAGGTAGTAAGAGCGCTAAGTAGTAGCCATCCTCCTTGAGTTCGCTGGATGGAAATCTTACTGTTCTGAGCAGCAGAGCGTAGCAGATCTTCAGCCAGCACCATCACCACCTGTTCCCAAGGCACTTAAAATGTTACTCATGTGCTGAAGTGAGTTAAATACAAAAAAAAACTAAAATAATGAAAGAATAAGAGCAGTCATAAAAAAAACAAAAAAAAAAACAAGGGCTAATAGGCTAGATTTCCATATCAATGCATGAAAGAGGGCTTATGAAATCCATTCATGCTCATTTAATTTATTCAAATGAATTAAATCCAGGATGATTTCCTACCTTGCCTTTGGCATGTGGTATTCCCAGAGGGCATTGTTGTACAGCACCCAGTAGTGCAGCAGTGGCAGTGCTATATCCTGCTACAGCCTCGGGACAAGACTTTAGTGCACTGAGCCTTTCTGAACAGCGGTCAAGCAACACAGCAACCTGAGCTGGGATCGCTATGGCAACACAGCGCAAGCACCAGGCTGCTGCCAACCTTGCACATGTGCTGGGATGAAGAAGTACAGAAATCACAGTGTCCAGCATAGCTGTGGTGGAGAAGAAAACAAACAAACAAACAAACAAACAAACAAACACACACACAAAAAAAACAAATCAAAAAAATAACAAAAACATTAACATTTATTGGTATTCAGATAAAGGCCACTGATGCGAGATGATGACATCAATGGAGTCACAAGATGGAAAAGTTTTCATTGCCCCATTAAAGATCTAACAAATGCTAGAACACTCTCTAATTAGCAAGCTAATAATGCGAGCATACAGTGGTGCTTCAAAGGTTTAGAATTCTCTTATCTTAAATATGTATTAACTTAAACATCAGATTTTAACACAAACCTTAAAAGGACAACTGCACAGAATGTGAACCTTGGCATTCAATATCTGATGTGACCTCTTCATGCAGCAATAACTGCAAATGAACATTTCTGGTAACTTTTAATCAATTCATTACACTGACTTGGCGGAATGTTATGAAAAGAAACATTTTTTTTGGGGGGGGGGGGGGGGGGTGCACTTTAAGGTCATGCAAAATTTGTGACAGACCTGTGCTGGTGTCATGTAGGAGAGGAGCAGCACTGGAGCCAAGATCTTGTAGCAGACTGCCTAGTTCGAGCAATGCACAAACAAGCACATGCTGACTGGCCACCACATCTGTGCTGCTAACCTGCGCCTCCAAGTTCCCCTCATATAATGCTTCATCTGATATAAAGAGATGAATCTGAGATAAAAAGCAAAATAACAGCAAATTCCTGCTCTCTTAAAACTATCTCCACAAATCAAACCTACTTAACGGAGTACTGAAACAGTCCATTGGCTGTTAACAACAGTTGCCTGTTTCATCAATTGCCACTTACCTACAACGTTATTCTTTTTGCGGACTGCCAGGCAGATCTCCTTTGCAGCTGCTATCTGGGCCTTCTCTCCCAGTAGGCCACCCACAGAGGCTCGCAGGATGAAGGACATACAGCGACGGCAGCTGATGGCATCAACTGTGTTTTGGGTAGCCCATGGTTGAGATACCAACTCCATGAGAAGTGAAAGGAGTGAGGAGAAATGAGCTTCCAGCCATGCTCCACCCAGAATGGATATGAATACCACGCATGCCTAATAGAAATAAAATACACAGATGTTGTATAGTGCAGATTGCAAGAAAATAGGAGCAGTTACTATTCTGTAATTTGTTCTCTTTTTTTGAAAACTTTGGCTCACTGGTATTTCCTAAAATGTTTTTTCCTGGGCTACACCCCTCAGAATTCAAATACCATTTCACTCTGAGCTTTAGACACAACATTTAGACACAAGTTCTAGTAATATTGTGCTAGTGGCTTCAAAATCAGATAATCAGAAAAAGACCCAATTTGAGACTGAGAATTTAAAACAGGTAAGAAAAAATAGGTCCAGTTAAACTATAAGAAAACTAAGGCCTATTGGAACTCTGAAGCCTGTGTTTTAAGAGATGGAAATGTATTTATAGAATAAAATAAACTCTAAAGCAGTGTTACATTGGTCTGTTTGTATCGGAGGTTAAAAGAAAATTCAAGGACAGAGAGTGACCTGTGTGATGCCCACGCATACATCTCTGCCCACTGAGCATGTGCCCTTTAGCATGTCCCCACTGGTTAGAAGGAAGCCTGCACACCCTCGCAAAAAACCACCAGAGATCAGTTCCATCACCTCTTCTAGACAGCTCCGTCTGGACGCTGGCCTGGGAGCTGGAGCAAAGAATCAGAGCGGTAAACAGTGTATATTGTGAATTACACGATACAAGTCTTACATATAGTATTCTTATTCTTATTGTATACCTTATTCCTTGCTGCCATGATACTCTGCATGAATTATGGGAGTGACTTCCAAGTTGTTACACCAGTGAAAAGTAATGGGTGTTTTTGAGAGATAGAAAGATAGAAAACATCCCATAACACCACAGTTGATGGATGGGAAAATAGCATTAAAAAGTGGCCCTGGATAACATTTAGCAATTTTATCAAGTCTGAAGCAGCACACAGTGAGTCAAAGAACTCAGATATGTAAGTGAAAAAAAAAAAGTGAAAGTGACAACCCGTCATTGCGAGGTCACAGCACAGCAGACAATGAACCACAACGAAACTGGACCTCTGCATTTAACCCATGCACACTCAAACCCGTGCAGCAGTGGGCAGCTACTGAAAGCGCCTGGGGAGCAGTGACGGGGACGGTACCTTGCTCAAGGGTACCTCAGGGCAACCTATTGGGAAGGGGTTTGAACCCCCGATCCTCCGGCTAACGACCTAACCACTAGGCCACCGCTGCCCAGTATCTCAATAGCAACAAGTATGTTTTAATGAGGTGACAAAACAACCTTGTTTTCTCCAACCTTGAAAACTGATACTGAAATAAGTGAGAACCACAATATTCCTCATCACTGGACTGTTTTGATGAAATACAAATATTAGATTTTTCTGTGGAGCAGGACAAGGGAGGTTTTGCAGCTACGGTACTGCAGAAGGAAAGTAACATGGTCTTTTGACACTACAATAATCCCCTGCTACATTGCGGTTCACATTTCACGTCCCCGGCTATTCCCGGATTTTCATAAGGAACATAATTTTTTTTGCGGATTTCCCCAGTATATTGCGACATTCACAATGTCTACAGTAAATTGTTATTATAATTATTGTTAGATTTTTTTATGTCAAAATTCATTTATTAATAGGTCATTTAGTAATAAAAATAGAGAACCCAGCCACTAGGGATGCACAAGCCAGCGTATTTCTTCATGTTGGTCCAAAGCCCAGATAAATGGGGAGGGTTATGTCAGGAAGGGCATCCAGTGTTGCCAAATCAATATGCGGACAACCAAACAGAATTCCATACCGGATCGGTCAAGGCCTGGGTTAACAACCGCCACCAGTGCGGTTATCCTACTGGGTGCATGCTGGTGGAAATTGTACAACTGTTGGCCAAAGGAGAAGAAGAAGAAGAGTAAGAAAGCATGTCCGGAGGGAGGAGGAGATAAGAAAGTGGAGGAGAGTGGAAGTGCGGGTAGGAATTAGCTGATATGATGGAGAGAAGGAAAATTGACATTTTGTGTGTGCAGGAGATTTAAATTGTTTTAAATTGTTCGCAGAGCAAAGAAAGCAGTGTAAAAGCAGTGGGCAGGGAGTTGGCCACAGGATCAGAAGATTGTGGGTTCAAACCCCTTACCAGTAGGTTGCCCTGGGGTACCCTTGAGCTACCCCATCACTGCTCACCGGGCGCTTTCATAGCTGCCCACTGCTGCACGGTGTTTGCATGAGTTAAATGCAGAGGTCCAGTTTCATTGTGGTTCACTGTGTGCTGTGACCTCGCAATGAAAAGAACAGTCACTTTCACTTAAAAGGCTAAAGGTAAAGGTTTTCGGAGAACTGTATGAGGGGTTGGATAGTAAGGAGGGTACCTATACCGACTGGCTAGACAATGAGACAGAGCTGGGAAAGATGTGCAGCAGGCCAGGGCGATAAAGGATGGACATGGAATCTCACAGGTGAACAGAGCTTGTTGAGCATATGGAAGGAGTATTTTGAGGGAATTTTGAGGCTGATGAATGAAGAAAAGAAAAGATTGATGATGTGAAGTGCAACAAATAAGCAAGATGGAAGTAAGGGCAACAATAAAGGAGAACCTGGAGAGTGCAGGCAGGTTGGAATGGGTGGAGAAGAGTGATATGTGGCAGACAGGTACCAGCAAGAGTAAAAGGAAAGGTTTACAGGACAGGATAGTGAGACCAGCTATGTTGTATGAGCTGGAGACGGCATAGCGCGTTATCTGTTAGTTAGTTTGCAGACTTGCACAAAGTCAGGGAATTTGTAGGATTATAGTCAGGTGTATGATCAACCAATTTTACCAAACAGGTGCTAATGATCATCAATGTCATACGTAGGTTGAAACAGTCATGTTTGGAACAACCTACCAGCCGAGTTCCTTCAAAAACTGTGTGCAGGTGTACCTAGAAGAACTGATGCTGGTTTGAAGGCAAAGGGTGGTCACACCAAATATTGATTTGATTTAGATTTCTCTTTTGTTAATTCATGCATTTTGTTGATTGATAAAAATAAATGATTAACACTTCCATTTTTGAAAGCATTCTTTGTTTACCACATTTTTTCATACCTGCCTAAAGCTTTTGCACAGTACTGTAAAACAAAACCTTAGATCTAAAGCTGGGACTGCTGATTATTAGACCACTAATGAGGATGTTGCTGTCCTTTGCCTCACAGAAACCTGGATTACACCTGATAAGTTTAATTACATTAAACTTTACATCAGTCCTCAATATTATGTTTTTTATCCAAAATGCAGTGGGGCCCACTCATCATCAACCACACTCTAGACCTTGCAGTAGGTTCTCATGGCAACAACGTGGGTATTATTACACAGACAACAGTGATCTCAGATTGCTACCTCATCACGAGATACATACGAGCTACAATTTATGTACATCCCTCAGTGATCACGTTAGCCGCAAAATAACATCCTCCACAGCCCTTAGCTTTATCAAAAGAGAACTGTTACTGCCTCCCATTCTGTGTACTACCACACTAAACAGTGTGTAGAAAGAGTACACAATTGGATATGAACTCAGTAACATGTAAAGTATAGAAGTACAGTTAGGTCCATAAATATTTGGACAGAGAAATGTATTTCTAATTTTGGTTCTGTACATTACCACAATGAATTTTAAATGAAAAGCCTCAATGCAGTTGCAGACTTTAATTCAGTGGGTTGAACAAAAAGATTGTATAAAAATGTGAGGAACTAAAGCATTTTTTAAAACACAATCCCTTCATTTTAGGGGCTCAAAACTGATTGGACAAATTAAATAACTGAAAATAAAATGTTCATTTCTAATACTTGGTTGAAACCCTTTCCTGGCAATGACGTCCCTGAGTTCAAGAATTCAGGCTATCACCAGATGCTGGATTTCCTCCTTTTTAATGCTTTGCCAGGCCTTTACTGCAGCAGCAGAATATAAAAATATAAACTCCTGGGTTGCTTTGGCTGTATGTTTTGGGTTATTGTGCATCTGTATTAGGAAACGCTGCCCAATCAATCTGACTGCATTTAGCTAGATTTGAGCAGAAAATATGTCTTTGAACACCTCCGAATTCATGTGTCACATCATCGATAAACACTAGTGTCCCAGTACCACTGGCAGCCATGCATGCCCAAGCCATCACACTGTCTCCACCGTTTTACAGATGATGTGGTATGCTTTGGATCATGAGCTGTTCCACGCCTTCTCCATTGTTTTTTCTTTCCATTATTCTGGTAGAGATTGATCTAGGTTTTATCTGTCCAAATAATGTTTTTCCAGAACTATGCTGGCTTTTTTAGATGTTTTTAGCTAAGTTCAATCTAGCCTTTCTATTCTTGAGGCTTATGAGTGGCTTGCACCTTGCAGTGCACCCTCTGTATTTACTTTCATGCAGTCTCCTCCTCCTGGAGAGTGTTGGGGCAGCGGTTGCCTAGTGGTTAGGGAGTTGGCCCCAGATCGGAAGATTGTGGGTTCGATTCCCTTACCAGTAGGTTGCCCTGAAGCAAGGTACCGTCTCCGTCACTGCTCCCCAGGCGTTTTCAATAGCTGAAACGCAGAGATTGAATTATGTTGTGCTGCGTTTCACAATGACAATGTCACTTGGTTGGCTGCTGTGAAGGGCTTTCTCTTCACCATGGAAATGATTCTGCAATAATCCACCACTGTTGTCTTCCGAAGACATCCAGGTCTTTTTGGGCTGCTGAGTTCACCAGTACTTACTTACTTTCTCAGGATTTTGCCACTCCTAATATTGTAGCAAATTCTTGGATGGGTTTTTTCTGTTTTCACAGCTTAAGGATGGCTTGTTTCACCTGCATGGAGAACTCCTTTGACCACATGTTGTCTGTTCACAGCAAAATCTTCCATATGCAAGCACCACACCTCAAATCAAATCCAGGCCTTCTATATGCTTAATTGATAATTACATTATGAAGGGATTGCCCACACCATTGCTTTTAGTCCCTTTACAAACAGGGTGGCACATGTTAAGGAGCTGGAACACTGAAATGAAAGCTGAGAGTCTACACATTATGTTCATGTCCATGTCCATTATATAACCATAATGGGAATATGTTTCAGTAAACAGGTACAAAAACAAAACTTGTGTTAGTGTCATATATATGGACCTAATTGTATGTGGTTTGAAATGCAGCTTTGGTCTGTTCAGTTAGCATTCCTCATCAAGGCCACTAAGATGTTAAACAAAAATGAGCAGTGTCTGAATGATGTGGTAAAGGTAAGACTAAAGGTAAGACCACCACACGATAGCCTCTCCATCACAACTGATCAGGTGCGGTGTCAGCTGAGGAAGTTGAAGCACAGGAAAGCCACAGGTCCAGATGGCATCAGCTCCAGCCTGTTGAGGGACTGTGCAGATCAACTCTGTGAGGTTATCACCTACATCTTTAACCTCAGCCTCAGCCTGGAGCGTGTCCCCATTTTGTGGAAGACCTCATGCACGGTTCCAGTCCCCAAGACTGTCGCTTTTAAGCCAAACACTTCAAGACCTATTGCCTCTCCTTTAACCTGATAGAGGCTATGGAGAGATCATCTCCATCACCGCCGTCCACTGGTCCAGGAGGGACCTGGACCGCTGCAGTTTGCATACCAGCGCTTTGACTCGTTCATGGATGGCCTTTATCATCTACCTGCCACGCATGAGGCCCTCACTCACCTGGTAAGTGCCAAGAGCATGTAGAGTCATGTTCTTCAAACTTTTCAGTGCCTTTCAGCACATGATCAGCGCTGGTTCTGAGGAAGCTGGAGGAGTGGGTGTAAGACCATCACATGACTAGTGGATCCCAGTGACTCCACCTCACCGTAGCCCCCAGTGTGCTGAGACTCAGGACTGTGTGTCTGAGGTGGTGGTCTGCAGCACTGGGCCCCACAGGAACGATCCTGCTTACATATACCACCCTGTACATGGCAGACTGTTACAACCGCATTCTGTCACCTGCAGAAAGTTCTCCGGCGACACTGCCAGCTGTTGGTGTTCGTGTGTTGGAGAGAATGAGGAGGAACACAGGGGGTCATCGGTGACGTCCAGTTGGTGCGATCAAATGTATCTAGCATCAATGCCATGAATGAAGAATGGTGTTGACTTTTACGCTGAAGTCACCCCATCACACAGTTGGACATCCAGAACATCTGTTTAGCTTGATTGGAGAGTACAAATACCTGGGTGTCACATCCAACAATAAACTGGACTGTTCACAAACACTCTATCTCTTTCTGAGACCTGAGTCAGTCTCCACCTGCTATATAAAAGTATATATATATATATATATATATATATATATATATATCTTTAATATAATATACAATACAGTAATAAAAATATATATATATATATATATATATATATATATTATTATTACTGTATTGTATATTATATTATTATTATTATTATTATTACATTTATTATTACATTTACATTTATATTCATTTTTTTTGCTATATTTATATTTTGCTACTTGTTATTTATATGTATAATTCATTCATAACTTATTACCGTGTATATTGTAGATATGTATATATATATATGATAGTTAATTTATTATTTATTTATAGCTCCTCTTTTTCTCTCCTGTACTTGTTCCTGTTCTCTCTCCATATCTTTATATATTTTTTCTTCTCTTTCTGTACACCTGTCTTTTTTAAGAGCCCTGTAACGCCCAAATTTCCCATTCGTGGGATAATAAAAGATCACTCTACTCTACTCTAAAAATACATGAATACTTGACAAAATACAAAATTCCTGAACCAGAAACAGAGATACATCTAATAGAATATATACACCATGTCCTCCTCTGGGTTTTCTTTTTCTTTTAGGGTCAGAAGTACAACCATTGATGTATCTAATGCATCAAAAATTTCATAAAAACAACCCGGCATTTTGGCTAAACAACTGTAGTTGAATAACAGTGGGCAAAAGGAGAAAGCCCTCAAATGAGGGGGTCCTTGCAGGGTATTATGTCACATTAAAACATGAGAGCTGCAGCAACTACCTTTTTTTGCAGAAATGCATCTCTAATATTTTAAATATTTTTCTTTACCTCAAATCATCTTTCATAGCTCAACTTACCTTTGGCTTGTTTGGGCTCAAGTGCAGAGGCAAACAAGGTACCTAGCAGTTTGGAAACAGCAACACGAACATCATAGTTGGAACCCTCAAAGGCCCTGAAACAGAGCGAGGCCACATTCTCCAGCTCTGTGGACCACATGAACACTGCTTCTCTCTGGAGCTCCAAAAGACACTGCAACAAATTAGTATAGAAAAATGCCAAAGAAGCTACATTCACTGGCAACACTAAAACTACAGTTAAGTTCATAAGTAATTAGGTCTGTAATTTCTCTTTTGTACACCACCTCAAACGGATTTGAAAACAAGCAATTAAGATGAGATGAAAGTGCAGTTTTTGTTTTGTTTTTTAGCAAAGGTAGATTCAGCTTTCAGAAATTACATTAATTTATACTTAGTCCCTACATTATGAGAGATTCAAATGTTATCTGATGCAAATACAACTATTTTTTCAATACTTGGATATTGTAACGCTGATGTGGTGCAGGTAGGACGTCAACGCGGAGCCAGGGATCAAGTAAATGACTTTACTATCCATGGAACACCAGACAAAACACAAGGGACTACAAAACTACAATAGCACCCTCTACCGTACCATAACCGTGACAGACATAAACAATGTTACAATTACAGCATTCTTATCCAGAGCGACTTACATGTCCTAATTACAGTCCCCGTGGAGCAATTCAGGGTTAAGGGTCTTGCTCAGGAACCCAGTGGTGGTAGTGCTAGAGATGGGATTCGAACCTGGGACCTCTTGATCCATAGGTCTGTAGGCAAGTACCCTACCACTAGACCACCACCACCCCATTGTTGCCAACAACTAAGAGAGAGTATGGCTTTATATACATCCTGCTAATTCTATCCGTAGTCACTGTGCTAACTATAGAGGGATAAAGTTGATCAGCCACAGCATGAAGTTAAGGGAAAGAGGAAGCTAGGATAAGAAAAGAGGTAATGATTAGTGAACAGCAACATGGTTCCCATACCAAGAAAGAGCACTACAGATGCAGTATTTGAGAAGTAGTTGCATTGTTCCTTTGTGGACTTGGAAAAAGCATATGACAGGGTGCCTAGAGAGGAGTTGTGGTTTTGTATGAGGAAATCTGGTGTTGCAGAGAAGTATGTGAGAGAAGTTCAGGATATGCATGAGGACAGTGTGACAGTGATGAGATCTTTAGAAGGAGTGACAGATTCTTTCAAGGTAGAGTATTACATCAAGGATCAGCGCTGAGCCCATTCTTGTTTGCAATGGTAATGGACAGGTTGATGGTTGAGGTTAGACAGGAGTCCCCGTGTACGATGATGTTTGCATATTGTGATCTGTAGCAAGAGTAGGGAGCAGCTTGAGGAGAACCTGGAGAGATGGAGATATGCTCTAGAGAAGAGAAGAATGAAAGCGAGTAGGTCAAAGATATAATACATGAGTGTGAATGAAAGGGAGGAAGGTGGAGTGGTTAGGATGCAGGGAGTAGAGGTAACAAAGGTGGAGGAATGTAAATATTTGGGATCAACAGTACAGAATAAAAGCAAATGTGGAACAGAGGTGAAAAAGAGAGTGCAGGTAGTTTGCAGGTAGTCTGATCCTTGATGTAATCCAACCTCTTCCTTATATGCATCCATCACTCCTACTGCAGATCTCACCACTGTCATACTGTCCTCATACATATCCTGCACTACTGTCACATACTTCTCTTTAACACCAGATTTCCTCATACAAAACCACAATTCCTCTTTAGGCACCCTGTCATATGCTTTTTCCAAGTCCACAAAGGCACAATGCAACTCCTTCTGACCTTCTCTGTATTTCTCCATCAACACTCTCAGAGCAAAGATTGCATCTGTAGCGCTCTTTCTCGGCATAAAACCATATTGCTGTTCACTAATCATTACCTCTTTTCTCAACACATTTCAGTGACCATGCCCATGAGGCAGCTGTGGCCTAGTGGTTAGGTACGAGGCCAGAGGATCAGAGCTTAGCAGGTTTTAATAGTCACTTTCACTTTAAATCCAGCCTGAATTCCACTTTGTAGTCTTCCTTCTTCAGTTTCCACCACTTCATCGACTCTGCCCTCATTTTCCTCCTCTTCTTGACCTCTGAGGTAATCCTACAGACCACCTCCTGTCACTCCTTTGCAGTCTCCTATCACCTTCAGACTGACACTCCTGCAAAGGATATTATCCACCTGTGTGCATCTTCCTCTACTCTTATACATCACACCTGTGCTCCTCCCTCTTAAAATAAGTGAAAGTGACCATTCTTGTCTTTGTGAAACACAGCACAACACACAGTGAAACACAATGAAATTACACCTCTGCATTTAACCCCTACACTCTCACACGTGCAGCAGTGGGCAACTATTGAAAGCACCCAGGGAGCAGTGATGGGGATGGTACCTTGCTCAAGGGTACCTCAGGGCAACCTACTGATAAGAGACTCAAACCCACAATCTTCCGATCCTAGGGCTAACTCCATAACCACTAGGCCACCACTGCCCTTAAGTATTAACTACAGCCATTTCCATTTCCTTTTTGTAAAATCTACAACCATCTGATCTTCAGCATTCCTCACCTTTACACCATACCTACCCATGCCCTCTGTTCCCTTCACCAACATGTCCTTTAAAAACTGCACCAATCATCCCTCTCGACCACTTCATCTAACTCACTCCAGAATTCTACTTTCCCTTCCATCTCACAATCAACTTGTGGGATATAAGTACTAACAACATTCATTATCACACCTTTAGCTTCCAGCTTCAAACTCATCACCCTATCTGACACCCTGTTCACCTCCAAAACACTCGTCACATACTCTTCCTTCAGGATAACACCTACCCCATTCCTGCTTCCATCCACACCATGTCAAAACAATTTAAACCCACCTCCAATACACCTGGCATTACTACCCTTCCATCTAGTCTCTTGCACACACAAAATATCAAACTTCATTCTCTCCATCATGTCAGCTAATTCTCTACCTTTACCAGTAATGTTATGCTTCTCTTCTTCTTCTTCTCCTCATTTGACCAACAGTAGCCCAATTTCTACCTGCACCCCGCAGGCTAACAGCACTGCTGGCGGTGGTTGTTAACCCAGGCCTCAACCAATTGATATGAAAGTCTGTTCCATCGTCCGCATATTGATTTGGCAAAGTTTAACAACGGATGCCCTTCCTGACGTAGCCCTTGGGCTCGGAACCGGCACGAAGAACACTGGCATGTGCATTACACACAGTGACTGGGTTTAGACTGTGGCTTGGTAATGTTATGAAATTTATGGTAATAAAAAGCCATGATAAAACTATTTTTATTGAGTGTATTGTGAGTGTGAGTAATTAGAATATTAGCACTATATTTAGTCCTGTTTTACTGGACTGACTGCAGTAAAGTGTGTAAAATGTTAATGAAAACCATTGTTTTGTTTTTTTAAATGATTGTTAACTTTGTTCTTCTATTCAAATTTATATGATGTCTTAAAAAATAAATATGACATTGAATCTCATTCAAATTTATCAAAGTATCAAATTACTATATTTGTCACTTCATCCCTCTCTACTTCAGATGATGAGCTGTTCCTTGGAATATCTTTGTTTCATCTGACCAAAGAATGATATGCCAGAATTTGGCCAGAAGTTTATTGGCAAAGTCTAATCTGGCGTTCTAATGTTTGAGGGTTACCCCTGGTTTGCATCTACTTTATTATTATTTACTCTATTTAAATTCATGGGGTGTCTTTTGATTGAAACTTTGATGATGATGATTGAACTCTAAGACTATTCTTGACTTAACTAGATGTTGTGAAGGAAATCTTTTTAGCCAATGATAGACTTTTGTAACCATCTGTTTTAGTTCTTCATGGTCTCACAGGCTTTTTTTTTGGTGCTGCTGATCTGCCAGTGCCTACCAAATATTAATTGTTCCTTATCAAATAATTGATTTGGACACTTTCCTTTCCAAATTGTTGATTTGGAGAAATTATGTGCTCAGATATATATTTTTTTGTTTGTTTTTGTCCTACAATGGCCTCCTTTAGTAGGCAGCAGTGGCCTAGAGGTTAGGGAGCAGGGACCCGGATTGGAAGATTGTGGGTTCGATTCCCTCACCAGTAGGTTGCCCTGAGGTACACTTGAGCAAGGTACCATCCCTGTCACTGCTCCCCGGGTGCTTTCAATAGGTGCCCACTGCTGAGGTTGAATTCCGTTGTGTTGTGCTGTATTGCATTTCACAATTACAAGAATAATCACTTTCACTTTTCACTTGTACTGACAAGTATCGCTTTAGACCTCATCTTCCAGTGATTATTTACCTAATGTAAAAGCTACCTCATTAGGGAACAGGCTGAGAAAATGCTTGTCATTAATTTGTCAAATCACTCCTTAGTCTCTCAAAGTTAAAATCCTTTAATTAAAATTGAATGTCACATCATGACTGCTTCATTTCAAATCCTTTGAACAACAACAAGGTGGAAGTGTCTGTTACCAAATATTTACACACCTGTTTGAATAATATATGTAGTAATTCAAACAATAACAAAATAAATGAGCACGAGTAAATAATTAAGCAAGCTGGAATAATACCTTTGCAGCAGCACAGCGTACGGCCATAGAACGGTCAGTGAGGCAGATACGTGTAGCTTTGTAGATGTCCCTGTGACAGGGCACTGCATTCACCCCTAAACCTTTTAGGATCTTCTCTACACAGAGCATGATCTCATAGCGTCCCTGAGACTACACAAACATTCAGTTAAAATTGGACTCATCTGATAGACACCATACCATTTCCTCCTGGAACCCCTGTTACCTTCATTTAATTTATGTCTTAGAAGCAAAGACATTATTTTCATTTTCATCTCTACCATAAATCTTGCCATTTTTTTATGTTTATTTCATTATTAAAGTTTAAAAAAAAAAGTTTCACGTAGGAAAATGTGCTTTAGCCACTTGAACCATGTAAGTTCAAGTTCCATTCTGCTGTACATTTTAGCATACTACCTTTGCTGTGCTTTGCAAACTGATTCTCTGTATTTATATGAGTTTTATTAAAGGTTAAAGTTAATTGGACATTTCTTAACAACATTAAAAAAGATTAAATTCCACTGTTTGTATTTTCTACTTTGCACAAAATACTTAAAATACTAAAAACAAACAAATACTAAATTACTAAAAACAAAACAAAACTGGCCCATGAACTAATTCAAAAAGCCCTGTTAAATTCTTACCTCTGAACCCTTCAAGGCTTTAAGAAGGTTTGCCACCGTCTCTTTAAATGAACTGATTAGGAGATGGCCCAGTTGTTCATACATAGCACCCACACAGGCCACAGCTGCTCTAAAAGAAATAGCAGTGGTTAATGCCTCTCAATGGGAACCAGATTTTTCGAATTTTTTAAATTCAATAAATGAAATTAAGGTTAAGTAAAGACTAAAGTCATTCAAACTGACTTGATGGGAAATTGTTAATTGTTGACAAAACTGCAATGTAAGACAAAATGTCTGTAAGTTGGGCTAATTACAAGCTGGCTAACAATTTATCTGAAGAGTTAGGTCTCCATAATTGGCAACATTTCATTAAGAATAAATTTTCCTAAAAGTATTCGAACAGCAAGGCCAAATGTTTTATTTTGTTGTGCACTGAAGACAATTAGGTTTGAGATGAAAAGATGAAAGATCAGATTTATTTCCAGGTATTAACATCAAGATTTGTTAAATTACATAGAATCTCTCATCTTGTTGATCTAGGCACCCAAGAGAGCAAAAGTATTAGCACAGAAAGAAGCCAAATAAAAGTGAATGAAGCTAAATACGTGTTTGCATATCCCTTGCTTGCAATAACTGCATCATACCTACAACCCACTGTCATCTTTAGTTATGGTTTTACAAGCTCACACACAGGTGTAGCCCATCAGGTGCACATGATTAAAACCTCGCTACTCAGTATTTTGGAGGAGGTTTTTCTCTATTTAAACCTCAGACATTTAGTTTGGTGTACTCCTGACTTTTGAGGTGAGAGTGAACACCATGGTGAGATCATAAGAGCTCCCTGAGGCCTTCAAAAAGAACATTGTTGCAGCTTATAAGTCTGGTAAGGGATTGAAAAAGATCTTAAAAGAATTTGCGTTCAGCCATTCCACTGTCCAGAAAATAGTCTACAAGTGGAGGACTTCCAAAACAACTGCCAACATGCCTAGGTCTGGCTGTTCAAGTAAGTTCACCCTGAGAGCAGACCGCAAGATGCTAAAAAAAAGTCTCAAAAAACCCCAAAATCTCATCATTGGACTCTGCTATGTGAAAGTGCATGCCTCTACAATCAGAAAGAGACTGCACAAGGAAGTGTGCAAGGAGGAAACATCTGAAAAACATCAAGGTCAAACTGAAGTTTGTCAGAGAGAATGTAGACAAAGACCAGGAATTCTGGAATAATCTGGTTTGGACAGATGAGTCTAAATTGAATTATTTGGACTTCAGAACAGAGGCATAAACCAAATACAGCATTCCAGGAAAAGAACCTCATACCAACTGTGAAGCATGGAGGTAGAAGTGTCATGGATTGGAGATGCTTTGCTGCAGCAAGACCTGGCCAGCTCACCATCATAGAATCCACCATGAATTCAACCATATGTCAGAGTGTGCTTGAAGAACATGTGAGACCATCTGTAAGAACATTAAAGCTGAAGCGGAACTGGCTCCTGCAACACGACAATGACCCAAAATATACCAGTAAATCCACCAAGGACTGGCTGAAATCAAATAAATAGAAAGTCCTGGAGTCAAAGCCCAGATCTTAATCCCACTGAGATGCTATGGGGTGACTTGAAACAGGCTGTACATGCAAGAAACCCCTCAACATCTCACAACTTACTCTGCATTGAGAACTCTGCATTGAGGAGTGGGGCAAACTTTCCTCAGACCGATGTCAGAGACTGGTAGATGGCTACAAGACGCATATTACTGTGGTAATTTCAGGCAAAAGGGGTAACACTAGCTATTATGGGGTAGGGTGTCCTTGCTTTTTCCTCAGTTAGAATACACATTGTAATACATATCTTTTGCTTTAATGAATAAATCAAGGTTAATTGTTTTTTACCTGCAATTAAATCACTTTCTTTTCCAGAGATAAATAAAAACAAGATTATACATCGATATGTGAACATTTCTTAATAAAGAACTGAATATTTAAATGGGGTGTCCTAATTTTTTCACATGACTAAGGGAAAGCAGACAAGAAAACTATTTGCAGTGAAGGCTAAATATGTTTTGAGTGGGAAAGATTTTGTGTGTGCGCACAAATATTATAGTGGGGACTGAGTGGTAAATAATTTATGACAGACTGAACTCACAGTCGAGTGGGCAGGAAGCTGGGTGAGTCGTCCTTGCAGCAGATGATGTCATTGCAACGGTCCACAGTGAGACTGGAGGTGTAGGAGTCGCCCACTAGATAGAGCAGAGCCAGACAGTGGGCCAATAGCCAGCGTGTAGCAGGGCCAGGAGAACCCATCAGAATGGCTGTAAGCTGTTCCACAAGCCTCATCTGTTTTTGCTTTATATCCATCTGAGACATATATACAATGCTGTTACTAAAGAGACTGCAGCATAAAAAAATTAATGAAATCCACACAGCTGTGCTGCTACAGATGTTTAAAGAAATATTCCAGCATTTATTAACCAATTCAATCAGCATTGTTACTGGTTTACAACAAACAAAAACTTAGATGCATTAAATAATCATTAACTAAAACCTTGCCTTTTTTCTTTTATTTTTAAAAGAGGTTATTGTGTAGTGGTTAAACTAGCGTTCTAAATATGTAACAGTACTTTTAAACCACATATTACACTCTAACAAAAATGTCTTATGACAGATATATAGAGAATATTTTACCAAAGCATTTTATTACAACTACTTGCAAACAATGAAGTTTCCCAAAAAAATTAATTGTGGGCACTTTATATAAGGTTCTTTACAAGCTTTGCAAGCCTATCACCCAGGCAAGATCCACTTACCCTGTCAGCATTAGGAAGCACCTTCTTCAGAAAACGCAGCCACTCAAAGATAAACTCAGCCCTCTGGTGCTCTCCCATGTGCCTGCAGACTTCCTCTTTCAGCAGGAGACTGTGTGCCTGCTCCATCCTGCTTCTCTCTATTGTTTACAACTGACCTCAGAGCCGCTGAATGAAAACCTTCTGAAACTATCCTCACTGCATCATACCTGAGAAAAAGGCAAGCAGAAAGTGTTTCCGATGAGAACAGCAACTGCAATACACAGTGCACCTCTTTCATGATGATTATGTTGTCAGAACAAACCAGCGTTCAAAGCATAAAATATTCATTTTGAATAAAGCAGAATCTAAGCCAAAAGGTCCTGTACTTTTAGGGTTCAAAACTCAGAGCTCTTCTTTTTCACACAAACCCTTACCCACTAAACAAGGTATGAAGTAGAACACCTTAGGGGATCTGAAACATAACCTTCTGAACATTAAAATGAAAACTTACCTGAAAAACCTATGAATAATGCATCATACCAAGCAGACTCACCACAACAGCATCAGCACTACAGTTTCACAGAATTACCACACAAACTAGTCACTTTCCTTAAATAGCCATATTTTCTTTTTCATGATTATTACACTGCATAACTCCTCTGTTTAAAAGCATCTTAAATTTTAAAAACATTTGAAGATTTCTACCCTGTGCAACAATACCTTTCTTACACCACTACTTAGGTTCTTTATTTTGGTATTATTTGATTTTTTTCTTCTGTTAGCACCTTTCCCATCAGCATATAGATTTAATATCATTTTTAGCACTGTGTCCCTTTATGCTCATTAGCACTATTATTCTCACCTGTGAAATACCTTTCAGATTCATACTAAAAGCATTTATCTTATACCTGCATCTTGTTTGAATTGTCATAGTTTTGTTTGAAAGTTTAATTTAGCTGCTTCTAACACATTCCAAACTGAGGTCAGTGACTAACAATTCCCACTAACAGCTCTGCCCTTACTCTCTACACTCAGTGTTTTTACAAGCATTCAGTGTTTCTGATTTAGTTTTAACTTCTATTTCTACATTTCTTGTACTGAGCATGTAAAAGCCACAATCATTTTCTTCCTGCATCAATAACATTCTTACATTTACATTTAGCAGATACAGAGTGACCTTCATTTCCTAATTACAAGGACAGACTCCTTAGAGCAACTCAGTGTTAAGTGTCTTGCTCAGGAACCCAATGATGGTAGTGGGATTCAAACCTGTGGCTTCTTGGTCCAAAGGCAAGTGTTCCTAACTCTGCACACCTGAACTAACAGTTGTAAACATTACTTTCCCTGTATACCCCAAACACAAGAAGATATATGACTGTGAATTAATAAAAAGCAAGCAACCCTTTACAGACAACATTCAGTTAAATACAAAAAACTTTTTGAGTATATTTCTTTGGGCTGCTCAGCTGGTTCACTGAAGCACTGGTGCTGTACACCCTCAACCTAGTCTTAACCTCACCCTCGCTAGCCAACTCCAACCCTTTTTAACGCCTGGCTTCAACAGCACAAAACAAATAAATTTGTGGGCAGCAGAGGACACAGGAAAACTGCACATATAGCGAATACTCTTTATTATTTTCTGCTACCAAGATCCTCAAACACTTTCCTCAGACGCCACCGAGCAGGTTAGCTAGTTCGCTGAAAAAAAAGTTACTTATGTTTTAATAAGTTAACGATATCTGGCATATGGGCATTACAACAAACAAGCTAAATAAGCGGAAGTTTAGATATTATATCAGTTGAATATAGACGTGCCAGGACATATAGACATCAGAACTTGTTCTGAGAGAGCTAGCCGCACAGTTCCACAGAGCTGATGGGGAATGCTAAGCGTTAGCCTACTAGCATCAGAAGGGTTTCCTTTATTGACTCAAACACGAAAAAAATAAGAAAACGTGTTACCTGCCAGATGTAGTGCCATTTATGTTGAAGGCGAGATATCGATATGTTGTTATAATCCTTTCTCCATTTAACGAGACTCTGGATTCGTAATCCCTCCAACCACGACAGATGAAGACAGCATATGCGGGGGGTGAAAGTGTGTTTCAGAGTCGAAGGAAAGCAAGCCAAGAAAGCCTTTCACATCCAGCATGACCGCCAGGGGGAAATCTGTCCTGTGTAATACATGAGGAGAATCCTGTGGGGGAAGAATTTCTCCCAAACCACATATTGTTTGCTGTGTTTTGAACTCATATGACTTTTCCCCCCGACCTCTTTGCAAACAGCACTGAGACAGAAATGAACTGGGCTTATGGTTTAACTCGGTGCAACCTTAGATCATAAAATCACATTAGAATTGAAGTCGGTGTACCAAAAGAATGCATTAATTTGGCTTCAATGTTCCCCGTTGAATTAATCACACATCTAAACACCAAGTATAATATTGTGTAGGTTCTCTTTGTGCCACTTAAACAGCTCTGATGCTGGATTCCTAAAGACCCGTGAAGGTGTGCTGTGGAACCTGTCACTGAGGAGTCCTGTAAACTGTCAGGCGGGAGCTCCATGACTGAGACAAGCTTATATGCCACACATGTTTGATTGGACTGATTTCTGGGGAATTTGAAGGCCAAGTCAACACCTTGAACTCTTTGTCTTGTTCATTAAACCTATACGTACACATTTTTTGTGGTGCATTATCCTATTGGAAGAGGCCCAGGCCTTAGACAAATTAGTCTGTTTCCAGGTAAAAGCCACTATGTCTGAAAATCTGTACGTACATTTTTCTTCCCTTTGAAGTGATTTGGGTAGATGCAGATATTTCAAGTAACCTAAGTAAAGTTTCTTATCATCTCATTCTATTTAACAGACATTTAGTTCACATTTTGCTGAAATTTATAGCTGTGTTTGAATAGTGTGGTTGTGGATCAGAAAGGGGATTCTATAAAGTTTTCAGTTTCACTTTGTGAAACTATTACAGTGCTGGAGTGGGCACCAGAATATCACATTGGAATTCTCTCATTCTCATAGATGTTTGTCCTAATTAGAGTCGCATGGGGTGCTGAAGCTTATCCCAACTCTCACAGGGCGAAAGGCAGGGAAACACCCCAGATAGGTTGCCAGTCCATCACAGGGCAGACACAGGGAGAACATGCAAACTCCAAATAGAAAGGATCCGGACTGCCCTGCCTGGAAATCGAACCCAGGACCTTCTCACTGTGACAACGGTACCCACTGCGGTACTGTGCTGCCCCACCTTGGAATGGAAAACTTTAGTCAAGACATCTTTATTTATATAGTGCTTTTTACAACTGATGTCACAAAGCAGCTTTACAGAAGAGAAAGTGCATTTCATAAATAACCAAATTAGAGATGAATTCCAGTAAAGCATGAATTACAGCAAGAGTCCACTAGTGTCTGTAATTGAAAGTTTGGTGAGCTAATAATGGTGGTTCTGAGTGGGTGAAGCTTTTGTTAATCTAAGTGGCAGCAGCTTCTGCAGATGATCTTGTCTGATGTGGCTGATGTTCAGGAGAGGAGAGAAATGTTGAAAGTAGCTTCATCAATTGAGTGAACTAGCCCAACATGCAAATCTATCTTTCATGCTTGAAATGTTAAAGAAGTTGATTAATCAGAGCAGGTCCGGTTTTATAGCTTATGTGTCAATGGTAGGTACTTTGAGGTCTGCATGTGCACTCTGACTGGCCTGGGGCTACGCAGACAAATATACAGCAAGCTGTAATGCACTGTTTGGTCTGACAACTTTTCCAGCAGTTTGTGGCAGAATAGACAAACCTTTGCTCCTCATATGCACCTTGAATCTTAAATTGTGGGCTCCCTTATCCCTGCCACTTACTGTCTTTCCACTGACAACTTTTCTTAGATTCTAAACTGCACATAGGGAGCAACCAACAAACCATGCTGGTTTAAAGATGCTCTGATCTTGTTAACTAGAAATTGACATTAGGCTCTTCCTTAAATGCCTTAAATCTGCCTGTTTGTGTTTTCAAAAAACTTTGGAACTAACTGTTCTGGCTGCCTAACATATCCTACCGCTTGACAGGTGTCATTGTAACAAAGGAATCAATATTATTTTCTTCACCAGTCAATAGTTATGTTAAAACTCTAGGTTTTTATAGATGTTTTTTCAAAAAATTATTTTTCCACTATTCAGAATGGTGCATAGAAGGCAAGACATCAATATAAAAATAAAATATCAGAGAAGTACTATAAAAATATTTTATTAAATCATATATAACAGATGATCGCAGCAGTAGCCTGTTACCCTGGGTTCTAAGCTTTAAAGCATGTGGAAGTTGAGAACCTTGGGCTGGGAGTAATGGGTCATGGTTTAATTTGTTAGATTCAGGCACTGGAGCTTGGCTGACATTTGGCAGAAGCATTTTCCCAACTAAAAGAATAGGCTGCAATTGTAGAGCATGTTACTTTATGGTTATTTCAGTACAAAAGGACTTGGAAATGGGGGGGGGAGGGGTGATTTAAATAGAATTTATTTTTATTAACATTCACATAATTCAAAATGAAACCTTTTTTGTACAGAAATTTCAAAATGTAGTCGATTAGAAGACAAAACTAAAAATGTGCCTGTTCGAAAAAGACACTGCTTTGAAAACTAAAAGGAAGTTAAAAAAAGGACAAATGCTTGTCATACTTGGAGGATTTCAAGTTTGAATGTTATTTTAGTTACATTTGTTTTTATTTTTAATCTGAAAAATGTCAAAAGCTCACATTTAAGACAGATTCTTTAATATTTACTTAGTATTCTTCCATGAAATAATCATCCTCTTCATCCTCCTCATCACCTCTTGTAGGTGGATGATCCTTATCAGACAGCATGTTCCACACAACAAAATTATCATCTTCAGCTGTAAGAAAATAGGGTAACAAATGGAATCTCTCAAGGGCCTAAAGAATGATTGCGATATGTACTGACAAAAATAATTGACACTGAGTGTTTATTAGTAGCTCTTTATCACAAGAGTGCACATACCGACACATCTCTTCTTTGCTTTCCTTACTGATGGAATTGGTGTGAACTTCTCCTGCAAAAGCTTTAAAATTGCAACACTTAAACTTAGTCAAGGCAAAAAAATTCAAGCAAAAAAAAGGACACTGTCAAGTAACTAACAATAGGACAAAAAGCCAGGCCTAGTACCACTGTTCAGAGTCAAAGACATACCTTTGGGCTGGCCTTTCTGCCACGGCTGCCTTGTCTTTTTACCTTCTGTAGTTGGTAAATATACTTATCGTTGTTCTTCCTTAAACAAAACAGAAGTTAAACCAACTTTCAGCCTATAATGCTAAAATGAACCCCTTAATTCATGCTGAATGTTGTTTACAAAAAACCAACACCTGCATACAAGCTAAATAGATGAGCCTTTTCCCATTTTGTGAAATATCCACTGGATCCCTCATAAGAAACGACTTGTTTATAAGAAATAAAACACATCTTTAATAAATAATAAATAAATAAGTATCGCAGTCAGAGCAAGTAAATTGCCAAATGGTTGCAGGCCTGTGTAGGTACATAAAATAGATTACTCGAAGGAGAGGATGGGAACAGTTACTTGCAAGCTGTTTGAAAAAGCAGGCAGGAAAAAGTGCTACAGTGAAAATTATTGTATATTTTATGTACATTATGTATACATCTCTTCCATTTAGCACATCTAAACCCCCCCCCCCCCCAACAGTCATTAACTTGTCAATGCCTTTTTGCTTAATTAGTGAAATAAAAGATCTTTTACAAAAAAATCTAATAAATAAATAAAAAATGGCAATGCAATGTCAATATTCGTCACTCTACACAGCTCTCAGTGTTACTTCTCATGGTTTTGTTTGGCTTTAAAGTAAAAGAAATATTTTCTTCCCTATTTACAAGATTTAAATGTGGAGGATTGATTTTCTGTGTCACCAGGGGGTGCATAAATCTGCTCTTGAAACAAGCAGGTGGGTGGGTTGAACTGCACTAGATTTTGTGAGAACAGGTGGATTTGCCATGTCACTGAAGCAGGTTAGCACAAACATTAATATTTAAGCTAATAAATTCCTCTAGTCTGAACATTTGCAAATGAAAATACATTTTTATAAACTACATTCCACTTCATGATGCGTCCCAAAGTTCACACAAACCCCTAACCAATTAGTCCAAAAAAGCATATTCATAGTGGGCTATATCGTTTACACATATAACACTACGTTTAAGAGTTTATCTAATGGTTATACATACTAGTAGGCTAAATAGTAAATATTTCTTCACTCTGTTAGATTGACTGCTCAAAGCTTAGGGTCACAGTTCAAAGCTACACTACCATCCTTAAACAGGTTAGAGGTCATGAGAACGCTTACCCTTTTTTAGTATGTACCTGGAAAATAGGCCAAATTTTTGTTTTTGTTCAACTATCGCACACAATTGTCATTGTTTTCCTTCTATATAGCAAAGGTAACTCTCTTGGCAATTTTCCTATATACTGGGCACCAAAGTAGTTAATGTCCTTTTGAGTAGCAACCTACCTGTTGACAGACCCCATCATCCCTGGAGTAATGTGCAAACACTGAGGAGTTCTCAATGAAGAGAAGATGCTTGTGCTTGGTGTCTGTGGATTCTGTAGCTGGTTAAAATCTGGCTCATCTCCACTTGTAGACCACACTGGCAACTTCTTGTATATAATAATAAAATTGTACAATGATAACCAACATGACAATATAATAATGCTAATAAAAGACCATCGGCTTTAAAAACATTTAGACCTATAAAGATTTCAAGAGTTGAGGTAAACTTAGGAAACACAGTGGTCTGACTTAAACCTATAATTTAATCACAATTAAAAAATAAACAGCCTAACAAAAGCAGATAACTTTCTCACCTTCATTTGTTTACCACGCAGTGGTGTGCCAGAGAAAATGTCATCATGGTCATCTTTGGGTATTTGATCTAAGAACTCCCACATCTGCTTTTTCCTCTTTAGTGTCCCAACCTTGGCAGTAATCTGAGCAGTTTCACTTCCTACTAAGATACATTTAAAACAGCCTTTTCAATGCAGTTTATTTGAATGGTTTACCAAGTGAGGACCTGTATTTTCTTTCTGAGGGGTAACAACAGCAGCCACAATTCTTTAAAAACTGCCATTTTGTAGCTAAAATTTATAGTTGGCTTCTAGAACTATTTATTATAACAAAATGACCTTGTTTATGTGCTACAGGAGCCTTTTCCTTTTGCTTTTTTAGTCTTCCACGAATTTGATAGTGTGCAGTGTACTGTTCCTGACACTCCTCAGCTGAGCGAGAGCCAACTACCAAAGCAACGTTCACCCAGTAGCCACTCTTGTGCTTCGGTAATGAATTTACAGCCCTAGATAAAAAGAAAATACATAGATTTTGATTGTTGTTTAAAGTCTTTTAACACATTTGGTAAACAATGACCGGGTAATCACTTTCTGTCAAAATGTTTGATCTTGCCTAAGTGGCATGTGCCATGAATATAAATGTAAATATAATAAGCATAAAATATAATGCCCAGCAATAAATATAGGTATTGCTCTTTCAGGACAAACAGCCAAGCTTTAGTCACATAATTTAACTCAAATAATCAAATATTATAACCTTAATTACTACACATTTATACACTTATAGAATGTTTCATTCTATAATGCCTCATTAGGCATGCCTTCAGAGAACTAAAACATAACTGTGCTCTATTACATAAAAAAAGTAAATTCTTACTCGTTAAGTTTCTGAAGTTCTTTTTCTGTCCATTTTCCATCTAGTGCATCTTGGTCACCCTTGCTCTTTTTTTCAGTTTGCCCCTTGTTTTCGGTACCAGCTTTTCCCATTACCAATAACTTCTGCTTTTTACTAGAGGTATCATTAGATGAATTAGACTGAATATCATCCACGTCTTTTGACAGCTCAGAACTCGTATTGTCTGTAAATGTCTGTCCTTTTGTTTCCTTTTCTAAAGCTCCTGAAACTTTTCTCTGCCTTGTCCGCTTTGGCACAGATGTGGACTTTTTTTTGTTTCGCTTTCCCAACTCTGAAAGCGCATTGTCAGCATTGCTTGCATTAAAGCTGCAATTCTTTGGCATTCTTTTTTGCCTTACAGAATTAGCTTCCAAGTTTCTAATTGTCTCTTGTTCCATATGGAAATCAGAATCTTCTACCTCTGAAGCAGGAGCTTCAAGTGCAAATGGTTTACTTTTCCGGCTTGCTTTTGAGCCTTTCCATGCTTTTGGAGGGCTGGGAGGAGTGAACACACCATCAGAATCTGTACTATTATGGACCTTTGAATGAGGAAAACTACCATTATCAGAGTCAGAGTGTGTAGCTGAAAGCAGCCTACTCCGAATTACACTCTTCAGCTTCCTAGTTTTGTTTTTTTGGGTACTTTTTGAGTTTTGGAGTTCAAAAGCATTATTTTCAGATGATGACCGAGAATGTGGACCAAGCATGGAGCCCACTGCATACATTCCTGGATCAACCTTAGGCACTTCCCTGTCTGAGTCAATAAAATTTCTTCCTCTGGAATATGACCGCCCTCTCCTCAAACAGATCCTCTCGGGTTGTGTTTTTTGTTGAGTAGGGGCCCATTTTGCTGCATAGCCAGGACTAGAGTCAGAACTGGAAACAACTTCCTGGAATTTCTTTGATGCATCACCCTCCAGTGCTTTAGTTCCCTGAAACCTCTTTTGAGACTTAATGTGCTGTCTGACACGTCTTCGGGGTACAAAAACATCATCTCCGACAGTTTTTGCTTCTGTGTAAAAAAAAATTTATATATATTTTATATTAATATACACACACACAGGTTAAAAATACAAATTGACTTAAGATCAGATTATTACAAAAAGATATCTGTGGAATTTCAAACTATAAAGTTTACCTGTAGCTGTACATTTGGACACACTTGTTTGGTCTTTCAAATTTTTTTCTGACTTTGCAATTACCACTGCTTTTCTTTTAGGCTAAAGAAAAAAACAATTTATTAAATTCTATGAGGGGAAAATTATATATATATATATATATATATATATATATATATATAAACAGTTATTAGGTAATAATAAAAATAATAAAATAGTTATTAAACATCTACCAAAGAAGTGTAAAAACATTTTTTAATGAACTACTATCATATACCGCTAATAAAATGGAGGTTGATGAATAATCCTCATGTATAGTAACATTCATATCAGAGTCTATAATGATCCTTCCTCCTCTCCAGTACTCCAGAGGGGGCTTGATAAGCCGGCCACTGCGGGAAACTGTTGCACTCTGAGGCTGAACAGTGCCAGCAGGGCTAACAGAAGCTTCAACAAAAAAGACATTATTAAATTACTGAAATTAACATGGTCAAAATTTGATATTTGTCATACTTAGAAATGTGCATTATATAGATGGTGAAAATATTTATTTTGCTGATTAAGCCTAGTTGTACTATGTACATAATTTGTCTAAACTACTGTGAAAAATAACTGCATACACTAGATGGGTGGTGTGATGACAAAATGTCATGATCTAGCATGCCACAGAAAAAAAAAGCCCAACAAAGGATTTAAAACTTATTAGAAAAAAAAAAGTTTAGAATTATGAATCAGATTACTTACAGGTGAGAGGGTCCTTGAGCTTAGAATGTCTGGAAATCCGTTTTTTTGAGGGCCATTTTGGTTGTTCACAAGGTGCTGAGTTGTTCCTCTTGCGGCTTTTTCCAGAGCTGAAATTAATTATGCATTATTTATTATTTAAGTAATCATGTCACAAAAAGCAAGCTTCCTCTGAAGTTAACATGATACACCTCATTATTCAGACAACATACCCTCCCTTGTCAGACAAAAACGTATTCAAATATTCCTTCACATTTCTGGAAACCCAAATAAAAACTTCTTCAAAACCACAAAGAAATGCTGGGAAGAAAAGAAAAAAAAAGTTAGCTATTGATATAGATTGATCATAAGGTAAAATAAATAAATAAATAATAATAATAAAAAAAAAACACTACAGAGAAACTAAAACAATCCATGCTGTGTCAATTAACTATTGTGCTTACATGAAGTGTGGTAGTGCGACATCTTTCCAATAAGAACATAAGTATTGCCGAATCACGGTCCTAACTATATTGCTTGAAACTTCGTTCAGTGATGCAGCTGCTGTGCCAAGGTACCTTGTTGTCACTGTGTAAAAGCGTTGGAAACAAATAAAATATTTCACTGGCCAAAATTTTAGTAAGAACCAATTATAAAATTACATACACAAATCTATTGCATAAAATATTACATTAGGTGCAGTTCAACAATTTGACAATGACTTTGATTCCTGCAGATTCTGTAGCTGCTAAAGCGTTGAACACATCTGTTCCATCAACAACAAGGTCTTTTTTTTGTTGTAGCTTCCAAGCCCATTCCTTTAAATGAATACCCTTTATCTGCAAATAAAAGGAATACAACGCATCAGTAATTATGAAAATGTTTTTGATACACACTGCTATCAGAGCCATCCTTGACTCTTTAGCAAGTCAGCTTCAGTTAAGAAACAAATGAATTATTACAGAACTGATTTACACATACAGCTGAGGGCAAAATGATTAGCCCCCAGGAATTATGGAAGATTTTTCTAAACTTCTTCCCAACATTCACCATTGCTATTTAGTAGCTTTTGGTACATTTGTAATATAAAATACACATTTTTAGGCTTGCTTTATATCAAATATAGTAAAAAATGGGGTGGTGAAAAATATTAGCCCCATGTGAATGTTTGCTTCAAAACACACCTACAGTAATTAACCAATCAGCTTTGAAACCCCACCTGTGCAGTCAATTGGCTTCCTAATAACACCTGCAGTCAATTGGCTTCCTAACAACATTCAATCAGCATAAAGACTCTAAGGAACAGGGCACTTGAACACATGAGAGGGACTACTGTTACTCACCATGCCAAAGACAAAGGAAATGAGTCTGGAGCTCAGAAAGAAGATAGTAGAGGCTCATGATAAGGGGGAAGGCTAAACTGCTGTTTCCAAGCGATTCACAGTGTCTAGAACTGCTGTAAGTTGCATCATTCCCAAGTACAAGGAGACAAATTCTGTAAGAAACAAACCTGTCCATGGCCGTAAGATTTCAAGAACTCTGGAGAGGAAAATAGTCAGTGATGTCAGCAAGGAGCCTCAGATATCTGCCAAGATGATTGTTGCTGACCTGGCCTCCTCTTGTGAGGGCTCTTCATCGTGGTGGGCTTCAGGGCCATCGTCCCAGAAGAACCCCTTTACTCAAAGAGCGGCAGATCACAGCCCGACTGAGGTTTGCCCGTGAACATTTGAAAGGTAAAGATGAGTTTTGGAAGTCTGTGCTTTGGTCTGATGAGGCTAGACTGGAACTGTTTGGGTACATGGATGTTGCTTATGTTTGGCAAAGAAAGAGAGAGGAACACAGTTCCCACAGTTAAACATGGTGGTGGGAGCATCATGCTGTGGGGCTGTTTTGCAGCCTCAGGCACAGGGAGCCTTGTTCGGATGCATGGCATCATGAAAAAAGAATTATGTTGACATTCTGAGGGAGAATATGCAGAAATCTGGTCATAGTCTAGGCTTAGGTTGTCGCAGACAATGACCCTAAGCATACATCAAAATTAGTGCAACAGTTCCTCAAGGATACCAAAACCAAGATCCTGGAGTGGCCCGCACAGAGCCCAGACCTCAACCTTATTGAGAATCTGAGGCGGGTGCTCAAAGTGAATGTTCATGCTCGGAAACCATGCAATTTGGACCAGCTGGAACAATTTGCAATGGAAGAATGGGCCAAAATCCCTGAGGAGACTTGTGCCATCCTAGTAAAGAACTACTTTAAGAGATTGTCAGTTGTGGCTCAGAAAGGGTACACTATTGACTATTAATGGCCAGGGGGCTAATAATTTTGGATGTCTCATTTTTTGCCCTTTCTTGTTTCAACTCTATCAATAAAATATCCTAATTAAACTTAGTGGACATTGTTTTTTAAAGTACATTTGTTTCCAAAATAACAAACACTTGTTAATGGTCATTTTCATGGAGAAATCAAGAGTGTTGTGTAATTTCATAGGGGGGTTAATAATTTTGGCCTCAACTTTACATACCTAATGACTGATTAATCAAAGAATGGTTCAATATTCTTTACTTACACTGGTCCTTGAATCTTGAGCTTCATAATTTTCTTCCATTTCATTCTGTGGCATGGATTTTAAGACTGTAGCCTGCTTTCGAGGTATGGAGACATGAGGAGAAAGCTGCAAAATAGAGTCCTCAATTACCCCACCTTGAGGGTGTAGCCCAGCATGACTATTAGCCATATGCTCTGGCCTCTGTGGCTCTGCTTGATTGTTGTTGGCCATGCCAAGATTCAGGGTCAACCCCACACTCCCATTTTCATCCTCTTCAGTTCTATCATCTGAATCATCTTTCATACTTGTCTCCCCAAAAACACCATGACAGCCTATAATAAAACAAGATTGAGAAACATCACTAAATACATCTGTGAAATTTGTAAATAATCCAATCTTTCTCAACCTATAATGGCAAACTCTAAATTTACCTCTCTTTCCAGTGTGTTGTGAATTGCTAATACAATTCTTAACCTGCATTTGCTTAAGCCATCCCACCTGTGCAGCAGACTCTTCTGAAGTAATAGGCTCCATCAAAACGTAAGGCTCTGGAAATTGCAAAATTGTTTATTTGCTGGTAATTGATATTTATATTAACTTTTATTTGCATTAAAATATCAATCTACACTAAAATGCAATACAGATAATTCAATAAGCCCTGAGATTTGGAAATACTTCACTGACTGTCTAAATATTGACTAAAGAATTACTGACACCTAAAACATTCTTTGCCAAATTAAAATGGATTTGGTTATACATTGACTGACCATTGCCAACTTTTCTGTTTTCACAAGGAGATAAATATCTCGTTTTGATACAAACATTCGTGTCTAAGGAAGTAGTTCTCAAAACCCAGCAAAAGTTTTTGAAAAAACTGAAAAATAAAACAAAGTGAACTAGGTATGAGAAGAGGAAACAGCACATCTACTGAATTAAAGGAAAAAAAAAGCTAGCTGTCTTATTTTGAAAATTAAAATTTTTCAAAGGCAGTACCTTTATTTAAATCTTTGGAATTTCTGCCAGGATTCATTCCCACATTCTTCTTACTTGGCTTTATACACGCAAATCCCTCTTCCATGGACATTCTTTTCAGTAAAATAAATGAATCTGGAAACCAATAAAAACAATTGCCTTCTTATATGTTTACGAAAACAATAGGACACAAGAGACCTCTCTAATGTAAAATGTGAGGACTGAAAGGACATAACTAACCACAGAACAATTTAGTATCACTTTTACTCCCATGTCTTTCATTCACATTCATGGCTGCAGCAGTGTGGAGTGGCAAGTTTCCTACTTGATAAGTTGTCTTCTGGGTCATGGGAGGTGAAAGTTTCAGCACACATGTGTTTTGCCCATCCATCCTGGTACCTTTTGCTTGTGACTCCTCCTTCTGCAGATGTAATAAGCTGTTTCTAACCATTTGTATATCTTGCTCTTTGCATTCCACAAGGTTCTGCTGATTAACTTTTGCCTTAAGCCTGGCAAACACTTTAGCTGGTGTGTCAGTGAGCTGTTTTAGTACAGGAGCAAGTGCTGCTTGGGGCTCGTTAAGTTGTTGCTCTGCTGCTGGGTTGTTGATGCTGCTAAGCTCACAAGGAATGTTTGGTCCACACTCTGCTGCATGCTGCCCTGTTGAGTTCAGCACTAAACCAGCCGAGGGTCGGGATCTTTTATCCAACAACATGATTTCAGATGGTGGGGCCACAAGGCAGTTGCGACCTGTTATTGCAGACCGCCGGCCTGGAGTGCCGTGATAAACTCTGGCTGGTAAATGATTCATCTGCTTGGATCTAAAGTAGCTAAATTTATTGAGTTCAGTGATTCATCAGCAATTATCTGCTGGAAGGCTGAGAAAGGAGAAAGCAGAAAAAAGGTTTAATATTTTTAGGCATTTAAATCTGGACATTGATTCAAATTCCTTATTCTGGATTTTGTAATAACCAGGAGGTATGACAACAGATGCCACATCAATCACATGCTATAACATCCAGGACTGAAAATTGGATTCAATTTTGGGCATCTAGAAAATAGAAGAGCTCTGACATCAGTCCATATTGAGGTGTTACGTTACCCAGCTTGCTAGCAGCCTTAGTGTAAAATCTAAGTGTAATATCAGGATGAGTTGAACATACTTTTTATTGTAAAAAGTCAACAGCTTGCTAACGTAAACCTATACCGGTACAGAAAAAGATTGCTGCGTAGTTTAGGTACCACAACATTAGAGCGGGTGGATTAGTTGTTACGTATACATGACTCCCAGGGCTTCAAGATGTTGTTTTAAAAAGAGCACAAATGCTGTTTAAATACACATAAATCAAACTAAATCCTCAGCTAAGCTCCTGTGAGGTTCTGCAAGGCTTTCGAACTATTTCAAAACTTTGAAAACTAAGAAAAACTCGATTAAATTCTGCCCCCCTTGCAAAACGTATGTGTACCGTCCAGTGTCGTTAGCCTCATGCTAACTTAGTGAACTTACCCAGTAAACCTTACGCACGCTACTACTAAAAAACAAATTCGCCTTAGATATGTGTTATCATGGTATTGTTAAACAAGCAACATCTAAATACTTTAAAGGTTTGAAGGGGAAAAAAAAAAACCCGTCTCCCCCATTTCCCTGACGGCGGGTATTTTTGAATTATCCCTCCGTCGCATAGTGACGTCATATCCGCAATTAAGGAATCATGAATTACGTTCACGATTAATAAATTTATTAAAAAATAAAAACAGGAAGAAAATATTTAATTTCTGGTTTATATATATTTTCCACACTTTACCTAGTTCTAAAAAATCTATTAAGAAAACTAACCTATTTCAATGTATTCTACTAACTCTACCTTAGTAGAAACAAGTGTCAGATATATCAAATAAGCATCATTGAAAAGTTTACTGGGTTTTAAACACAGACACCAAAAAGTGATAATTCGGCCTGATTTCACATAGGGTCAAATGTATAGGCATTATACATCAGCAAAGGATTGTGTCAGCACCAGACCTACTCAGGTACATTCTACTAGCTCTACTTTATTAGAAACAAGTGTCAGATATATCAAATGCGCGTCATTGAAAAGTTTGCTGGGTTTTAAACGCAGACACCAAAAGGCAATAATTTGGCCTGATTTCACATAGATCAAAGGAAAGACATCCTCCTGGCATGGGCACAAAGCCATCAACAAGGGTTCTCCGATGAGAATCACCCACAACCAGAACAAACTGCAACAAAGAAAATTATACACGGACATTATATATATATATATATATATATATATATATATATATATATATATATAATAATAATAATGACTAGAATAATACCTGACTAGGTTTGATGCTGACACAATCCTTTATTGATGCATAATGCATATAAATTTGACCCTATGTGAAATCAGGCCAAATTATCGCCTTCTGGTGTCTGTGTTTAAAACCCAGCAAACTTTTCAATGACGCTTTTTTGATATATCTGACACTTGTTTGTATTAAAATAGAGTTAGTAGAATGTACCTGAGTAGGTCTGATGCTGACACAATCCTTCACTGATGTATAATACATATACATTTGACCATATGTGAAATCAGGTCAAATTATCGCCTTTTGGTGTCTGTGTTTAAAACCCAGCAAACTTTTCAATGACGCTTATTTGATATATCTGACACCTGTTTCTATTAAGGTAGAGTTAGTAGAATATATTGAAATAGGTTTGTTTCTTTTATAGTTTTTTTAGAACTAGTTCAAGTGTGGAAAATGTATATAAACCAGAAATTTTATGCATTTTCTTCCTGGTTTATATTTTATACACGTTTTAATCAATAAATACGGTAAATACGTCGATGCCATTGTAATATTTCACGGTAATATTTATTATTCTTTTATGTAAATGGACTGAAACGTAAAAATCGATTGAGCAAACCGGACTTTTATTTTGATACACCAAGGAGAAATTGCAACCGGAAGTCTCCCCCGTATTCTTGGCAATTTCACACTGCTACTCAGTTGAAGTGGACATGTAATACGTGGAATAGGGAAGTTGTGTTGCGAGCTTTAAATTAGTCGCTGGAGGACAATGTCAGTCGCAGGACTACCGGAGGAAGTGTGGCTCCTGGTGTTTGAGTTCCTCTCACCGGCCGAGAAATTCAACGTTCGCTCGAGCTGCAAGATTTTTAAGCGCCTGATCGACCGGCCGGCCATGTGGCGGGACAGCACGATATGTCTAAACAAAATCAGCTCATATAAGTCTTATTTCTGGAGAACGCTGGCGAAGAGAAAGAGCAGTTCGGTTGCGGTGTTAAAGCCAAGCGGTGTGAGGGAGTGGACTGAGCTTTCCAATCGATTACCTTGGCTAGTTTCACTCACTTTACACCTGTGTTCTGACCCCGAAGCTCTTGAGACGCTCAGTCGCTTTAAAAAGCTGAAGAGGCTGGAAATTCGCCAGTGCCGCTGTCCTAGTCTCGCTGGTTCACTAACATCATTGCTCCATTTGACTCATTTCAGTTTGTGTCAGGTCGTTTGCGCGCCGAGAGTGGATGTTATTAATGCTTTGTCCCAACTCACTAAACTCACATCACTTTACTATCATGAAAGCAGTAAACCCATCCCCAAGAGTGCTCTTCATAATATACTGCGGTGCCTGCCAAACCTAAAACGACTTTCTTTAAAGATGGGAGAAAATCAAGTTCCTCTGCCCAGCGATTACTTCTGTCTTAAAAACAGCAAAGAGTCTAGTAAGTCTGATTTAGAACGGTTATCTTGCTTTTTATATTTTGCATCATGTTTCTTTATTTGTGGTTAAGATCGTAAATCATACAAGGACTGCATTAATGTGTTCTTCTGAACACAGGAGAGCCAAAGGTTGAAGCTCTTGAACTGACCAGTCTGGAGCTGCTGAACTACATGGACCCCATGCTCTCTCCTATAGCCCTCCAGGGTATTCCCTCCCTAAAAAGCTTGACAGTGCAGTATAAAGACTGGACTCGAGATTTCAGACCGTGTCACCTCAAAACATGGCTGTCAACTCTAACACACCTCTTGGAGCTGGGCATTTCTTGTGAGTATAAACCCAAGAATGTATGTACAGTCGTGGCCAGAAGTTTTGAGGATGACAGATATAATTTTATATATAGATATAATTGAGATATAATTGGCAATTTGCATATATTCCAGAATGTTATGAAGATTGATTAGATGAACTGCAATTATTTCCTCTTGCTATGAAAATTAACTACCCCCCCAAAAAATTAAAACATTTCCACAGCATTTCATCCCTTCCACAAAAGGACCTGCTGACATAATTTTAATGATCCTCTCGTTAACACAGGTGAGAGTGTTGAAGAATACAAGGCTGGAGATCACTATATCCTGCTGATGGAGTTAGAATAGCAGACTGAATTATGTAAAAGGAGGGTTGTGCTTGAAATTGTTGCTCTTCCTCTGTTAATCATGGTTACCTGCAAGGAAACCCATGCAATCATCATTGCTTTGCACAAAAAGTGCTTCACAGGCAAGGATATTGCTGCTATTAGATTGTACTTAAATCAGCCATTTATCAGACAACAAGAAATTCGAGGAGAGAGGTTAAATTGTTGTGAAGAAGGCTTCAGTATGCCCAAGAAAGTCCAGCAAGCGCCAGGACAGTCTCTTATTTTTTTCAGCTGCAGGACTGGGGCACAAGCAGTGCAGCGCTTGCTCGGGAATGGCAGGAGGCAGGTATGAGGGCATCTGCACACACAGTGAGGTGAAGACCTTTGGAGGATGGCCTTGTGTCAAGATGGGCAGCAAAGAAGGCACTTCTTTCTGGTGGAGAGGCGGGTGGACAAACAAAAACCCACAAATTCTGACAAACTCCAAGCACTGATTATGCAAAAATGGGCCATTTGTGTAGTACTGGTGTAAGAGATGAGTGAGTAAAAATGGTCTATGTAGAATTTTCCTAATGTGAGGCTCTATAGCAACTAATGTTCCTAAAGATCTACCAATAACATTTTTTGTGTGTGTGTGTTTTACAGTGGGACATCCACTTGGGGCATATGCTGCATCAGTGCCTGGGACAGTTCAAAACTTGCACCTAAAAGGAGTAGTGGGAGAGCTAAAGGCTGTAAGGGTGGTTGCCCAGCAGGTGCCTGGTCTATTGTCTCTTCATTTGGACCTATGCTGCCATGAAAGATATGGCTTCATTGCTGAGGTTCCTCAGCTTTTTCCTAACCTGCAGTGCCTGAAAATTAGGTCAGATCTCATTCTGTTAGACTATAACTAGACTAGAACTAGAGTTCAGAACTGTCTTGTTACATAATTGCTCTTTTTTTGTTGTTGTTGTTGTTCTTATAGACACCACAGTGTCCCTGAGACAGAATTCCTGCAACTTGCACAAATGTCCCATCTGAAGTGCTTGGTAGTTTTGGATACATCTACTGACCCCACTTCTTCTCTTGTGGACCTAACTCATAAATTTAACATCCAGACCAACAATAGAGTCTATGTAATTCATTCTTCAGAGCCAAAGGCTAAAAAAACTTGTTCTTGCATTTATCATTGATAATGTTGTTGACCTGTTCACAAAACTTGGAAAGTACTTAATCCGTGACTTAAGATCTCAGAGTCAGAGTCTCTCCAAAACATGGAATCTTGTAAGGTGTTCTGGTATGCAGTGGTGACATGGTCAGAGGAAGGAAAACCAGTGAACTTGAAACAGGCTAATGCGCATTTGATGGTCATTTTGCATATACAAGGACAATGAAGGCCAAGCTGTATGATCTGATCCCACAGAAGAGCTAATGTGGCTTAAATGGCTGAAAAGGTTCATTATTGGTATCAAAAAAGTGCTTATCTGAAAATGATATAGCATAACCCTAGGTTATCATATTCAAGTGCATTTACTTTGACACACACCACCTACCTAAATATTGCTGCAGACAAAGGACACCCCTCTGTGGTAACAGTATACCCTAATGGCAATGACCTTTTTCGGCAGGATAATGTCTTCTGTCACCCTGCAATTTTTTTTTTTTTCCAGGAATGGTTTGAGAAACAGATTTCCCAGATCCCCAGAAATATTTGTGGGTTTTGCCAGAAAAGTTGCATCTATGGAGGCCCTACCTCATAATTTATGAATTATAACATACAATTGTAATATTACATATATTATGTTGATGAATATCTGTTGCAGTAAAATATTGTTATATAAACAATCAATTTTACTGTAATATTAGAGACAGAAAAAGTTAACAAACTAAGGTTGGGCTTTGTTCTACCTTATCTTTCATAATCAGAACTGATGTACTTCTTTTTGTGCTGTCATAATAATAAAGATTCCAGCAATTTAATTCATTACTTCAGTGTACACATGTTTTTATAACCACAGTTTTTGGATTGTGTTATGCATCTTCACATTAAAATCTTGTAGCACTCATTCTGTCTCCGTGCTCTTTTGGTTAAAATGTTTGATTTTAATCATTAAGATTATTTAAATTCAAGAGTACCATATAATAAATATTTCTTAATGCATTAATAATAAGGATTATAGGGCAACAATTCTTATTTCATGTTTCAGCATCAAAGAAGGGCATACATTGGCTTTTTAAAATTTAACATGAAACAGGAAGATGCAGATGACCGAAACAAATGGAAACGAGATTTTTTGTCTTGAGCAAAACATTTTCTCACATTTTCCTGGCTAATCATTGATGGTTGTGATAGATAATGTACTGTTAGGTGTACTTAAATTATACTATATTGCCAGAAATATGTGGACATTGCTTCTGTTCAGTTGGACTAGCTATTTCAGGCATTTCAGAGAAGTTGAGCACTTCCTGCCTTGTGGATATTGTTTGAAAAGGACTATGTTTTGGTATAATTTCAATAACTGATATAACTGGATATGCCTCACTGGTCGTCTGTGGAACATTCCTGTTGTCAGCAAACCAAGGATAGATAACAATTGCACCCATTAAGGCACAAAGCTCAAATAACGTAGCCCTTGTCAAACAGCACCTACTTCAGCAGTTTCTGCAGGACAGCTGCCCTTGCACAAAAGCAACTCCAAAAAGAAATGGCTTTGTGAATTTGTTGTTTAAGAACTTGACTGGCTATTGATTTTAAATTAACCAGTTCATAATAAATCTATTCAACAAGCACAATTCCCAGCCTGCTTTAATGGTTGCATCTATCCATCCATTATCATTATTAAAAAGTGAAAGTGAAAACCCTTGTCATTGTGAAATGCAGCACAGCACAACACAACAAAATTCAATTTCTGCGTTTCACCCATACACACACGTGCAGCATGGGGCAACTATTGAAAGCACCTGGGGAGCAGTAGTGGGGACAGTACCTTGCTCAAGGGTACAGCAGGGAAACGAACCCACAATCTTCCGATCTAGGGCTAAATCCCTAACCACTGGGCCACTACTGCCCCTGTGCGTGTCTTTGAACTCAAAACCAAATCCAGAACCCACTTCCTGTGAGGTGACATACAGTTAAACATTAAGTAGAATACAAGTGATGACAAAATACACACCTGTTGTAGGCCTGCTTTAAAACATATAACACATATAACATGAAATACTTTCCCATACCCCAATTTTCTGAGACTGACTACAAATAAATTAGGAAAAAAAGATCTGCTTAGAACACCAGTGCATCTCTGATGTTGTTTTCTGAAATTAAAATAATTGTGGTTTTGTACCGAAACAGATGGCAAAATCTGTTACCACACAGCCAGTCTGGAATAGAATGCACAAATACATTTATGACTATCTTGATTGTAGTGTGTCCTGTCTATGGATAGAGCATTAGACAGGGAGGGTGATGCATGTCAAATCAAAATGCTTTATTTATCAAATAATTAGTTGCAAACAGAGCTTTCAGGTCCTGTGTGAAGCTGTTTCCAGACCAAAATATCAAGTTCATAGCTAGGATTCCTTCTACAGTGCTAGTGGAGGATTTAGTGTAGTCACCAGGTAAGGTCAGAGCCCCAACACATCTGATTACTGGAACCCATTGATGTCAGGGAAACCTGTTATGTGCTCAAAATCCATTCACATTCTGTATCTCCTCAGTGTAAGTGAAAAGAAACTATGCACTGAGGGACAAATGAATGATGACTGGAAAATTGATGCAGTCATAATTCTTCTTGTCTAATGGCTCATGCCTGACCAGTCTTTCTTTGGGTGTTCCTGTAATCCAAAGGTTAATCCAAAGAGTGTAATTTAATGAGTATGGCCTGGCTTCAGGATTCTACAGGATTCTAATACTGTAGCTCTTGGTTTCAACTCTGCAAAAGATTTAAGAACAGACAATAAGTGATACAGTCACTGCAGCTCAGCTGAGCTCAAGCTGCCAATTCAGGCAAAGGCATAATGTTCCATACATCTCTACTCCATACTAATTTTATTGATTGTATTTAATGACAACTTTCAAAACAAAAATAAAGCCGAGAAACTATAGTCCTTCATGTGTTCTCCCCTCTTTATAGTGACTATGCTTGGGCCTGTTTAGCATTTCATGCCCAGAAGAGTTAATGCAGCCATTACTGATTTGCTGAGCTTCAGTGTCAATTTAGGCCTTTAAAGATTAATTTTTCATCATTCAATAGCTCAATAAAGGCAAAGGTTTTAATTTTTCACAACTTTGGTTAAAAAGCTTTAGCTTTGCTTTAGAATCTTTAGTCCCTCACTTGATTCCCATCCACATATTGATTTGACCTTGCCTAGCATTAATGGTTAATAATGCACATTCACCTCAATTATTTCAATTGCTGACATTTAATACAGAAAATGGTTCACCTAGAAATTTTCCTAGGCTGGTGCTGTTGGACAACAAGTGTCTTTAAAGGTGTTCATCAAGAAGCTCCCCACTCTTGCTACAGATAACAGCGTCATCTGCAAACAACACTGGTGCTCCCATCTTGTCTGTCAACCTGTTCATTACCACTGCAAACAAGCAAGGGCTCAGTGCTGATCCTTGATGTAATCCCACCTCTACTTTACATGCATCTGTGGTTCCTATTGCAGACCTCACCACACTACCCTCATTCCTATCCTGTACCACTCCTGTACTACTTCTCTGCCAGTCCTGACTTACACATGCAATATCACAACTCCTCATTTTGCACCCTGTCATGTGTTTTCTTCAACACTGCTCTTTTATGGATCCCAAACTTTCCTCTTCTTCTTGTACACCCATATAGGTAAATCAGACAGAGCTATAATAAAGCAAATAACTAAATGTTTTGATACTGCCCAAGGCAGTGCTGTTGAAAAAGCATCCTTACTGACTTTTATGATTTATGGAAGCTGTGAGAAGTCTTAGAACATTCATCAAAAAGAGAAGGAATGGAGGCATTGTGTATTTTCTGCATTAGATTTTACTGAGGGGACAATAACCATGTAGAGAAATTTATGAAAGAAAACAGAACCCAAAGACCTTGACCTTGAAGTTATCAATTTGGCTGCAAACTGAATAACCAAAAAAGGTTATTTACGCATGTCTACACACAGCAGATTTGCAAGTGATTGAATGAATTTCAGCAGTGTTCAAAATTAAACTTTTAAACTTTTCCACCTCCTGAATGAGATGCTTTATATGGCTTGTCTAAAATTACTAAAGGTTCTAAAAGAACTTCCCCATTCCAAAGGTGGAGCAAGAAATACTTGGAATTGTGCCGTTTGAAAAACATTTATCGACTCCACCCAGAAGATTCACTCCAGACTGGTGTTCCTGACATGAAATTATGAAAATGCAGATTATATCCCTTTAAAGACAACCTTTGTGAATGGACTAGAATTGTCTAAGCTCCTGAAGGTCACACACCCGCATTGCGAGAATGAAAGAGGAAAAGTATCTCATAAATCGTTTAAATTGTAGGAGGAATGGAAACCGACCTTGCTGTGAAAGTCCAAATGGCTCAATTGGAGGAAAAAGAAACATCTGAAAAACAAAGAAAACTTGACAAATCTGAACAAAAAAAAAAACAACACCCTGCTTGTGAGGAAACTGGTCATTGGGCAAAGCAGTGCTGGTTTAGGAAGGAACAGAATCAAGCACACGACAAGCCACAAGACAATCATGGAAACGCCAAAGGATCAAAAAGTAATGGTGACAACAAAAAAGGCAATGATCAGTTTCTGAATTAAAGATTCTACCAATTGACCCCTAGTCAACAATGAACAGGTCTTGAGTGCAGTAGCGGCAAAAAACTGAGTGAGCCTGCTCTCCAGTCAATTCTGGCACTGGTGGAGCATCGGGCAGATGGATTGTATGCCAGTATAACAATTAATGACAAGTAAATTGACATTCTCATAGACACTGGAGCTGAAATCACTTGCATCCCAACACAAGTTGCAGAACAATGTCATTTACAAGTAGGCAAGAAAAGAAAGAAAATAACCACAGCAGGGGGTGATATTATCTATCTGCAGACATCAAAAATGATTGATTTTCAGAATGGAGCAGTAATCAAAGAATGTGTGTTATGGGAGACATATCAGTCCCCATTGTGGGCCTGGGCATACTTTTTCAAATCAACTCTTCATTGGAAATCCGACAAGGAAAATTAACCTGGAATCTGAGGCACTTGGAAAACTCAAATTGAAGGAACATTTTATATACGCACAAGAGAAAACTGATTGCAGGCTTCTGAAAATGGAACCGGTCAAGCTCAAGGTCACCACCCCACCCTGCACCAAACTATACCCTATCAGTCGTGCCTCCTCTCAAGTCATCAAAAAGCTTGAAGAAAATGAAGTCATCAACCAAAACACACAGACCCTCAAACAGCCCTGTTTAGTCAGTATGGAAACCAGATGGATCTTGGCATCTAACAATTGACTACAGAGTGGCAAATCAATACATTGAAAAATTGACACTGTTAGTTGCCGATCCTAGCACTATCTTTCAAGCCTTGAAACCGGAACACAAATGGTTCACGGTTCTCGACATGGCGAATGGCTTTTGTCTGTGCCTCTCAACGAGGAGACACAACCATGGACCATCTTCACAATAAATGGCCAAAAGTATCAATTCACCCACCTTCCACAGGGAATGCACCTGAGTCCTAGAGTATATCACATGGCATTGAGACACCAGTTCTGTGAACTCCCAGAAATGGAATCAACAGTCATCCAGTACGTTGATGATGTTCTGATTGCTTCAAAAAATGAGGATCAAATGAATAAGATGTTTTGCATTCTACATGAAAAAGGACAAAAAGCAAGTTTCAACAAGCACAAATCATGCAAGCTGAAGTTGTCTACCTTGGACAAAAGATTTCACATGTTCCAGACGAAGAGGAAAGCACTAAGTGTGAAGTGCTAGCAACCTCTCCCTTGCTCCTGCTGGGCAACAAAGTGAAAAACTCGCCAGCCAGAAGACAGTGAACTCGTTCACAGACAAACTTACATGGAAAAAAAAAAAAGGGAACACATAAATAACACATAGGTCTGTATGTGTATGAAGAAAAGCATGATATTTAAACTTCTCTTGTGTTTGTGTTTACAGGTTGCCCTCATGATCAGTCACATTGATGGTTTAAAAGGAAACACCTTTCTAACCGCAGCGCAAGGTTTTGCAAAAGCGTTTAACCAGTCAGATTGTTGGATCTGTGGCCTAATCCCACATGGTGGTGAAATATTCCCAAAAATTGCAGTTCCCCTTGCCATCACTGATCACGACTGCACCTGACCCTTTTTGAAACGGGAAGATTTGGGTAATGAAACAGTCATAACTGCTAATCACCACGTAAGACTAATAGCTAAACCAGAAACACACATAAATTTAGCATACACACCCAAAGGGTTGTGTTGGCATAATCATTGTTCTGGAACAATTATTGAAGAACAGTGATTTGTTTGGATCTGTCTGAACCAAACATATTTTGGAGCGGTCATTACTCATTCAGAAGCTGATTATAATTTTCAGATTATTCCAATTATCAGTTTCTTGAGTTTTACCATGTGTTAACCCTTGATTCAGTACTGTGTGAAGAAACAAATGAAGCTTGTTTTCTTATTTACTTAATTTACTTTTTTAGATTAACAACAACAATTAATAACAAATAACAACAAATAATTCATTTCTCTGTCAAACCTTTACCTAGGTATTTCCCAAGCCCTAAATACTCAGTTGTTAGTGTAAGCACTAATCAAGCAAAGTAAACATAAAAAAGACAGCTTTTAAAAAATTTGCCACAATATGCATAATATTATGATTCCCATAATAATTATTGTTCTGACCAAAATATAGCTAGCAGAATGAGCTGCCCACCCAGAGAGACTCTGTTGGACTGCCAGCCACAGGGCAAGCTTATGACCTCCCAATGGTAGGGCCATGCTTAAACAGTTTTATGCCTTTCAGTTAGACAGCATAGATAGCAAATTGCACCTTGGTTGGGTTAAATATGTTATTAAAAGAAGTAAAAAATATTTATTAAATAATTTACAGAGAAGAACAGTTGAACATCACAGAATCTTTTTTTTAAAAGCTTTCAAGTCTGACTCATACCAGCTCTGAGGCTTGTGGGTCAATTCTACAACTGCCACTTCATCTACAAATATGAAGGTTTCTTTGACGTGGTTCCAAGAAAAAGGCAAGCTTTCTACAGTGTATTTATTTACTTTTTCTACTCATTTGTCTGTTTTCCTTTCTCTGCAAGAGGCTTGCTGGAGAGCATGCAGAGCTTCCATCCCTAATGATAGCTTCAATTTCTCTTTTGGCTTTGGATTTAACCTCTTCTACTTCTGATCAATGAAACTTAGTCTGGAAGTATCTCCCAAAGTGATAGCTTGTTGCCCTTTGGGTGATTAGCACCACATGTTATAATTATTCTAGTCTTTTTAATTACATTTATTTGCTCAAGCTCAGCATTCATGTTTGTGAAACATTTTTCTGTTGTTTACTGAAATCCAGCATTTCCCAGTTACTCATCACCATGAATTCACACAATCCTTTTTTATTCTTTATTTATCTTTACTGTGCATGTCTGGTAAGATCACCAAAAATTAGTCCAAGTTAAAATCCTGGCCCAAGAATGATTTTTAAACTCCACTTCATGTCATGGTGTGTGTCACGTTCTTTGAGTTTCTCCTTGATAGTGTAATATGAACTCTTTACTTGAGAGCTCTACGTTTCTGTGGGGTAGGTCAGCAACTCTTTTACTTTGAAGTTGTATGCATGCTAATTGTTCATCATGCAAATTGTCATGTATCTTTCTTTCTTGTTTAGTTTCTTATTTTATTGTAGAGGAAGCAATGTGGCTAAACTTTATTAAATAAAACCCAGAATATGAACCAAACATGAACACTAGACTAATGACTGGACCATAAAGAGCAAAACACAGAGAAATAAATGGAAACAGAATTTACACATATGTTAATGAGGACAGATATTATGCCACCTTCATTGTGTGACTTAAATTAGGCTTTGATGATAAAGATATTTTTAGTCATAAATGTACATAAAGAGAACCGAGTGAAATTGTCAAGACCATATTACATTTATTTATTTTAATTCATTAATACTTGCTCATTTAATATTGAGGAAAATAGTAACATTTGTGAGTGGAAAAAGTGGACCTTTAATTTCCGTTATTGCTGTTTTTCAGATACTGGAAGCAAAGTTTTCCACAGAGTTTTCCATCAGTCCTGTATTTCATCTTGGAAGAATTTTTGGCCATTCACTCCTTATAGGACCATTCCAGTTTAATGAAATTGCTGGGTTTCCTCAAATGAAGTACCTGCTTCAGGTCTTTTCACAACATTTGTTTTCTTCTATAGATAGGGTCAGGACTTTGACTTGGTCACTCCTTAACCATTCATTGATAGAACGACTTGTATGCTCAGAAACAACCCACATTTTCTTGAGAATAAGTTCATATTCAGATGCCTTATATTTTGTTTAGAACTCAATGGTAAGCTTCAAAACTCATGAGTCCATTAATCACATCAAGCTGATTATTATCCTTAATTTGTAAAAGGCCAAGTACTTTTACACTTTATTTTATTAAGTTCTCCTTGTATATTTTTAAGGTATGTAGTAACCTCTGATTATGTTTGAGGTCATGTTTATGCAAAAATCTGAAATAATTTTGTTTTACAAACTGAATCAGTTCCACAGCCGAAGCCCTGCTCTCCTTGGTGGCAGGCACAAAATCCGGTACAGAAGCCCCGTCCTCCATGGTGGTGGGTGCAGGAGCCGGTAAGGAAGCCCCGGTTTCTGGTGCTGGGCATGAGGAACCGGCGGGCGCCAAATATTCCAGGTGACGCATAACCTCCATCATCCCGGCCTCCAGCACCTGGAGTCTGGTCGCCAAAGTCATCATCAGCTCCAGGCAATGCACAATCTCTGCAGCTGTGGCGCCTTCCAATCTCCTACAGATTTCCCACAATATTCAATTCAATTCAATTCAATTTATTCTTGTATAGCGCCTTTTACGACAAAGTTGCCCCAAGGCACTTTACATTGAAGGTCGATGATGGAACAGTAAACACAATATGGCACACTATGCCTATTCTCTTCAGGTTGGTCTTTGCTATAAGGCTTGGGTGGTGTGGGCTTGACATAAGTGCGTATCCTGGAGTCTCGTACTCAACTTTATTAGATATTACTATATTCATAGAACTCAGAAACCTGGACACTACTGTCTTGTAAACCTTCCTTTTCACTGTTGCTGGTATCCATCTGTGATAGATCACTCTTTCCCAGCAAATCCACCCCACACTCTTTTTCCCACCACTCTTCCACTCTTCCCTCTTTATCTGAACTGTTAACCCCAAATATTTAACCACCTCCACCTTTCCCACCTCTAACACCATTTTAACCATTCCACTGTTCTCCATTTCATTTACACCTTTGTAATTCTGTCCTACTGACTTTCATGCCTTTCCACTCTGGAGCCTCTCCACCTCTTCAGGGTCTCCTCAAGCTGCTCCCTACTCTCATTAAAAATGATAATATCATCCGCAAGCGTCAGTCCACAGATACTCCTGTCTAATCTCATCTGTCAACCATCACCAAACATGAAATGGCTCAGTGATCTAATTTCTAATCCTTGATCTAATCCCATTTTAACCACATATTACATTCCTATTGCATACCTCACCCCTTACTGCCACCCCTGACTTCCTCAGACAAAACATCTCCTCTCTAGGCACTCTTATGCTTTCTCTAACTTCACAAAGCCACAATTACAACTCTTTTTGACCTTCTCTATACTTCCACACCTATCCCACACCACATCACATCAGTAATGTTTTTTCTTGGCATTAGTGCTGTTCACTAATCATCACCTCACCTAGCTTTCACTGCTCTTTCCCATTCACAACTTCATTCGGTAGCTGATAAACTTCATTCCTCTGCTAAATCCCTGCAACTTGAGTCAACCCTGATTCTTGAAAGCTTGTGCACAGTACATAGACTTAGTCTCATTTTCCAAAATTACATTTAAAACTCCACTGCCAACTCTTCTAAACACCTCCATAGAAATCTGCCTTTATTTACACCTTGCTAATTCTTTCTGCTTCCCGTTTTCTGAAGCTCAGAAAAATGAAGAATGTTTTGAATAATTCTGCCCATTCACTTGTGTGATATCCAGGAGCACCTTTAGCCACTTGCTCATTCTGCCAAAGGAGTGCTACTGGGTTTTTTTCTGTGACTTACAATGCTTACTACATGGTACTACAATGCTTCCTCTCAGGAGTTTGCTTTATCCTCTGCTTTTCAGAAAGTAAATATGACAGAATTTTTGTCTTACAGGACTTTTTACTGCACACAACTTCAATTCTGCACTTTTTATAATTAATATTTAAGCAGTACTAACAATCTATAAATGCAGACTTTGCAATTCCTATGTATGACAATTAGCCATTAACCTTAAGGGATATTTTCAATTTCAATTTATTCTTGTATAGCGCCTTTTACAACAAAGTTGCCCCAAGGCACTTTACATTGATGGTCGTTGATGGAACAGGTTACAGTAATAGATGTTAAAGCCGGACAACTACGGAGGAGAGGAACCAAAAACTCCACTATGTGGAGAAAAAAAAAACCTCTGAGGGTCCAAGGTCAACCGGCTACCCAACCCCCTTGGGTATACTAACAGTACAAAGTTAGTTAGGTTTTAGACTCCAGGATCAGTGAGGAGTCCCAAGTTTCTTCCAGGTATCGATGAGCTGCCAGGGTCCCTTGGCGCATCAGATGCATCACACAGACCAGATGATAGCTTGGCATTGGACTCAGGTGATGACCACAACGGGCCCCCCCGGACATGTGGGGAGAGAAATGGAATGAGGGGGTCAGTAATGAGCAGGATCCAGTAGTGACAGACACAGAAATGAAACAACAGTGCGATGGCATGTGCGATGGCATGTACAGCAGCACCAGCGACATTAGTAATGGTGCACTATGGTGACTGGGGCGGGTAAGCTAAACTAAAGAAGTAAGTCTTCAGCCGTGATTTAAAGACTGAGACTGAATCGGCATCCCATACAGAAGCAGGCAAGCTGTTCCACAATCTAGGGGCCCTGTAACTGAAAGCTCGTGCTCCTATACATTTATTTATGCGAGGGACAATTAGGAGATCTTTATTCTGGGATCTAAGTGGGCGGTTAGGTGTATAGGTATTAAGCAGTTCGGTTAGGTATATTGGGGCAAGACCATTAAGTGCCTTGTAGGTTAAGAGGAGGACCTTGAAGTCAGCCCTGTACCTAACAGGAAGCCAGTGAAGCGAGGAGAGTATGGGAGTTATGTGGTCGTACTTCCTGCTCCTGCTAACAATCCTAGCGGCTGTGTTCTGAATGCGCTGTAGGGTGCTTAATGTGCCCTGAGAGCTTCCAGAAAGTAGGGCATTACAGTAATCTATTCTACTGTATACAAATGCATGTACTACTTTTGCCGTGTCTTCCATTGACAGAAAGCGCCGTAGTTTGGCAATGTTCCGAAGGTGCAGGAAGCATGTCTTCGCAACTGCATTAACATGGGGATTAAATGAAAGATTTGAATCAAAAATAACACCAAGGTTACGTGCCAGAGTACTAACTGAAAACTTCAACCCTGCATCCCGGATATGCGAAATGAAGTTGGCCCTGTCTACATCGCTACTACAAAACAAGAGCAGCTCAGTTTTTTCGGGGTTTAGTGAGAGGAAGTTCTTATTCATCCAATCCCTAATATCACTGAGGCAGCTAATTAAAGTGCCAGTTGATGCTTTATCACATGATTTAAAAGATAAGTATAGCTGAGTGTCATCAGCGTAAGAGTGGTAACTAACATTATGCTTCCATATAATAGTGCTTAGTGGGAGCATGTAGAGGGAGAAGAGCACTGGGCCTAACACCGACCCTTGTGGGACTCCATAGTTAACTAGAGACATAGGTGAGGGGGTGCCATAATCATCCATTTGGATGAAGTAGTAACGGTTTGTAAGATAGGAGTTGAACCATTTAAGGGCTGTTCCGCTAATGCCGACAGTGGAGTGAAGCCTATTTACTAAAATGGAGTGATCTACCGTGTCGAACGCAGCACTAAGATCTAAGAGAACAAGAACTGTGATGTTTCCTGCATCACTCGAGACCATTATATCATTCACCACTCTAGTTAGAGCAGTTTCTGTGCTATGGCCAAGCCGGAAGCCTGATTGGAATTTATCTAAGAGGTTATGCGTGTCTAGATATGACTGCAGTTGTCTCGCAACTAGTTTTTCTAGAATCTTAGAGAGAAACGGGACATTAGAGATAGGTCTATAATTACTTGGTGAGCGAGGGTCCAAGTTAGGTTTTTTAAGCTGTGGTCTAACCACTGCTGTTTTAAACTGATTGGGGACTACACCTGAGGTCAAGGATGCGTTCATGATATCAAGTATAGGTGTTGATAGTATTCCTAAGGATTCCTTCAGGAGCTTGGTTGGAATGGGATCTAACCGACAGGTTGTGGACTTTGCCTTGGTTATAACAGAAAATAGCTCAGAGTTATCAATTAGATTAAAATCACTAAAATATTGTGAGCACTGTTCTGCTAATGGATTAATTTGAGGGCTAATAGGGCACATTTGGAGCCTAATGTTGTTAATTTTATCATTAAAAAACTTAAGAAACCTATCGTTAGTAATACTACATGCTGGCCTTTTATCAGTTTTGTCTGTTAGCTGAGCTAGTGTCTGAAATAAATAGCGGGGGTTATGCTTGTTGTTTTCAATAAGCTTTGAATAGTACTCAGTGCGAGCACTATATAGAGCTTTCTTATATTGTTTTAATTTAGCGAACCATAGAACCTGAGAGGCTTGGAGACCTGTTGTCTTCCATCTGCGTTCTAGCTTACGGCACTCCCGCTTAGCAGCCCGTGTGTGATCATTGAACCAGGGAGAGTGCCTGATAGTTCTGACCTTCTTTATCTTAATTGGGGCTACCTGATCAAGGATCTGCCCAACTACTGTATTGTACATGTCGGTGATGTCATTAACAGTTTTGTCACCGGTGAAGTCTATCTCTGTTACGGCCTCCATAAACTGAACACATTTAGCCCTGTTTAGGTGTCGTGTTGTACTAGTCCTTTCACTGAGGTACGTTGGAGACATATTAATCTCAAACGTGATTAAAGAATGGTCGGAGAAAAGTTTATTTAAGGAGTGGACCAGTACAGTATCAATGTCAAGTCCATATGAGATAATTAGATCTAGCGTGTGTCCTTGTACATGGGTAGGTCCTGATATATGCTGGGTGCAACCGACAGAATCGAGGAGCGTTAAGAAGCTTTTGGCACCTGCATCCGTCTCTGTATCAACATGTATGTTAAAGTCACCTAACATCACGAATCTAGTAAACCTAACAACCAAGTCAGAGAGCAGATTGCCAAATTCATTAATAAAAGGCAGCATATGGTCCTGGAGGTCTATAAACTAATAGGATATGGAGCGCTAAATCAGACCTAATGCTTAGCAGCATCACTTCAAATGTATGGAAGCTCTCAGTAGTTTTTGAATCAACCTTAAATGATTCATCAAAAATTGCAGCCAGGCCACCACCACGTCCTGCTGAGCGTGATTTATGCAGGTATGAGAACCCATCAGGGGAGGCTTCTACTAAGGGGATGGTGTCAGTGGGTCTAAGCCAAGTTTCAGTCAGTAGACAGATATCTGACTTTGTGTCGAGTACCATCTCATTAATAAGCACTGCCTTGTTTCCTAAGGAGCGAACATTCAGCAGTGAACATTTGATTTTAGACGGACGCTGTGTTTTATTTGTTTTTATGATGGGTACTGGGAGCAGGTTACCAGTGCAGGAACCCCTAGATTGGCATCTATACTGCTTCCTTATCATACTAAGAATAGATATTCTCTGGTAATGATGGGAGAAGTCTGGTTCTAAGCTAGTGTGTGACATAGGGGATGCCGTGTTATAAGGAACCTGGGTTTCTGCCAAGAGTGTACTGGTAGTGGGATAATAGCCAGCGTGTGATTTAAGATCACAGGACTGCGACCTGGGTGGTGCTCTAAAGAGTCACAGTGGCAATTTTGCTGCCATATTTTGGGAAAGCATGTATGATCCTCTCCAGTTAGGATGAAGACCGTCCCTTTTATAAAGGCCAGGCCGTTCCCAAAAGAGGTCCCAATTATTTATGAAGGCGATGCTTTTAGATGCACACCAAGTCTCTAGCCAGCGGTTGAAAGAGAGCAGCCTACTGTAGGTTACATCTCCTCTAAAGAGAATTGGCAAGGGACCAGACACAATTAAGTTCTGACATTTAGTTTCAGCTTTTGAACACATTGAGATGAAGTTCCTCTTTAATACCTCGGATTGTTGGGACTTTATATTGTTAGTTCCAGCATGAACAACCAAGGTCGGAACTTCATTGCTGGAATAGGAGTCCAATCGTGCCTCGATGTCAGAAACTCTGGCCCCGGGGAGGCATTTCACAGAAACCACTGGTTTAGGATGGCTAGGAACGCTAACATTCCTAACAATCGAGTCGCCAATTATGAGCACCTTCTCCGCTTCAGCAGGCGCGCTGCCGAGAGCAGAGTACCTGTTGGTCAGCCGAATTGAAGACTGGTGTGCAGGAGGTCCATTCTTTGAGCTCCTGGACCCCCGTTTGGCGGTCACCCAGCGTTCCCTTGAACATGCCGCTGGTGCTGGCTCCGAACCGGCTACGGTTGGGCCCGGAGGGTCTACAGCCGAGTCTAACTCGGCCAACGGCTCCGACTGAGCCAGAACTACGCGTCCCTCGGTCTGACTACGCTGACATAAAGTACTAATGTGCCCCTCCAGAACACGAATCCTGTCCTCCAACTGCGTTACAGTTACACATTTCCTACAGGTATAAGAGTCTACATAGTTGGACGGACAGTCTACGCTGTACATGCCGCACGATAAACACAGCACAAAAGAGGATGTCATGGTAACACTTACGTTAAATGTGGAAGTTTTTTTATCAAGAAAGCGTTGTGTCCGAGGCCGCAAAGTTTGCTGCTTGTTCAGTCCGGGTCTCTTTCCCCCCTCTATGTCTTCTACTCATCTCTGAAAAGAATATTTCCCATAAAGTCATTATTTTTAATATACAATATAAATCCAAAATGCATCACATCAGCGGTGGCCTAGTGGTTAGGGAGTTGCCCCCGCATCGGAAGATTGTTCGATTCCCTCACCACTAGGTTTCCCTGAGGTACCCTTGAGCAAAATACCATCCCTGTCACTGCTCTCCAGGCGCTTTCAATAGCTGCCCACTGCTGCATGGTGTTTGCATGGGTTAAATGTGGTTCACTGTGTGCTGTGCAGTGACAAGGGTTGCCATACACCCAGCTGAACAATAAAGGAGCTGAAAACTCCCGCAATACATTAAAGTTGTTAAATTGAGTGTGTATGAGTGTGTGTGTGTGTGTGTGTGCATGTCCTGTGATGGACTGGCGATCTGCATTTCCCTGCCTTTCAGCCGGTGAAAGCTGTGATTAGTTCCAGCACCACCTTCGACCCTAATCAGGATAAGTGGCTATGAAAGTGCTGGGCAAGTAGATGTCTACAAAAAAGATGACTTAACTTACCACCATGCAAGAAATTACATGACTGACTGTAAAATTATATTTAATGCTGTAACTGATTCTGTTCATGAAAGTTTTGAATTTATTTGATTACATTTATTTACTTTTGATCACTGATCCAATTTGCATGGTATCTATAGATGTTAACATATAGTTTTATTTCTTTAGTAGTTTACTAGGTATTGTTGTTAAAAAGTTTACAGTATTTTTATTTCTCTTGCTACTTCTTGTTGTCACCGTCTGTCGTGTCTGTGGTTCCGGCTGGGCACGACAGATGGCGCTCTGTTCTGACTGAGCACACCTGGGCTTGTTCAGACACAGGTGTGCTTCATTGGGGCTGCCATTTAAGACCCAGTGAGTCAGAACAGAGCGCGGTTCATTAACAAGCTTATGCCTCACAGTTAATGGTGGCACTGTTGGTTTTGTCTTCTAGTTTATGTTAATAAAGTTACGTATTGGAACCCTGGCTCTGCGTTGGCGTCCTTCAAACTCCCCGCTACCGTTACAGAATGAACCGCCAGTACCTGGACATCACGAGCCATGAGGGCGAGCAGGAGCGCGTGTTGTGGACGGCAGCAAACTTTGTCGAGCAGACGCTGCAGCTGATAAAGGCCTGGAAGATGGAGGCAGCTTCTCCGGACCTCCGCGAGCAGGAGGGTGAGGAATGGGTGCGACGGGTGCGACGGACGCCGACGGCCACGGCCAAGGAGCTCGAGCGCCGTCTGAAGAATGTGACGTCGCTGCTCCCACTCGGTCCCACCCCGGATCCCGAGCTGCGCTTGGATCGGTTCGCGCTGTTCCTCCGGATGCTGGTCTCCATGGCTGCAAGGGTACAGCGCTACCTCGACACGCTGTTTTTTTTCGCACGCGACATGGAAGGCGGGGCTTCGTTGACAGCTGGCGTCACGCAACGCGGAAGCACGGCGCAAACCGCACCGCACACTGTCCAACGCGGAAGCACGGCGCAAACCGCACCGCACGCTGTTCAACGCGGAAGCACGGCGCCGCATGCTGTTCAACACGGAAGCACGGCGATAAACGAGCCCTGCACCCCTCAACACGAGAGAACGGCAAAGAAGGCCGTTCCTGACACAGAGAGCAGGAAGACGGTGGAGACCACTTCCTGCACTGTGCAACCGGGGAGGTCGACCAAGAAAGCCCTTCGCAGCAAGGAAAGCGGCATCAAGAAGTCGATCCCCAAACCCAGCACAACTTACCCGTCTCCCGGGCTGAAAGCAGAGAAGAAGCAGCTCCAGGTTAGTGGGAACTTTAAAATGAAAGTTTGGGTACAGATGCGTATTGAACATGAGGCTGCAGTAACCGTTCAGGCGCAGGTGAGAAAGCACTTAAGCAGAAAACACTACTGAACTGAAGCTACTGTGGGCAGCCAGGACTGTTCAGCGATATTACCAAGCTAATAAGATGATAAAGCAAGAAATGAGGTCTTTGAAGGAGAAAATGATGGCTGCTGCTGTTCTGCAAGCCGCATTCCGAGGGATGAAGACCAGACAGACTCTGAAACAAAAGCACCAGGCTGCCACAGTGATACAATGTGCTTACAGGGCTCACTATGCTCGGACGCGATATGTATGCATGAAATATGCTGCTGTTGCCATCCAGCTTAGGTATCGTTCCACACTTGATGCCAGAAAGCAGAGGGAGGAATTCTTGGAATTGCGCTCTGCTGCAATGTTCCTGCAAGCCCGCTTCAGAGGTCAGAGGGTCAGAAGGGAAATTGTCCTGCAACATCAGGCAGCTTCCCTGATTCAGGCTGCGTTCAGAAGACACAGGGAGGTAGTAAAGTACCAGGCCATAAGGGTGTCAGCCATCATCATTCAAAGACATTATAGGTCCTACATTAAGGGTAAATGTGACCGTGAGAAGACCAAAGGACTCTTGGCCATTTGTAAGAGGGAGATGGAAACAGAAAGAAAAGCTCTGTCTCAGGACAAAGGTGAGCTCAATGGCAATGAGCAGTGAATTCAGAAAAGAGAGAGAGGTCTCCAGAAGAAAGCTGCAAGCTGTGATGGGGGACCAAAGATAGAGGCTGGAGGGAACAGAGGAACAGAGGGACCAAACTGCTTTCCCAGTATCAAGGAGGAAAGCAACAGCTTTTCACTGCAGCAGTGAAGGGATACCTTCCCTTAATTGCTGCCAGTGCATCCTAAAGAGTCTTCACACCAGCTGTTCTTCCCCCAAACCTCCTGCTAAATGCCCGCGTGAATATCATCCCAGTTGGCACAACACTACAACTAAGCTCCAATCAGCACCTGATTGTTCCAGAGGGGAATTGCGCTTTACCAGCCACGCTAATTCCAGCGACCATGCCCATAACACATCCACTTAATCAGTCCTCTCAGAACTTGCAGCCTGTGTATGAAGAAGACGAGAAACGCCACACCTCAGATGATGAAACGATAGTCATGACAAGCGAGAAGGACAGAGACCGGAGGCGGAACACGCTCTGGGTAACAAACTCTTCCCCTTCTAAGCACAGAGAATCTCCTGTATTTAGCTCTTTTTCAGGTGATGACCAGACAAGGCTCTCGAGCCCATCAGACGAGTCCTCCAGAGGCCCCACTACAGAGTCAGAGAGACAGGTGACAGAGGAAACACAGGACAGCAGAAAGACACCAAAAGAATGTACGGCTAAACACAAATACCAAAGGGACTTGGTTACAAAGATATGGACTGAAATTCTGGGATACCCCTCACCACCGCCAGGACCCTTGAACATTACTGGCCAGAGGCCCCTTTTTGTTGAAATTTGGGTGTTTTTGGGCCTGGCCGGGTGCCCCATAAAGGGGACTGTTTCAGTTTAACAGGGTTTTTGTTTGGCCTCCCCCCTGAGGTCCGGGTCGAGGTTGTTTTGACGCCTCGGGAGTTGCGTTTTTTTGGGGGGGGGCTACTGTCACGGTCTGTCGTGTCTGTGGTTCCGGCTAGGCACGATAGATGCTGCTCTGTTCTGACTGAGCACACCTGGGCTTGTTCAGACACAGGTGTGCTTCATTGGGGCTGCGATTTAAGACCCAGTGAGTCAGAACAGAGCGCGGTTCATTAACAAGGCTATGCCTCACAGTTAATGGTGGCACTGTTGGTTTTGTCTTCTAGTTTGTTAATAAAGTTACGTTTTGGAACCCTGGCTCTGCTTTGGCGTCCTTCAAACTCCCCGCCACCGTTACAGTTGTGATTAAAATTATGATGTACAATGTGGAGGATCTTAAAAATATAAAAAAGCATAATGTGTGTGTGTGGTCTAAATTAGGTTGTATTAAATTTACTTTTTATTATAGGCTGAATATTTTCATTCGTGGAACATTTTTTTCTTTTTGATGATATTCAAAATGCCTACAATCCTGTGTTTGCATGGGTTAAATGTGGTTCACTGTGTGCTGTGCAGTGACAAGGGTTGTTACTTTCACTAAGCATCTCTTTTTAATTTGTGAACCCGGGTGCACTCAGTGTTGACACAAGTCCATACACCCAGCTGAACAATAAAGGAGCTGAAAACTCCCGCAATCCATTAAATTTGTTAAATTGAGTGTGTGTGTGTGTATGTCCTGTGATGGACTGGCGATCTGCATTTCCCTGCCTTTCAGCCGGTGAAAGCTGTGATTAGTTCCAGCACCACCTTCGACCCTAATCAGGATAAGCGGCTATGAAAGTGCTGGGCAAGTAGATGTCTACAAAAAAGATGACTTAACTTACCACCATGCAAGAAATTACATGACTGACTGTAAAATTATATTTAATGCTGTAACTGATTCTGTTCATGAAAGTTTTGAATTTATTTGATTACATTTATTTACTTTTGATCACTGATCCAATTTGCATGGTATCTATAGATGTTAACATATAGTTTTATTTCTTTAGTAGTTTACTAGGTATTGTTGTTAAAAAGTTTACAGTATTTTTATTTCTCTTGCTACTTGTTGTTGTCACCGTCTGTCGTGTCTGTGGTTCCGGCTGGGCACGACAGATGGCGCTCTGTTCTGACTGAGCACACCTGGGCTTGTTCAGACACAGGTGTGCTTCATTGGGGCTGCCATTTAAGCCCCAGTGATTCCGAACAGAGCGCAGTTCATTAACAAGGCTATGCCTCACAGTTAATGGTGGCACTGTTGGTTTTGTCTTCTAGTTTATGTTAATAAAGTTACGTTTTGGAACCCTGGCTCTGCGTTGGCATCCTTCAAACTCTCCGCCACCGTTACAGTTATTAAATTAAAATTATGATGTACAATGTGGAGGATCTTAAAAAAAGTCAAGAAAAGGATAGTGTGTGTGTGTGTGTGTGGTCTAAATTAGGTTGTATTAAATGTACTTTTTATTATAGGCTGAATATTTTCATTCGTGGAACATTTTTTTCTTTTTGATGATATTCAAAATGCCTACAATCCTATTAAAGTTTGCCTCACACCCTTTGAGGTGAAGTAAAAGCAAATATGGCATTGTGAGCACAACACAGCAGTCAATGAATCACAATGCAACTGCATTTAACCCATATACACAAGGTGCAACAATAGGCAGCAATATCCTTGGGAGCAGTGGTGTGGACCCATGACCTTCAGATCCTGGCACCTAGCCCCTAACCACTAGGCCCTTTGTACCAAACCCTGGTCAAACAGGGAAGTTAAACCCTCATCTACCTGTCAGTTGCCAAACCCTCTGGATTATAAAAGTGCACAAAAGAGTAAGTATATGAAGTGACTGGAATTTCCAGCCGCCGCCATGTCCAGGGCTGCTGGCGGTGGTGAGGGGTATCCCAAAGTCTTTGTCCATTGTGGGACCCCATGGTCATAAGGGCAGCCTCTCCCACTTTCTTTGATGATCTCCAGAGGGGCACCGAATTTCTGATAGTTCTTAGCAAACCATTTCAACATAGGCATATACTTACTCAGTTCATACGCTTGTCCTGTCCCCTTGCCTGCAAAGCGAGGACTATCCATCTCCTGCTTGGATGTCAGACAAATGGTCTTGTCCCTTTCTACCCTGTGCCTCTCTACCCCATATCGCACACCGCTACCATTGATCACAATGAAGTCGAACTTGCTGTTGGACAACACTGCTGTAGGAGCCTCGATGTAAAAGTTATTGCGGAGATAGAGTGAGGTATCGATGGGGTTGATAGGCTCAAGATCAATGTTGATTTTCTTCTCTTTGCTCTCCTTGTTCGTCAGACTGTTCCTCTCTCCTTGCTCCGCTGTCTGATGAGGATGGATTTAGAGACGTAGATAGACTGATTACATACAGAAACACAGCTGAAGTAAATAAATAAATAAAGAAATAAATCAACAACAATGACAATTCAAATAGAATGTGACTACTACCTTATGGGTGAAATGCAGAGGACAAATTTCTCATTCGTGGGATTATAAATAAAGGATTATTATTATTATTATAGAAACAAACATAGCATTAAAACAGAGAATAAGAGTAGAACCTAACAAACAGACCCACACACATCTATCCGCCCCTCCTTATGAATCCTGCATGCAGGAAGAGTAACGGAAGGAGTCGGATAGGTGAGCGGGGACAGGCCCACTGATACCCTCTGCTTTGGGTGCTGCTCTGCCAAAGACTGCGTGAGCTTTTGTGAGCCCAAGCTCCCAAGCGAAGAGGACGCAGACAGAGAGCTAAACACAGAGGATTCTTTAAGGATCAAAGAGGAAGAGCCTTTCACACAGTTTGAGCTCGGCATCAAACCCCTGTCATTCTCGCTCTCCATGTCTCCTGTCTCAGAATCTGAGGTGCAGAATTTGTTCACTTTCTCGAAGCACACTTCCTTGCTGATGTTTTTTGGCTCCTTCTTCCTCCTTTTCTTGACCTTGTTTTTGTCTTTCTGCTGCTTGGAGCTCAGTGTGGCAGAGTCTCTGCTCTTGGTTCCACTGTGAGAAATTCCACATAGACTCCTCAACTGGATACCCTGTTCTGAGTCTGCTGAATTGTGAGGGAAACAGAAGGTAGGGTGTCTCTGACTGTGCTCTAAGCACCCTTCTCAGAGCTCTCACATGGCTACTCAGTCACTGGAATCTTTACCTGTCTCTCATTCTCCATCAGACTGTTCCTCAGCTGCTCCTCTTTGAAGCTCTCCACCAGGGTCCCAGCATGCACTGGGGTCTGCTGAGTGAGTTGTGATTTTGAGATCTTCCATTCAGCTTCAATATCTCTGACAAGCTCTTGCAGTTCTGTGTGCTTACTGGCCTCTCTCCTGGCTTTTTCCAGTTCAGCCTGCTTTTTCTCAAGTTCCCTATTTACTTTAGCCAGTTCCTCCTGAAGGGGACGTACCTCAGACTGGTTTCTCTCCTGCAGCTGGTGATTCATGGCCTGGAGGGAGACATTGCCATCTTCCAGTCTCTTACACTTTGCATTCAAGACATCAAGATCCTGGTTCCGTGCACAGATTTCCTGATCCTTGGCGGTGAGCTCAGCCTCCATTTCCTGCAGCTGCTCGGAAAAAACAATTTTGGCCTGTCTTTCCCCACCCAGAACAGACAGCCACACATTCTCAGATTCCTGAAGCGTTTGTTCCAGTCTTTGAACTTGCAACGTCAGTTCACTGATTTTTCCATCATTTACACTAACCTGGAGCTGCTCCTTCCTGACAGATGGGTTAGTGGCGCTGGGTTTGGGGGTTGACTCCTTGATGCTCCCTTATGCTCTGCAGAAGGAAGTTGTACCAGTCCACGCCTAGCTCGGACCCCAAGCTGTAGGTGAGTGAAATATCCGACTATAAAAGTGAAAGTGAAAGTGACAACCCTTGTCATTGCGAGGTCACGGCACAGCACACATGAACCACAACGAAATTGGACCTCTGCATTTAACCCATGCACACTCAAACCCGTGCAGCAGTGGGCAGCTATTGAAAGCGCCCGGGGAGCAGTGATGGGGACGGTACCTTGCTCAAGGGTACCTCAGGGCAACCTATTGGGAAGGGGTTTGAACCCCCGATCCTCCGATCATGCGGCTAACGCCCTAACCGCTAGGCCACCGCTGCCCAGACATAGCCGCGTCAGACATAGCTCGAGCTCCCTGGCTGTGGCCGCTGGCGTCCGTTGTACCCACTCCTCACCCTCCAGTCTCTCACGGAGGTCCATAGATGCAACGCATGCCGACACCTTCATCTCCCAGGTTTCTATGAGCTGCAACGTCTTCTTGATCATGGCTGCTCTCGTCCGCAACACTCACTCTTGTTCGCTCTCCTGACTCGCGGCGTCCACGCACAGGCAGTTCATTTCTGTAACGGGTGCGGGAAAGACGTCAGTGCAGAGCCAGGAGTCTGGAACATAGTTTTATTCATTATATAACCAAAACAAAATCCAAGGACTGCAGTTCTAATTAAAACCAAGACACAAGGAACTGCAGTCTAAACCAAGTTATCAAAAACCACCATAAACATGAGGCTTTGCTTTGTGAATGAACCGCACTCTGTTTTGACTCATCGGGGCTTAAAAAGCAGCCCCAATGAAGCACACCGGTGCCTGCATGAGCTCAGGTGTGCTCAGTCAGAACAGAGCGCCCTCTACCGTGCCCAAAACAAACCTCACCCGTGACAGATACTTGCCTACAGACCAAGAAACTGCAGGTTTAAATCTCACATCCAGCTTTACCACCATTGGGTTCCTGAGCTAAACCCTTAACCCCAAATTGCTCAGAAAGCTTAATTGGACTTAATTTTAGGTTGGACACCTCTTTGATGATTGATAGCAATTAATGAAAGCAACTTATGCGATTGCATATCTTTTCCAGTTCAAAGCCTGTATTGTGCAAACTAAGTGTGAAGGGAATTTTGTTACATTTTTTCATTCTGTTTTGTAACATTTGTGTGTATGTTTGGATGTTTCCCCACGGGTCAAGTGTCAGCCTTCCAGAAGAGACTGACTCCTTAGGCCAGTTGCTTTATTCAGATGACTGACTGAGTTTACGTCACTGTTAAAGGGAGGGAGATCTTCTGGCTAATTCAACATTGTCTATGTTGTAACCCTAACCCTGGCATTTGAGAAAGGAAAACATAAATGTAACTTCTTTATTATAATATAAACTTTTATTATTATTACTAGGAAAGTCCAATGAATACACTGAGATAAACCAGAACACAAAAAAGAGAACTCATAATTCAAACAAGCGAACAAACTAATTAATAAATAACAATTAAGCAGTGGCAATATCATTAGGAGCTAATGAGTTTGATCCCCGAGCGATGCTACAGCATTCTTTCACTACATCCTTGATGTCATCCAATCTTATCTTTAATGCATCCTTCATTCCTACTGCAGCTCTCACGACTGTCCCACTGCCCTCATACATATCCTGAACTACTCTCACGTACTTCTCTGTAACTCTGTGACTTCCTCATACAAAACCACAACTCCTCTTTAGGCACCCTGTCATATGCTTGTCATATGTCATATGACATAAGCCCGGTCATAAGTCCACAAAGGCACAATGCATCTCCTTTTGACCTTCTCTGTATTGCATTGTAGGGCTCTTTCTAGGCATGAAACCATACTGCTATTCACTAATCCAATGTAGAACAGTAAAGCATGGGTTCATGAGTCTTAGCTGTGTCCAGGGTTTCTTCCTCCAGCTTAAAGGAGCTTTTCTCTGTCTTTATTGCCTTTTCTTGCTAATTAGAGGCTTGGACCTGGATTTGTTAAATCTGCTTTGTGACAATGGCAGTTGAAAAAAAAAAAACCACAATATAAATAAAATGAAATCGACTTGACTTGAATACTCATTAAGAAAGCAATATTCTGATGGTGATTTTAGTCTCTTGACATCCTACTGACATTGAAGCAGATAAAAGATGGATCTATTTCATATGGAGCAGCCACTGGAGTTCTCTTTTCATGCATAGTGGCTTCTGCTTTTTGGCCCAGGCACTGTTGGGCACTATCACTCTCAGAGACCTGCTGCCCTGAGTGCAGAGCAGGAGAGAAAGAGAAGCTTTACAGATTAATGATAGTGTCAGCCACAAAACAATCTGCATTCATCATCAGCCTGGCTGCTATGCCATAACAACGAGATGCATTCTAGAGCTGGTCCCCAGGTCAAGGACTGTGATTGAGAGGAGTATGTATGTGTATGTGTACGCTTGTGTTTAACTTTTTGACCCACACCAACCACCCCCACACTTTTTCAAGAAATAACAGTCATTCTGTGTATAAAGCCATAACAGTTGGAAGGGTATGTACACATATGTGGGAGATACCTAAGCTGATACTGCTGATCTCAAAGTATACATTTGATTTTATGGGACTGTAAATAATTTCAGTGTTTTTTCCCCATTTTGCAAGCTTTGTCTATCGAATAGGGGTCATAATCTTATCTGTAATTTCACTTTATCTTCACTTTTCTTTCAGACAAATTAGCAAGTGGCATTTCAGAGAGTGGTGCGTGCCTTTTTTCTGCATTACAAACCCAACTCCTGAATCATGGCAGATGAAAAGAACACGTGTGGCATTACTTAGTGTCTGTTTCAATTACCTCAATTATCTGTTACTGAAAAAAATGTTTACATTTAAAACATTTCTGTCACACTTTATTTCATGTCCCCTACATTTACAATTTATTAACTTGCATCAAGCAGTGCTTAATGGCCTGAGAGGACGAGAAGAGACACGGTGTTTGATAAGAGCAGTCAGGTAAGATGGTGGTGTTAAATTTTTAAACCTGATACGAGCAGCCTTTGGGAGTCAGTGTATGTCCCGCAGCAAAGGAGTGGAAGAAGAGAACTTGGGATAGTTAAAGACAAGCCTTGCAGCGGCATTTTGAATCAGCTGTAGTGGTCTCGTTGCCTTTAGTGGAAGACCTGCCAGAAGAGAGTTGCAGTAGTCCAGTTTCGAGAAGACCAGGGACTGGAGCAGTAGCTGGGTTGCCTGGGTGGTGAGGAAAGGACGGATTCTTCTAATGTTGAAAAGAAGGTGTCGGCAGGCCCTAGAAAGATTAAGAACATGAGAGGAGAAGGAGAGCTCATTGTCGAAAGTGACACCAAGATTCCTAGCAGTTCTAGATGGGACGAGAAGCGAACCGCCAAAGGAGATGTGAAGGTCCTGTCACGGTGTTTGATGGCCTTGCAGGTAGAGAAGCTCAATCTTGTTAGGGTTGAGCTTGAGGTGGTGAGCTGTCATCCATGCAGAGATGTTAGCCAGTCAGTTAGAGATTCGGATAGAAACCTGTTGATCGTAGGAGGGAAAAGGATAAGATGATGGATAAGATGAAGAGGACAAATTGGGTGTCATCTGCATAAGAATGATAGGAGAAGTCATGAGAGATTATGAGCTTCCTCAGAGAGCCAGTATATAGAGAAAATAGAAGGGGACCGAGGACAGATCCTTGGGGAACGCCAGTTGTCAAATTTGGTGGAGTGGATCGATGGCCCTTGCAGCATGGAGTTCATGAGCGACAGCCAGTAGAGCCGTTTCAGCTGAGAGCGCCGTTTTAAATCCAGACTGGTAGGGATCGTGGAGACTGTTTTGAGACAAGAAAACATTGAGTTGATTATATACTGCTCGTTCTAAGATTTTGGAGAGAAAAGGGAGAAAAGTCCCCTTTGGTCTATAGTTGTTCAAGTCAGTGTAGTCCAGGGATGGTTTCTTCAGGATAGGAGTGACTATGGCTGACTTGAAGGCAGATGGAATGTGGCCGGTCTCTAGAGATCCATTGATTATTTGAGTGATGTTTGGAAGAAGATCTGGAGCCACCTCTAGGAGTAGAGACGATGGAATTGGATCAAGGGGCGAGGTGGTGGGGTTGCTGGACTTGCTTGAATTATGTAATTAGTACTGGCTTAAATATACTTTTGTGTTTATTCGCTATATTAAATGGTGTGTGGAGAAAGTAAGGGCTGTTTAGAGGAGCTGTATAATGAAATGACTATTTCTAACTAATTATTAATTACAGCTGTGATAATCTGATGACATTCCTCATTTCCCCTATCTTCCTCCCCCATTTGTCATTGAACAAAATCTCACTGACCCCCATTGTTTCATTGATACACATCAAGATGTGAAAGAGAATATTTTGTAGCTTCAGTCTTAGAATTATAATCAATTCCATCTAATCCTATATCACCTATATCACTTTCCAAAATTGTGTTTAACAATCGGGTCAGAAACTCAACTACCATCTCCCATAAACACCTCCATGCTTCCACTGCAATATCATTCAGTACAACAGCCTTTCCATTCTTCATCCTTTTCATCAATGCCCTTACTTTCATCCTACTTATTTGCTGCACTTCCTGGTTCATTTTCCTCACATCATCCAATCTTCTCTCTCATTTTCTTCATTCATCAGCCCCTCTAAATACTCAACACACTCCGTTCACCTGTGAGTACGTGTCCATTTCTATTTTTAATCGCCCTGACCTGCTGCACATCTTTCCCAGCTGTCTCTCTGTCTAGCCAATTGGTATAGGTCCTTTTCTCCCTCTTTACTCTCCAAACTCTCATACAGTTCATCAAACACCTTATCTTTGGCCTGTGCCACTGCTTTCTTCAATCTGTGGTTCATCTCCTTGTTAACCTGTCTACTTTCTTCATCTCTCTGACTGTCCCACTTCTTCTTTGCCTCTTCTTTCTGCACTCCTGTACTTCTCGGTCCCACCACCAGGTTTCCTTATCATCCTTATTCCTTCCAGATGTCACTCCAAGTACATTTCTAGCTGTCTGCCTGATCACTTCTGTAGTAGTTTCCCAGCAATCCGGTAGTTCTTCAACATCTCTCAGTGCCCATGTTAACTCCTGCCTGAATTCAATCTTGCAGTCCTCCTTCTTCAGCTTCCACCACTTGATCCTCGACTCTGCCCTCACTTTCCTCCTCTTCTTGACTTCAAAGGTCATCCTACAGACCACCATCCTATGCTGTTTAGCTAATATATCCTTTGCAGGAGGGTCAGTCTGAAGGAGATTGGAGACTGCAAAGTACTACTTTGCAGTCTCCAACCATCTGACCTTCAGCATTACTCTCCTTAAGTACCATAAGTACCCATCACCTACTCATCACCTCTGTTCCCTTCACCTACATGTCCATTACTCTCTATCACTTCATCTAACTCACTCCATAATTGTTCTTTCTCTTCCATCTCACAACCAACTTGTGGGACATAAGCACTAACAACATTCATTATCACACCAACGTCCAAGCTTCAAACTCATCATGCACCACTCAACTCACCCTCTTCACCTCCAAAACACTCTCCTTATACTCTTCCTTCAGGATAACACCTACCCCATTCCTCCTTCCATCCTCACCCTGTTAAAACAATTTAAACCTCCTCCAATACACCTGGCCTTACTACCCTTTCATTTAGTCTCTTGCACACAAAATGTAATCCTTCCTTCTCTCCATCATATCAGCTAATTCCCTACCTTTACCAGTCATGCTGCAAACATTCAAAGTTCATACTCTCATTTCCACTCTCCTCCCCTTCTTTCTCTCCTCCTAGCTCTTGACATGCCTTCCTTCTCTTCTTCTTCTTCTCCTTTGGCCAACAGTAGTCCAATTTCCACCAGCACCCTGTAGGCTAACAGCACTGTTGGTGGTCGTTGTTAACCCGGGCCTCGACCCATCCGATATGGAAGTCTGTTTCATTGTCCGCATATTGATTTGGCAATGTTTTACACTGGATGCCCTTCCTGACGTAACCTTCCCCATTTATCTGGGCTTGGGACTGGCACGAAGAAATACACTGGCTTGTGCATCCCTAGTACAAGTGAAAAAAGAAAAGTATAAATAAATAAATTTTTTTTAGACATATATATATATATATAACAAAGAAAACATTTTTGTAATATATATATATTACAAAAATGTTTTCTTTGTTACCTTTTTATATTTGTGTTTACAATCAGCCAAACTGTTGTGTTTTTGAACCTATACAATGCTTTTATTACAATAACTATAAAATAAGCGCTAAACAATTAATGTAAAATAAAAAGGAAATTTAAATAAATGTATTTCCATGTGTATGTACACATACTTATCAATGTTTTCAGAGCATTAACATTGTTGTTTTTGTAAGATATGGTGTATATGGAAAGACTATGGACAGTCACATTAATCTGCATAATGTAGGTTGGTTGGATCTGGCCCCAGGATTATGAAGGTTGTCGGTTTGAATCCCAGACCAGTTGGCTACCCTGATGTAACCATCCCCATCACTGCTCCCTTGGCACTTTAAATAGCTGCCCCCTGCTGCATGTGTGTGTGTATGGGCTAAACGCATAGGATGTATTTTGTGTGTTATATGACATTTGACTTAAATTAAAGTAGTTAATTTTTTGAAAATACACAGTTAACAAACAAACAAAAGACTGAAACTAAAGGGAAAAGCCTGAGGAAGACAAACCTGATTAAACGCATTTTATGATGCCATGAAAATGTCCAGAATAAATTATAAAATAATATAGATCTTGGCGGGGCAGTGGTGGCCTAGTGGTTAGGGCGTCGGCCTCATGATCGGAGGATCGGGGGTTCGAACTCCTTCCCAATGGTTTGCCCTGAGGTACCCTTGAGCAAGGTGCCGTCCCCGTCCCGCTCCTCCCTGCGATGGGCTGGCGACCTGTCCAGGGTGCGTCCCCCGTCCTTGCCCTGTGTGTGCTGGGTTGGACGCCAGCACCCCCCTGCGACCCCGTTTGGGACAAGCGGCAGATAATGGATGGATGGATGGATGGACCTTTAACTGTAGTACTGAGGATTTGTGAATAGTAAGGTAGGAACATCTATATTCTATATTTGAATAACACCCAGTAGAGTGCTGAGCAGTTTTGTGATGTGTAGAACACACAAACAGGCATACAATGAAGGAACAAGTCAACAGTTACACAACCATCCACAATAAACTAATTTAAAAAAAATAAAGGACAACACAAGTGGACAATCGGTCTATTTTAAAATCATTGCGCAGCTGATTTTAGCCTATTATTGCTCTATGGCTTTGCTGCTATGCTGCTCATAGAAGACCTGCAAGAAACAACATTCATAACCATCAAAGGTCATCTCTTTGGTAAGTCATTTAATGTCCAGTGGGGAAGGGAAAAGATTAAGGAAAGTGCTTTGTAAACATAGCAGTGTTTTTATCATTGTCTTGCTGCATGATAAAGTTCATGGTGTGCAATGTTGTTACAGCATTCATTACATCTACTGTACCAAAAACGAAACCAAACTGTGACACTGGCTGATTCTTGTTGGGACATGAAATCTCACACAAAGTGCAAGCAATTATTGTACACAATTCACTGCTGTTATTAATACTTTAAGTATTAACTGCTACATACAGTGCCCTTAGCATCTTCATGAACAGCATCAAGCAATTCATTTAGGCTATTATTACATTTCACATTATAATATAAAAAATGCAGAGGAGAGGAGTGCTGCCCTTTGGATTTGTACATTAAGGTGTGCTTTTTTTTCCTATGGCTTGTTGCCATTGAAAAATGAGCCTGCTAGCAGGGATTTTACAGACCATAAATTACAGACGGTAATACAGGCACTTACAACATAACCTAATGGAGATGCTTTAACCATGCTTTAACCACCTCATGCCCTTGTATGCTCAAGGGCATGAGGTGCAAACCCATCAAGGCTTGAGCTGGATTCAGAGGATCAGTGTTTCACATCAAATCTTTATGGTGGTAAACCCTGCAAAAAGAACCGGTGGAGAATCAGTTGATATATTTAACTTCTAATAATAAAGATAGTAGACCAGAATCAAGAGATACTAACATTTTTACCAACATTCACGCTCCACAAATGTACAACACAAAAAACACACAATATCATCAGTACTAATGATGGATACATTTGTTGGTAGCCTACAGCTCCCTGAAACAATGTAATATCTTCTAAACTTCCACAGTTTTAGCAATGAGGATGTATTTTTTATTTTGAGGCAGCAGTGGCCTTGTGATTAGGAAGCACTGGAGTCCACGTGGTAAATGCAGTTGATTGGACATGATCTGGAAAGGCACCTTTCTATATAACAGTGCATGTCAGAGCACAAACAAAACCATGAAGTTCAAGGAATTGTCTGTAGACCTAAGAGACAGGATTGTATCAAGGCACAGATCTGGGAAAGGCAGACAGACCGGCTAAACCTCCCATCTGGGAGCTGCATTGAAACGTCACTCAAGGTTCACCATATTGAGACCTACAAGCAGACAAGGCTACCCCCCCCAAAAAAAAAAAAAAAAAACTTTAAAAAGATAAAAGGTACCCTTGAGCATGGTACTGTCCCCACAGGTTTAACTTATACCTGACAAACCAGTATCAGTTTGTAAGTTTAAATGATGAAACATCACTCATTCCATAATGCTTTTACCCCTACTGTTCATACTTTAAATGCTTCCTCTGGGTTCAGTTATTTGGAAACATGGAATCAACTTCTACTGTTATACTGATGACACACAATTGGATATTTCAGCCAAACCAGATGATAAACGTAAATTAGAAAAGATTGAGAATTGTGTAAGGGAAAGTGCATGCCACTCAATTTTCTGAAAAGTCTAAAGTTCTTGCTAGGGAAAAAAAGATTAATTTTTAATGCTGGACAATTCTCTACCTACTGTAAAAAGCCTGGTAATCACAATTTAAATAGCTTAGAAACACTACATGAAGCAGAAAAATTAATAAATGCCTTCATCATCTCAAGACTAGATTATTGTGTTGCCCTGCTATTAGGATGTTCCAGTAGTAGCCTTCACAAAACCCAATTAGTTAAGAAAGCTGCAGCAAGTGTCTTGACAAGATCTATAAAATCTGATCACTTTAGACCAATATTATCAAGACTTCACTGGCATCCAGTCAAATTCCACATCGACTATAAAATTGACTTGTAAAGCCCTATGTGGCCTCACTCCTGAGCTGTTCAAGATGTCTTCCATTACTTCTGATATAGGGCAAAAGATTGAAAAAATTACAATCACTTCACCTGCCACTAATTGTGAACCAGATGTGTTTACAGAGAGAACTCACCAAACTGTGCTGGTCTCTCACCCTCCAGGACTGTAGTTTGACACCCCTGCCATATGTGCACTAGCACCACCCACAACCCTAGACAGGATCGGCAGTCAAGATATTGACAATAATAATGTACACAACAGAAATAAAGTTCACAAAATTGTACACAATGACACATTCATCATTTTGTCTCACCACCACAGTGAATTTGAAATGAAACAACCAAGATGTGAAGGAAGGTAAGATTCTAAGCTTTCATTCAAGGAACAGAACAATGGTGTTATTTTAAGCTTTCAGGAATTACAATAATTTCACTTACGGCATATAAAACATAAAGGTTATTAGACAAACAAACATATTTTTAAGAACATAAGACTACCTGAAGTCTGGAACCCAATTACAAAAATGCCACATTTGTTTCCCTGAGATGCTTTGCCAGACCTCTCCTGCTGCCACCTCCACTTTCTGTTTGTTTTTTGGGGGGGGCTTTCTGCCTTCAAATTTTTCAGCCGTCTTATGATCAAAAACATTACTGACGCAGTTCAACTGGCAGCTATAGAGGGCCAAGGCATACAACTCCGCTGTGTTTAACAGATGATGTATGCTTTGGAAAAACTGTCCGTTTTTCTTCATATTATTTATGGTTAAAGTTTATTTATCTAAAGTATTGGACAGACATTTTTAGGTGATTTCTGGCAAAATCTATCTGGCCTTTCGAACTTGAGTGATACTAGCATCTAGAGGCGAACCCTATGAACAATCATAGAACATCTTTTGATTGTGGACTTTGACGGACTTTATGCTTAAATCCTCAAGAGTAATCTTTTTGCTAGGTGCGGTGAATGGTATTTTTCTACACTAAGGAAAGATTTCTGTGATTATTTATTTCTGTGATCATCCACTTTATTCACACACCTTTTGGTGTTGCTAAACTCAACAATGCATTCGCTATGCAAGAATATACAAATATCCAAATACTTCATTTCACCACTCTGATAGGTTTATGCTTCTGTTAAAGCCCTTGGAGTGTTCACAAGTCTGTAGGTAGGTAGGTAAGTGAAGCTTACACAGAGTTCAAAGAATGCCAGCAATGTATCATAGGTGAAGAAGAAAAACAGGTTTTATTCCTTTTGAAGACACTTTTTGTGGCTCATTTGCATAAAAACCTAACACAGTATACGAAAGACAAAACTTAGAGAACAATAATAGGTTATTTTGTTATGGTGTGACCTGTACATACAGAGCCACACTGGGTTAGGACCCAAGAGCAGCACCCGAGGCTCCCAGCATTCAATACTTAGTGAATCTCAAGACACAACAACCAAACTCTCAAAACGGGTAGAAAACGTATGATTGTACTTGCCTCTTCGTGCTTTTTTGTTTTAATGCACTTTTGCACGTTTGACACTCAGTAAGATTATGCTGGTTTGTTTTCTTTATATAGGGGACGTGACAACTGTAAAGAATTACTCCTGATTACGGTGCCTGGCTTGCTGGTCTCCCAACAGCGGTCTGTCTCCCCCTAGTGGCCAGGCAGGAACAGGCTATTACAAATCTTTAAGAAATATCCAAAACATTGACTCATACTTTTATTTAAACCAGTTTATTCTTTAAAATTCATTAACAGAAATTCTCACGTTAGCAGGTAGCCAAATTTCTGAAACACTTGGAAAACTTTCAAAATGTAGTTAGGAGAGGATTCCAAATTAATAAAATTTGTAGGTGGAAATGAAAAGTCTGTTAACTCTTTAGCTAAACGCCATCTGTATTAAGCATGAACATGGTGATGAGAGCACAGAGGCAATTAAATGAAAATGTGCTGTTTTACGTTCCCCCTAAGTTAATGCTCTGTACATTGATAACTGATAAATGTATTATTTCATAGCTTAGTTTTCAAGATATGTCTTTTATCAGAAAAAAAAAATTATTTTAAAGCATTATCGACCTTTTTTTCAAAAAGCATCAGGAAGAAGATTTAAGAACAGTCTATCACTCTGCACAACCGTTTAACTTTACAAGCCATTAAGGCCCAAATACAACAACAAACAAAAATTATGTAAATACCTGAACTTGTTTGAACCCTCAAATGTCTTTTCATTACTTCATAAATGTGTTTTATTTTTAAAGAGTTGCATTAAATGTTGCAAAATATTGCACAATATTGTAAAAACGACAATTTAGTCATGTCCTCCGCCGATAAAAAACCCTGCTATTTTTTGTGAAAACACACCTTATGAGATGAAAGACTTTGCAAAGTTAAATAATTTCCATGAATTTCGCATCATTTGCCTTTAATGAAGTTAGCCTTGAAAAGTGCTACTAAGTACTATATAATGAATTTTATTTAAATTAAAGTCAACCCTGTTACCGAAGCATCATAAGTTATTTATTTAAAAATGTAATACATACATAAACTACATAAATTTTTGTCATTTTTTCAGACAGCTAGTAATGGCTGCAAATACGTTTTTCGTCAATCTACTGTTAGTAACAGGGTTGATAGAAAATTTTACGTTTACATCAAACCTTATTTACTAACACTTTTTGCAGATTAAATTTTTTGTATAGTATCAGATTTTGTTGACAGAGTTGTAATCTTCCCAATTGTTTTGTTGCTTGTTGTAGAGATTTACCACTGTTACCATAAGGGGCCCGCCTACTGCATTTGTGAATCTCAAACAGAAAAAAAGGAATTCGATCTGTTTTGGACTCACAGTGTTCAGACCATGAATTTATAGAGTGCGTTTTTAGAGTGTGACTCCAGCAAACTCGCTATTACAGCCTGATTAGAAAGGACAGATCCAAGGGTTTTACAAACACAAGAGCACTCTGATACACTGGCTTCCCCCCACATCACCATCAACAAACCTGTGTGATCATTTGAGAGTGGTGGGCCAGCAGCAGCAACATCCCAATTTATAATTCTCTGTATCCGTGAACCCCTGGATCTGCATCTTTTAACTAATAGGAAAATGAAGTGAAGTGTTTTGTTGTGCTGCGCTGTGTAATCACAATAATAAATAATAATTTTCAGATTTAGCAAAATTCTATTTGGCCACAAGATCTACAAGATCACAAGATCTGTTCCACCATCCACCACCATTGTAAAGTGCCTTGGGGCAACTGTGTTGTAAAAGGCGCTATATAAGAATAAATTGAATTGAATTGAATCTACTTTTCTGATGATGGTCTGACCCAGATGTCTAGCCATCACAATTTGGCCCTTGTCACAGTCTATCAGATGTTGTTATTCTGTTGGTTTCCCTCCAATTACTACTCAGCTACAGAGCCTTGCTTTCAAGTTTGCCAAAGGGTCAGCAATATTTTATAACTTCTATACCTTTTCTGGTTATTCAGCCACAACTTGCATTAATGTAAGGATTTTTACTACTATTTGTAAAAGAATGTGAAAAGTGAAAGTAACCATTCTTGTCATTGTGAAACACAGCACAACACACAGTGAACCACAATGAAATTACACCTCTGCTTTTCACCCATACACACAAACACGTGCAGCAGGGGGCAGCTATTGAAAGCTCCTGGGGTGCAGTAATGGGGACGGTACCTTGCTCAAGGGTTCCTCAGGGCAACTTACTGATCTGGGATTCAAAACCACAACCTGCTGATCCTGGGGCCAACTCTAGGCACTAGGCCACCAGCTGAATGTATGGTGTATGGTAAGAAATTATTCAGAAAGCTGCTACAAGACTTATCTTCAACTATCCCAAATTGTTGCATACTCAGAAGTATGTTACTTTGGCAAATCATTGCTCAGCAGTTACTGACTTTTACCTAGGTTACATGAATGAAGAACAGATATGGACTATGAAGCACTGACGTACATTGCTCTGGAGGAGAGTGGCTGCTAAATTCTGTAAAGGTAAATTTAAATGTAAGTTACCCCGGTTGAGTAAATTAAAATATAAACAATTAAGCAGACAACTCATTTTACAGAACTTAATTTCAATTATTCAATTAACCAGGGTTACTAAAAAACTCCTATGATACATGAACTGCAACTGAAATGATATAACAATATTCCCCATTTTAATGCAACATTTGCACAGTACTGATTTGTGGAAATCATCATCATCTGTTTACTTTCTGTCTATAAGAAATTATATGCATCCAAAAGAACTTTCCACCAGTTTTTCTCAAAATGCCAATTGCCCAATACAACAACAGGAAACCTTGCTGAAGCAAAACTGTAAAAACTCTAACCGAAATTCTTATTTCTAGCATGAAGTATGAAATTGAGACACTAATTGGAGGTCAGCTATTACGGCATTTAGCAGACGCTCTTATCCAGAGCGACTTACATGTTCTAATTACAGGGACAGTCCCCCTGGAGCAACTCAGGGTTAAGGGTCTTGCTCAGGGACCCAGTGGTGGTAGTGCCAGAGGTGGGATTTGAACCAGGGACCTCTTGATCCAGAGATCCGTAGGCAAGTACTCTACTCTACTCAAGTACACTAGACCACCGCCACCTTCCATACATGAACATGAAAGTGAAGTGAAAGTGAAAGTGACAACCCTTGTCATTGCGAGGTCATGGCACAGCACACATGAACCACAACGAAATTGGACCTCTGCATTTAACCCATGCACACTCAAACCCGTGCAGCAGTGGGCAGCTATTGAAAGTGCCCGGGGAGCAGTGACAGGGACGGTACCTTGCTCAAGGGTACCTCAGGGCAACCTACTGGGAAGGGGTTTGAACCTCCGATCCTCCGATCATGCGGCTAACGCCCTAACCGCTAGGCCACCGCTGCCCATTTATATGAGCACATATAAAGCAAAAAAGAAAAAAAAAATTTGATTAAAGATCAAAGGTTTTACTTTATATGAAATGAAATGTGAATACACTGGACTGAATATTAGAAACCAAAGAAAATATAATAGCATGAACAGTTGATTAAAGGGGAGGCAAATGTGAGAAACCACTCCAGTTAAACAGTTATGCTAATTAATTTCAGATTTATGTTATCATTGCCATTATGTAAAGGTTTACCTTTGGGTGTATGAATGTCACCTATTGGTCAAATACAAATAGCCTCTCATCCTCTGAGCACCTCGGACAATTTTTTTCCCAGCAGTACTTTACCCCCTTCTGGACTTTGACAATCCCCTAACCCACTGCTCTAGATTTTTTTTCTTATCAATCTCATACCCCCACCTGTACCTCTACCAATTTCCACTCATCTTGTGCAGCCAGTTTATTGGAAAATTGAAAAACAATGCACAGACATTTTAAAAAGTACCAAGAGAGCCTTCCAGAATGTTTAATATATGGATGATATGGAAGAAAGAGCTAAGTACATCTATGTTGCACTTCACCTTTTGGCATAGACATGTAATATTTACATGCTGTTTATATTGTGTATAAATTTAAGTTAATCTTCCAAAGGTGTTTTTATATGTGTAATCCTTTTTGTAATGATTACACATATACCTTTTGCATATTTAACAAAGTGTAATTATTTATACACTTATACTCATTATACTGCAATTTTTTTCAGACTGCCTGATTGAACGTGCAGGTTTCTACATTTCACCATTTGCATACACCATTATGCAAACTGACTTGATGAAGCCAAGGTTGCTACATTTAAATAAAACTTTTTACTTTTGCTATTAATAGACCTGCTTTCTCTTTCCCTAAAATTTCGTTCTACATAATAAATTGTAAGTGATGCCTTTAACTGCTTAGAAGTTACACTGACCACACAGACTATAACATGCTGTAACGGTGGCGTGGTGCGGGAAGGATGCCAGCGCAGAGCCAGGAGTTCAGAACATAGATTTATTATCTATATCTACAAAACAAGTCCCAGGACTGCAGTAATACATGCATTTGTATACAGTGGACTAGATTACTGTAATGCACTACTTTCTGGAAGCTCTCAGGGCACATTAAGCACCCTACAGCGCATTCAGAACTCAGCTGCTAGGATTGTTAGCAGGAGCAGGAAGTACGACCACATAACTACCATACTCTCCTCGCTTCACTGGCTTCCTGTTAGGTACAGGGCTGACTTCAAGGTCCTCCTCTAAACCTACAAGGCACTTTGTCTTGCCCCAATATATCTAACCGAACTGCTTAATACCTATACACCTAATCGCCCACTTAGATCCCAGAATAAAGATCTCCTAAATGTCCTTCGCATAAATAAATGTATAGGAGCACGAGCTTTCAGTTACAGGGCCCCTAGATTATGGAATAGCTTGCCTGCTTACGTACGGGATGCCAAAACAGTCTCAGTCTTTAAATCACAGCTGAAGACTTACTTTTTTAGTTTAGCTTACCCGCACCAATCACCATAGTGCACCACTACTAATGTCGCTGGTGCTGCTGTACATGCCATCGCACTGTATTGTTTCATTTCTGTGTCTGTCACTACTGGATCCTGCTCATTACTGACCATCCCCATTCCACCCCCGCTGTGGTCATCGCCTGAGTCCAATACCGAACTACCATCTGGTCTGTGCTGTGCATCCGATGTGCCAAGGGATCCTGACGGCTCATCGGTACCTGGGGCCACGCTCGACTTGCTGAGTCTGGGAAGCAGCTTGGGACTCTGTACTGATCCTGGAGTTTAAAACCAAACTAACTTTGTACTGCTTGTATAAGCAAGGGGGTTGGGTAGCCAGTCGACTTTGGACCCTCAGAGGTTTTTTTCTCCACACAGTGGAGTTTTTGGTTCCTCTCCTCCGTAGTCGTCTGGCTTTAACTTCTATTACTGTATCTTGTCTACCATCTACCACCAATGTAAAGTGCTTTGGGGCAACTCTGTTGTAAAAAGCGCTATACAAGAACAAATTGAATTGAATTGAATTGAATTGAATTCTAACTAAAACCAAGGAACTGCAGTCTAAACCAAGTTACCCAGATTACTAAGTGTTACCAAAACCACCATACCGTGTAGGCTTAGCCTAACGAATGAGCCGCGCTCTGTTCTGACTCATCGGGGCTTAAATAATCAGCCCCAATGAAGCACACCTGTGCCTTCATGAGCTCAGGTGTGCTCAGTCAGAACAGAGCGCCCTCTACCGTGCCCAAAACAAACCTCACCCGTGACACATGCCTATATCTTACAGTGATCTTAGTTAGTTGACCTCTCCTGGGGAGGATAATACCAAAAAAAAAAAAAAAAAAAATGTACTAACCTGATGAGGTCAGCCTTACAGTTCCACAAATGTGTTGTTAAAACTTGGGCCCACTAACATGACATTTCCATTGACTGAAAATGCCTAACTCTAATTTCACCTTCAAATTACCTGCTAATTCTAGAGGTTTACAAACGTTTGACTCCCAAAGATATGTGAGATATTCCCTCAAATAATTAACCAAGCATAATATAGGTGTTGAAAGTCCAATGATGTTTAGGTCCTATACAGAAAATGAAAGGACTGACATACCTTTAAGCTATCATTGTAGATAAGTTGACACCACTGGTTCCAACGTCAGCCTTAGTGAAGCCCTTTCCACATTTTGGGGTTTCCCCAGCTCTTACACACAAGTAGTGTTAATAACATGGACGTATGTGTGAGCAGGGAAAACTCCTATCTGTACAAAACAGGAGAAGCCTCCAGGAAAACATTTGGAAACATCTGGCTAAACTATATTTCAAAACTAAAATTTAAAAGTAATAATTACATTTATTGAACATCAAAGTTGTCCTTTAAAATCTATGAGTGGTTTTAGCGATTGTAGAATACTTGAGAACTAAAGGACTACATATGGCTTGCATAAGTAGCAGACCAGTTTTGTTGTTACATCAACATAACTACTCAAGTATACAAAATACATTCATGCAAAAATCTCTTTGTTAGGTTTTTGAGTTCTTGGGCATACCTGGCCCTATCCATCCATCCATCCATCCATCCATTCTCTTCCGCTTATCCGAGATCGGGTCACGGCGGCAGCAGCTCCAGCAGGGATGCCCAGACTTCCCTCTCCCCGGCCACTTCTTCCAGCTCCTTCCTTATTATCGGGTGGCGGTGGTAGGGTACTTGCCTATGGACCTCTGGATCAAGAGGTCCCTGGTTCGAATCCCACCTCTAGCACTACCACCACTGGGTCCCTGAGCAAGACCCTTAACCCTGAGTTGCTAATTACTAATTACTGTGCCTGTAATTAGGATATGTAAGTCGCTCTGGATAAGAGCGTCTGCTAAATGCCGTTAATGTAAATGTAAGGCGTTCCCAGGCCAGCTGAGAGACATAGTCTTGGGGTCTCTTTCCGGTCGGGCGTGCCCGGAACACCTCACCAGGGAGGCGTCCAGGGGGCATCCTAATTAGAAGCCACCTCATCTGGCTTCTCTCATGTTGGTGGGATTAAGGAGGTCTTCGAAGTATTCTCCCCACTGACCCACAACGTACCGAGGTCAGCAGCGCACCATCCCCACTATACACTGTGGCTGAGCACTGCTTTCCCCTCCTGAGACGCCGGATGAGATGGCCTCACCAAGCTCCTCCCACGTCTGAGTTTTTCCCTCAGCGACCACCAAAGCCGCATTCCGCTGCCTATTAGCTGCCTCCGGAGCCCCACTGGCCAAAAAGGCTCCTTCTTCAGGAGCATGATGGCATCCCTCACCGCCGGTGTCCACCAACAGGTTCTCGGATTGCCACCGTGACAGTCACTCACAATACGTTTGGGTCTACCAGGCCTGACCGGCATCCTCCCCCACCAATGATGCCAACTCACCACCAGGTCATGATCAGTTGACAGCTCCGCCCCTCTCTTCACCTGAGTGTCCAAGACATGTGGCCGCAAGTCCGACGAGATGACCAAAAGTCGATCATCGACCTGCGGCCTAGGGTGTCCTGGTGCCAGGTGCACATGTGGACACCCTTATGCCTGAACATAGTGTTCGTTATGGACAATCCGTGATGAGCACAAAAATCCAATAACAAAACACCGCTCTGGTTCAGATCGGGGGGCCATTAATCCCAGTCATGCCCTTCCAGATTTCACTGTCATTGCCCACGTGAGCACTGAAGTCCCCCAGCAGAACGATGGAGTCCCCAGCAGGGACGCTCTCTAGCGCCCCCTCCAGAGACCCCAAAAAGGGTGGGTACACCAGACTGCTGTTTGGCGCATAAGCGCAGACAACACTAAGGACCCATCCCCCAACCCGAAGGCGGAGGGAGGCCACCCTCTCATCCACCGGGGTAAACCCCAATGTACAGGCCCCGAGCCGGGGGCAATAAGTATGCCCACACCTGCTCGGCGCCTCTCACCGGTGGCAACTCCAGAGTAGAAGAGAGTCCAGCCCCTCTCAAGGAGACTGGTTCCAGAGTCCAAGCTGTGCATTGAGGTGAGTCCAACTATATCTAGCCGGAACTTGTCAACCTCACGCACTAGCTGACTTGGCTACCTGGCCCTAAAAGCTCTTAATTGTAGTTCTGCATGCAGTAAATATTATATACATGTTTGCAAGGGAGAAATTCTTTTTCTATAACAATCTTGCTTGTCAATATCCAATAGAACACCATGCCATTTCTTCTTGGAAGCTCTGATTCTTTTTAAATGGCTCACAAACATACTCTGTTGGAACAATTTTCACTGTTACATTTATAGATGGAGCATGGACAATTGTTCAAAATTTAAGTGTGTGTGAATTACACATTCACAAGACAATTAAACAGCACCTTGATGTACCTGTATGTGAAGTGAGAGCTTTTCTCTAAATATAAGAAAAGAGTAAGTCCATTCACTTTAGCATGTAAGCTTTTTATTGATCAGAGATGTAAAATATCTTTTTGTCTTTTCATATGTAATTATTGGGGAGCAGTTTCTATAAGGTGTGACTTTTTTTAATTACAAAAAAAGCTAATATGTGGAAAGTAGTCTGTGTAACTATCTTGTGATAGTTATATAACTTGTGCTTTTTGTCTGAGTATGTTAAGAGAGTGTAACTTGAATAGGAGGCCCTATCCAATAGATTTGCATATATTTCCATATTTTATATTTTTATAATACCATACTATACTTTCATCTCATGTAGAATAATATCATAAAGAAAATGAGTTTTAAAGTGAATTTGTTTAAGAAAAAACATTTGGAACAAGATATTTTGGACAAACAAAACTGAGGGATTAAAATTAATCTTCCCCAAAAAACTTTATGAACAATAAAAGTGACTTTACAATACATTTCCAAAAACCAGCTGGTTAAGGTAACAGATGGTCTCAGGTAGTTCAGAGATGTTTTGTTTTTTTCTTTTGTTTGAAAGAGTTTGTGTAAAATCAGTCATTGTTCATTAGAGTAATAAAATATTATTTGTAAGAATCCAAATGGATGGACCCAGCTCATCAAGGCTGTTTATAGCGTATGTCAGACTTCATCCTTTGTAGCATTCAGTCCTTTTGAAAAGTGTCTTCAAAAGCACACACATCTTATTGGATTAAAGGAGGGCTTAACAGTGTCCTTCACAGCCATTATTCATCCAAACCTTAAGAATTCTGGCTCTGGAACTCCTATGATCACCATCACGAAAGGAATGGTCTTTTTCCTTAAATTATTTAATTGCGGTTCTTTGTCCATATCAGTTAGAACTGGAGATGGAGTTGTTTAAATTTCAAAGCAATGGCTGTCAAAAAAATAATGACATACAGTTTGGGGAATACACAAGGCCTGTGATGGGGTGTTGGAACTGGACGTGGCACTAGGATGATCCATCACTCTTGCTTGCTTCTTTGTGATAGATCTTGTGATAGATCAATAGATCTTGTTGCTATTGATATGCTATGAAATATCCCAAAGATCAATAACCCACCAGGTGTTTGAACAGAATGATGTTACACCAAGTTCTGAAGGCACTTGATTTCATTGCAGACAGCAGCTCTGTGTTCTTTTTTGAACATGGTCCTATGGTGAAAGGTCTTGTGAAAGGACAGCTATCTTTCTGCACCTAAAGAAAACAACTGCTTCCAGACTGGAACAGCTTCAGATGGGCACAGTGTGGAGCTAAGCAACCCATGCAGGAGTTAAAGGTTGACATTCAAGTGGTCCCTGCACCTCTTTTTTAATGTACTTTATAAATTCATTCTAAAACTGTAAAAGCCAACTTAATGATTCTTAACAGGAACAAATGTTAAACTTGTCAGTTATGCTTGAGAAATGATATTGATACAGATATCACTCATCAAAGAAGAAAATCAAAAAAGAAAAACGAACCAAAAAAAAAAAAAAAACAGTGTAAAGAACAACTCACTGAAGTTAATTCAAAATCAGCTTTGCCACTTTACAGATTGGACCATGTTATCCTATTTCAGCATGAACATATTAAGAAAGATTAAGAAAAAACAAATAATAAAAGACAGTATTGAGTATTGAAACAAAAAAGCATTTTTAAAATTGCACCGTCTTGAGCCCTATGTAATTCTTCCACTTGTCAGGGAAACACACTGTTTAATCAAAATTCTTCTGCTATCTAATGCATAAAAGGTAAAAAATAAAATCTATGAAAGGATTATTGTCAAGATTAATCTTTACTCTTTTCATGGATTTTGCCATTTTAACTATTTATCAAGGATTCTTTAGCTTGTCATGTATTGCAAGATAAACACTGAGAAACAGCAAACAAAGCAAAAACCTTCTGAAAACTCCCATTATGTTTTTGTGCTTTGAGAAGATTCACCAGGTCAGTCCATCAAAATCAAAGAATCGCGGCACACCCATTCACATCTTGAGGATTTAAGCAACTTTAATTAGCTTTTGAATCCTGACCTTGAATGGTCTCCTGTAATCCTGGTCATTATTTATTAATTAGCGATCAGCATTCCTGGGCTCCATCTGAATCAATCTTTGAACTATGTTTCTCTCTTATAGACGGGATGAATCTTTGGTAGTTGTATTCAGACAGTCCTTGTCTGAATGCCTCAAGGAGTGCCAGAGCCAGATTCTACCTCTCCAGGACACGGTCACCTCCGATGGCCAACCAAGACCAAGAGCAGAGTGAGACACAACTGCCATATATGCTTTGCTTTGTGGGAAGCTAGGGACCTCAGATCTAGGGACAAAACATGTACACACACACACACACACACACACACACACACACACACACACACACACACACACACACACACACACAGAATTTCAAGCATTTCAGACCAAAATAATAGCAACTAGTTTACATCATTATTAATGTACAATATTTAAAAAGTGTTTAAATAGATCTTATTTATAAAATAAATAGAACTGTTCAACTGTTTTTTGTTGCCACATTTGCCATTGCATTGTCATTCAGTCATTTTCTGGGCCGCTTGTCCTAATTAGGGTCGCGGGGGGGTGCTGGAGTCCATCCCAGCTCACACAGGGCAAAGGACGGGTACACACCCTGGACAGGTTGCCAGCCCATTGCAGGGAGGAGCGAACCTGGGATGGCACCTTGCTCAAGGGAACCTCAGGGCAAACCACCAGTAAGGGGTCTGAACCCACAATCTTCCGATCCGGGGCCAACTCCCTAACCACTAGGCCACCGCTGCCCATCCATTGCATTGTTCATTGTATTTATAGAAATAAATTACTCCAGAGAAACTAATACTAATGAAGTATATGCAATTTAAGTATTTTATTGTAAAATGGCTTTAAAAAATTGTTTAAGCACTATGAAATAGCTTTTACACTAATGCAAGAGGAGTCTGATTTAAAAATCAAGACCTCAAAAGTTATCAAAAAAATCTCAGGACCACCTAATATACTCACTGCTATTGGGAGGGGGGTCTCGACACTCTCCCTCCTCAATGGTTACATCATCTATGGCAATATCCCCCTCAATGCCAGGACCACGGATGCCCTCCAAAACCATCTACACAACAACATATATGATCAATATTAAAAACTTGCATGCAATATGTAAGCAGCTATAAAAATCATATTTTTCAGGCCAAATGCATTCTTTTGTTAAATGAGTGAGAGTATTTCACCAAATGGAATGTGATAAAATATTTCTAAATTATTAGAATATTGTGGTAGTTTGAAAATAGTGTTACAAGGTGAGAAGAAATGCAGTCTGTCAAACTGGGATCTTTTATCCTAAAGTGGACACTAATAGAAGTCACAATGAGATATTTGCTTGAATTCTTCTATTTTTGCATTTCTTTTGCATATAAAAATTAAGACTTTTAAAATGATCATGTCAATTAGCACTGAATTGCTTCCTTTGGAAAATTTTACACACTGCCTTCATCAGATACAAGTTAAACTCTAGGTTAAAATATTGTATAAACATAAAATATATAAAATACACTGGTACGTGCACATATACTACACAGCGCTCAATAAAAGCTTTTGGAAAATTGATTTTGGAGACTGCTCTTGATTATTATTCTAGCAGAAACAACAGCAAGCATAAACAATTCTCCTTGTGCTTCCAAAGAAACACAGAATAGTCAGTCAAACTGTAATGTGTCTTTATATTGCAGAATAAGTCATATTTCTCCACTTAATGCAGTGCCAGACAAAATGGTCATTAGTACAAACACCCACAAGACAGTACACAATTACACAGTAATTACACAGTAGCTTCAAAGCTGGTGAACACTTCAGAATTGTCTATATTTCTGCAAAATACAACTTCATTAAGTTCTAAAAGAAGACAACCCAGATTAAACATGAGACAAGTATACTTATTCAAGGCTAATGTTTAATATTACATATAGGTGTGTGAGTGTGTGTGTGTGTGCATGTGTGTGTTCTGTGAGTGTCAAATGTATGTGAACTTCTAGGATGAGAACTTAAGTAGAAATTAGAAGCTGTTGTTTTCAAGCAATGAGATAACAATCAGCTATTCAAGTAGTAAATTGGTAAATAAAATTCATGACACCTTGCATTTTCCACTCACTTGCTGCTACAGTGTTTGAAATAATACTGTATTTACACTTAATACAGCACTGACTACTGTACAATCAATCAGTTTTTCACACAGTAATCAGATGCAATGCTGTCTCTGCTCTCTGGCAACTGAATATGCTCTGTTTTGTTGTATTGTATTGAGTCTTTGGATTACATAGTGTACTGTCTGCATTTGTGTAGTTTTATATCATGTCTCATGTCTTATGTGTAGCACCATGGTCTTGAAGGGACATTGTTTCATTTCATTTTGTACAGTGTACAAGGTTAAAATGAAAATTCTGCATGACCATATACCCACATAAAAGACACCAAAATCATATGGGAGTTTAACTGTACAATGAGAATACAATCCAAGAAACTGGAGAAGACCAAAGAAAAAACTATGGTGTTTCTCTACCTGAAATGAAGATGAAGGGTGGATGTTGATTCTAGCTTGTCTCCAGCGGTCTCCTTGGTTCCCACTGAGGGTCCACACAGAGTTATCTTGACCAGTCTGACTTTTCTGTCTTAAATACACATTCAGGGCACCTTTGAAAGGAGAACATCACAAAATCAGAACTAATGGTAAACAGTGCTCAACAGTAACTGGTGTTAAATGACACATTTTAGTATAATAAAAACAGACTTGTTTGAGTTGACCTGAGTTTAAATAAACTACCAATAAACTACCTAATATACTACAACCAACAGTTCCAGCTCCAAATCCATGTAGGCCACATGGCTGCTGGACAATAAATATGACAAAAACCTACAAGACACATTTCACTAACCCTGTTTTAAACACAAGCAGTAGTAAAATTGACTTTTGGCCATAAAAGGAAAAAATCATATTTTTAATGTTCAGTGTCAACACATCTAATATCGTGTGACAGAGTGGCCAAAAGGTTTAATTTCCCTGCAAATGATGAGACACTGAGGTGCTTGCTTGATACATATAAAAGGAGACTACAGGAGTGCTAGTTGCCCTGGATAGGAAATGCTTTAAGCATTAAAAAAGAAACATAAAAATGTTGGGTTTTTCTTTTTTACTGTGCAAATAAAGGTTCTGTCTGGTTGGAGATTCCTTAACCAGTGATTGGCTGGTGGAAAAAGCCAGGTACAGCCCACCCTAGAAAGGCTGAATTAGCCTGACAGTCCATTTCTGCAGGCAGACAGCTTTATGAACCAGAAAATTACAGTTACTAGCCTGTCTAAGTCTATGAGTTCATCCCAATCCCTAAAGTGCAAGTGTATGTCTAGCAGAACATGAAAAACACCTTAATCTGTTAGAAGATCTTGAATTATGTTATCAAGAGAATTGATGCCCACTGTTTTTTAAATAATTTCTGCAAACAAGCCATACAAACAGCAGGCTTTCTGAACCTATAAATGAACAAAATTGGGTTCCCAAGTGATCTAATTCAAACTGATTTTTTTATCTGATTTGAAATGACTGAGACATGACCAAATTTAAGTAACTCATGACTCAGCAAAAATATTTATGAACAGGGAAATGTAGTAGACAAAATTAAATGATTAAATCACTCATTTTTAAAAATGCTCATTTTTATTAAAAAATTTATTTTTTATTACCTATATGCTTCCCATACATGTGATAGTAGAAGCTAAAACAGTAGGTTGGATTAGCAGCCACATTCCCGTAGGGATTTTTCGGAGCAACATTAAACAAAGGGGTCAACAGTCGTGCCTTGTCTCCATCCTGACGAGGTCTTGAGGTTTCAATGTACATGTAATAACCTTTTCAAAACAATGAAACACACAGACAAAAGAATGCTGAATCAAGGAACAACCACATGGACAATAATTATCACTTTTATTAACTCAATCTACAATCTAAATAACAGCTTCAAAAGGGCTCATATATTCCTTTCAAAATTCTGATAAAATGTTGAGCTAGGTTTTGCTATGGCCTTGCCCAAAGACTGTAATAATAACCAAATACATTTTTCTTAGGAATTTCTCAGAAGCCACAATGAAGCCACATTTAGCCATTTTTTTCAGTTCTATGTAAGCTTCTTATTTGAATAAAGCAAAACTCAAAATGCAATAATGCCTCAGGTCTGTATATACCTTGCTTTGAACCACTACGGTCACCGCTGGGTCCAGTGTTGGGTGTGTACTTTGTGTCCCTTGTGGCGGCACTATGTCTTGTCCAGTCAAATTCTTCTGTCTTGTCTTGGGTGAACATACATATGGCTTCTTCCTCAAAACTGCAGTGGAATTTACCTATGGTGATGACAGATAATATTTTTATTTATAATCATACTTTTTGTTCAGTTATATAAGAATAGAACTGAACAAAAAGTATGATTATAAATAAAAAATATCTGTTTTACATACAGATTTTTTACATACAACATACAAATCTGGCCATAACAAATGATTATCTACTCAGCACTGCTTAAAATTAGACTGTACTCAGCTCCTCATAAACAAATAACATTCAAAACCAAATATACACTGCTCTTTTTTCTACATTTTGTGTCAGCAGGAAACTGCAATAATAAACTAGGTTAGGGACACAAACGTATTCAAAAGGTACTTACTCCAGTGAGGGTTTACAGGAGCTGTAAATCAACAGAGAAAAACATGTTAGAAAACAAAAATTTTAGCTTTGAGTGTGTTAATCAATACCTCATTATTACCCAATAATAATAGAAACTGGGAAATTATTTGGTAATTTGACAATATAGATAGGTTTAAGCATCATTGCCTGTTATCACACAGATAAAGGAAAGTTGGGGGTGTCCAGGGAGAAGGGGAGGATTCTGTGTATGGGGTATGTGAGGGAGAAGGACAGAGCATTTGACCATAAGAGTATTGGGGGAGGGACCAAAGGTAGCTAAGGGTCTGTTCAAGTGAACTAAGCAGACCTGTTTCTCTCTTTAGTCATGTCAAAAGCTGTGTGTGAGTACTGCTGAAGGCTGCATACTGCTGGCCCTCTTGGGGCTAGGGAAAGGTTCTTGAGAGCATGTTACTTTTGAAGAAATGCTTTTGAGAGCCCTGTGCATGCTTGAAAGAAAAACATGCCTCAAGGTTTTCATTCATTTGCATCAGCTGGTACATCACATTCCTCCTCTGGCTTAGCACATGGCACAGCTGGGGCGCAAATCTAAATCCAGCACAAATCTAAATCTCTGCACACCCATAAGAATTTTCCCTGAAGAAGTGCGCATGTTGTAATCAAACTCGTTGATTTAAAAATAAGCATCCATCAGTTTAACATTAAAACCTGCCAAATACAGTGGAATCTCTGGTCACGATCATAATTAGTTCCCCATAATATTGTATGTAAATACGATTAATCCATTCCAGACCACACAAACTGTATGTAAATATTTTTTTAAAGATTTTTAAGCACAAAAAAGTTAATTATGCCATATAATACATAGTGAAATACTACTAAATGTAAAGACATTGAATAACACTGAGAAAACTTTGAACAACAGAGAAAACAAACAAGAGTTTATGCTAGACCAAGTTCGCGATAGACCCTTACGAACCATTTGCATTTAGAACTTACAAACCATTACACTTTTTTAAGCATGTTTTAAGCACAGGGGAAAAAAAGTTTGAAAGCAAAATGAAAATGTTAAAATGGCCTCCTTCAGGGTCAAAGACTAGATTAGTAGATTTTAACTTCTTGTACTCGGTGACAAGATCAGTAACACGAATGCCACGCTCATACTTTTCATTTATTTTTTTTGTCAAAAGGCCAGCGGTGGCCTTGTGGTTAGGAAGCTGGCCACAGAATTGGAAGATTGTGGGTTCAAACCCCTTACCAGTAGGTTGCCCTGAGGTACCCTACCATCCCTTTCACTGCTCACAAATTTCTTGGAACCCTTCTTCTCATCAACACTACCACTTTTCATTTGCTTAGAGTCCATGGTTAAATGCAAAATAAATGCAAAAGCACACGAAATACAGCACAAAGAGTAGACAGTGAATGAACACTACCAAGATGGCGCCACGTGAGAGGCAGCCAGTTACAGGAGCTCTGACAACTTTCTGTTCTTTTTACTTATTTAATCTATTTTCTTTACTTTATTTATTACTTCTTTCACTTCCTCTTCTAATCTGTCACAAGTACAGCAGTCTGAGGAGACTTGTAAACTTTTTTTTCTGTTTTTTAATCGTATTCAGACTGTTTTACCCTGCACGCGGTGAGACACCAGGCAATGGGTTCATTGTTTACACCCGGGATCAGCTGCTGGCCCTTAGCAACCAGCCGATACAGCCCAGCGAGAGAGCGGAGATCCCCAGAGAACTACAGCGGAGGAGACGGGGCTGCAGAGCTGGGGTGAAACACTGGGAACGATGAGCTAACGGCGCTCACCAGGCTCCAGAGAGAGTACAGGGAGGTCAGCATGATGTGCTTCACGGAGTCCTGGCTGACACACCTCACTCCAGACTCTCTCGCTGCTGTACCGGGATTCCACCTGGTGAGAGCGGACCGGAGCGCGAAGGAGACCGGTAAGAGGAAAGGCGGGGGGATCGTGATGTATGTGAACGGGAGATGGTGTAACCAGGGGCACATCTCCGTTAAAGAGCAGTGCTGCACACGGGACGTGGAGCTGCTAGCGGTCAGCATCCGACCGTACTATCTGCCGCGCGAGTTCTTGCAAGTCATTGCGATAACTGTTTACATCCTGCCGACGGCAGACACAGCAGCAGCTTGTGAAACCATACACACAGTTGTGTCTCAACTGCAGAAAGCACATCCCCAAGCCTTCCTCCTGATTTCTGGTGATTTTAATCATGTCTCCTTGTCCTCCACTCTGCCTACTCTCACCCAGTATGTGGACTGCTGCACCCGGGACAACAGGACATTGGACTTATGCAAACACTAAGGATGCATACAGAGCATCACCCCTCCCTCCACTGGGACACTCAGACCATAACCTGGTCCATCTGGTTCCCTCTTACATACCTCTAGTATGCAATCAACCCCCCACTACGAGGTATGTGAGAGGATGGTCTGATGAGTCTAGCATGGCACTCAGGGACTGTTTTGAAACCACAGACTGGGAGGCGCTGTGCAACCCACATGGAGAGGACATCGACAGCTTAACAGTCTGCATAACTGACTACATCACCTTCTGTGTGAAGAACACTGTACCGACCAGGAGAGTACGGTGTTACTCCAATAATAAACCATGGCTGACCCCTGATCTGAGAGCTCTGCTGAAGCAGAAGTCAAGAGCCTTCAGATCAGGAGATAAGGAGGCAATGAGAACAGCTCAGAAGGAGCTGAAAAGAGAAATAAGGAGGGGGAAGGACAGATACAGAGAGAGGCTGGAGGAGCAGCTCAAACTAAACAGCATCAGAGGTGTGTGGAGAGGACTGAACACCATTACTGGTAGGAGCACAGTGAGTAGGGGAGGCCCAGAGTCTGGAGATAAGGACTGGGCTAATAGTCTAAATCTGTTCTTCAATAGGTTTGACTCAGGAATCTGCCCCTCACCCAACCATCAAAGCTCATCACATGCCAGTGCCCCCCCCTTCACACCTCCCTGCAAACTCCAACGGCACCTCCCCTTCACACCTCTCTGCAACCCCCACCAGGGATATCAGCTACGTATCCCCTTTTATCTTTATCTTCTCCTTCTCTACCCCCCCTTTCCCCTGAGGACTCTACTGCCCCCTCCTGCTACCCCACTCATCAGGAGGCTCCCACTCTCTCACCACACGATAGCCTTTCCATCACAGCTGACCAGGTGTGGTGTCAGCTGAGGAAGTTGAAGCACAGGAAAGCCACAGGTCCAGATGGCATCAGCTCCAGCCTGTTGAGGGACTGTGCAGATCAACTCTGTGAGGTTATTACCTACATCTTTAACCTCAGCCTCAGCCTGGAGCGTGTCCCCATTCTGTGGAAGACCTCATGCCTCGTTCCAGTCCCCAAGACGTCGCACCCCAAGGAGCCAAACCACTTCAGACCTGTTGCCCTCACTTCTAACCTGATGAAGGCTATGGAGAGGATCATCCTCCATCACCTTCGTCCACTGGTCAGGAGGGACCTGGACCCGCTGCAGTTTGCATACCAGCCGCACATTGGGGTGGATGATGCTGTCATCTACCTGCTGCATCGGGCCCTTACTCACCTGGAGAGTGCCAAGAGCACTGTAAGAGTCATGTTCTTTAACTTTTCCAGTGCTTTCAACACGATCCGGCCTTCAGTTCTGAGAGGGAAGCTAGAGGGAGTAGGTGTGGACCATCACATGTCTGAGTGGATTATTGACTACCTCACCAATAGACCCCAGTATGTGAGACTCCAGGACTGTGTGTCTGAGGTGGTGGTCTGCAGCACTGGAGCCCCACAAGGAACAGTCCTCGCCCCCTTCCTCTTCACCCTGTGTACACGGCAGACTTCAAACACAACACGGACACCTGTCACCTGCAGAAGTTCTCCGACGACACTGCTGTTGGTCGTGTGTCGGAGGGGAATGAGTAGGAATACAGGGGGGTCATCAGTGACTTCGTCAGATGGTGCGATCAAAACCATCTGCGCATCAATGCCAGCAAGACGAAGGAGCTGGTGATTGACTTTCGCAGGAAGTCACCCCCCATCACACCGGTGGACATCCAGGGTTTGTGCATTGAAATGGTGGAGGAGTACAAATACCTGGGTGTCCACATCAACAATAAACTGGACTGGTCCAC